>CM031243.1:622394183-622994183 GCA_018340775.1 Taxus wallichiana var. yunnanensis | reverse complement strand
TTTCAATTCTACCTTCAATCCTCCCTGCCAAAATTGCAAAGTTTCAAAACTCTCCACAGCCCAAACCCTTCATTTGACACCTTTGAAAAGTACCACATGTCCTCCACAGATTGGCTGCGGAGGCACGCCTTCAATTTTGACTTTAGCTCCCTTTGCCAAAATTTGTAAAATTTCCAAAAGTTTCTCTCAAACCCAAACCTCCACCCCCTCCTACAAATTTCTTTTATGCGTAAGGCGGACCAAACTTTACTTTTGAGATTTTTGCCTCCAAAGGAAAAAAATCTCAAATTCTCCCAAAGCCCCACTTCTCCATTTTGCCCTTTTGGGACACGTGTTAGCTTTAGATTGGTTACTGAGCCTCGACTCAAATTTTAACTTTAAAATTTTGAAGTTAAAAACTTCAAATGCATAAAAACCTCCACCCCCTCATATTGACTTCTCTTGACACGTGTCCACTTGTGATTGGACGAGGTCTTTCATGGAAAAAATTTACTTTGAAAATTTTGCAAAGTAAAAGCCAAATTTCTCAAGGACAACACGCCACCCGCCAATCCTCTAGCCAATCATGCCACGTATGCACTTTACTATAGAAAGCGGAGCCATGGATTAATTTTTCCCCCTTTGCTGAAATTTCAAAATGACAAGTTAGAAACATTTCCCGCATATCCTCGGCCAATAGGAACTTGTCATGTTGCCAATGTGTTGCGATGATGAATTTGACGGGAAAATGACACCCGTATGACCATCAAAATGTCAAAAATTCACAGGATGCCCTAGAAATCAAAATTTTCGACAAGGAAGGTAGATTTTTTTAATTTTAAACCAATTGAATCATTTTTGACATTTCTTTCGACCTTGGGATTCGATCAATTTTGAGTTTTTACACGATTTGACAAAGGAAAAACAACACAAATTTTGAGCATTTGAAAAAAGTAGGGAACAAAAAGGGGGAAACTTGGATTGTTGTGTCAAATTAGGGCATAACAATAAGATCTTGGGCATTATCGAAGCATTCAATTGGCGAAGACGAACTGCAGACCACCAAATCGAGAAAAAAAATATTTCTGAGTAGATTTAGACATGGAACATTAGGGCACATTTTACAAACTGAGAATTACCACCAACACCTTCTATCTAGTCTAATTAATTAATATTAATTAATTAACCTCTCTTCTCATTAAATCAATAAATCACTATTTAAGTGGTATAGTTCCTCCTAAATGGCCCAAATCACTTTAAAATCCATTTAAAAGCTTATAAAATCTTGCACATGTATTAATTAATCATCTTGATTAATTAATACACCCCTTTATCCACATGAGCCACTAAAGGACAAGCTAAACCTCATAATGTTAACTCAACCCCATCTAAACCCCCTTATCCATAACTAACTCTACATCTCCATTAGTACCACATTCATGAGGATGTGTTGAATCCTTTATCCTTTGGGCTATATAAACACCCCTCCCTCTACTTCTACACTTACACCTAAATATCTCAAGAGACAAAAGTAAGCACATAGTATCATAATAATAACCTTTTTTCATTCTCGAGCCCTCCATCCTCCATTCTTGAAGAGCTAAGCCTCACACCCAAGCATCCATCAAGGATCAAAGCAAGAAAATATGATTTGATTGCCATTTGGACTATTTAGGTCCATCTTAAATGTTTAATCAAGCAATTAAGGGGAATAGAGTTCATGAATTTACATTGTGTTTTGATTATATTCAAAGTTATTAATGTTTAATGGTAGGACTTGCTCATTTCTTCATCATAATGGTGCATATTTCTCATTTTTAGCTAGGTTAGGAAATTATTTTTAGGTGGTAGTTTTCTTGCTTTAAATTTGGTTAAAATTGTAGACACCTATAATTACGCCCAAGCAATTTAAATACTTAAATTGCACTAATTATCTTCTTTCCCACAAATTGATCACATATTGTCAATACCACTCGCCTTATCTTTTATCGTCGTTAATCGATAACGTTACGCTAATCAATTAAGTCTTTACGCAACACATACCCTAATTAACGACCATTCGTTAATCAATACCTTCTAACTATTCTAATTAATTATTATTAATTAATTAGCCTCTCTTCTTATTAAATCAATAAATCACTATTTAATTGGTTTAATTCCCTCTAAATGGCCCAAATCACATTAAAATCCATCTAAAAGCTTATAAAATCTTGACATGTATTAATTAATCATCTTGATTAATTAATACACCCCCTTATCAACATGAGCCACTAAAGGACAAGCTAAACCTCCTAAAGTTAACTAAACCCCATCTAAACCCCCTTATCCATAACTAACTCTACATCTCCATTAGTACCACATTCATAAGGATGTGTTGAATCCTTTATCCTTTGGGCTATATAAACAACCCTCCCTCTACTTCTACACTTACACCTAAATCTCTCAAGAGACAAAAGTAAACACATAGTTTCATACTAATGGCCTTTTGTAATTCTTGAGCCCTCCATCCTCCATTCTCAAGAGCTGAGCCTCTCACCCAAGAAACCATATAAGGATCAAAGCAAGCAAATATGATTTGATAATCATTTGGACTATTTAGTCCATTTTAAATGTTTAATTAGGCAATTAAGGGGAATAGAGTTCATGAATTTACATTGTGTTTTGATTAGATTCAAAGTTATTAATGTTTAATGGTAGGACTTGCTCATTTCTTCATCATGATGCTGCGTATATTCTCATTTTTAGCTAGGTTAGGAAGTTATTTTTAGGTGGTAGTTTTCTTGCTTTTAAATTTGGTTAAAATTTCTAGACACCTATAATTATGCTCGAGCAATTTAAATACTTAAATTGTGCTAATTATCCTTTCTCACAAATTGACGACATATTGTCAATAGTGCTCATCTTATCTATCATTTTCATTAATTGATTACATTACGCTAATTAATTAAGTCGCTACCCAACACATGCCCTAATTAATGACCCTTCCTTAATCAATACTTTTCTATATAGTCTAATTAATTATTATTAATTAATTAGCCTCTCTTCTCATTAAATCAATAAATCATTATTTAATTGGTTTAATTCCCTCCTAAATGGCCCAAATCACTTTAAAATCCATCTAAAAGCTTGCACATGTATTAATTAATCATCTTGATTAACTAATACACCCCTTTATCCACATGATCCACTAAAGGACAAGCTAAACCTCCTAATGTTAACTCAACCCCATCTAAACCCCCTTATCCATAACTAACTCTACATCTCCATTAGTACCACATTCATGAGGATGTGTTGAATCCTTTATCCTTTGGGCTATATAAACAACCCTCCTTCTACTTCTACACTTACACCTAAATCTCTCAAGAGATAAAAGTAAGCAAATAGTTTCATACTAATAGCCTTTTGTCATTCTTGAGCCATGCATTCTCCATTCTTGAAGAGCTAAGCCTCACACCCAAGCATCCATCAAGGATCAAAGCAAGCAAATATGATTTGATTGCCATTTGGACTATTTAGGTCCATTTTGAATGTTTAATTAGGCAATTAAGGGGAATAGAGTTCATGAATTTACATTGTGTTTTGATTAGATTCAAAGTTATTAATGTTTAAGGGTAGGACTTGCTCATTTCTTCATCATGATGGTGCATATTTTTCATCTTTAGCCAAAGTTAGGAAACTATTTTTAGGTGGTAGTTTTCTTACTTTAAATTTGGTTAAAATTGTAGACACCTATAATTACGCCCGAGCAATTTAAATACTTAAATTGTGCTAATTATCTCCTTTCTCACAAATGTACGACATATTGTCAATAGCACTCATCTTATCTTCCATTGTTGTTAATTGATTACATTACGGTAATCAATTAAGTCGCTACCAACACATACCCTAATTAATGACCCTTCGTTAATCAATACCTTCTATCTAGTCTAATTAATTAGCCTCTCTTCTCATTAAATCAATAAATCACTATTTAATTGGTTTAATTCCCTCCCAAATGTCCAAAATCACATTAAAATCCATCTAAAAGCTTATAAAAGCTTACACATGTATTAATTAATCATCTTGATTAATTAATACACCCCCTTATCAACATGAGCCACTAAAGGACAAACTAAACCTCCTAAAGTTCACTCAACCCCATCTAAACCCCCTTATCCATAACTAACTCTACATCTCCATTAGTCCCACATTCATGAGGATGTGTTGAATCCTTTACCCTTTGGGCTATATAAACAACCTTCCTCTACTTCTACACTTACACCTAAATCTCTCAAGAGACAAAAGTAAGCACATAGTTTCATATTAATGACCTTTTGTCATTCTTGAGCCCTCCATCCTCCATTCTTGAAGAGCTAAGCCTCTCACCCAAGCAACCATATAAGGATCAAAGCAAGAAAATATGATTTGATATCCATTTGGACTATTTACGTCCATTTTAAATGTTTAATTAGGAAATTAAGGGGAATAGAGTTCATGAATTTACATTATGTTTTGATTAGATTCAAAGTTATTAATTTTTAATGGTAGGACTTGCTCATTTCTTCATCATGATGGTGCATATTTCTCATTTTTAGTTAGATTAGGAAGCTATTTTAGGTGGTAGTTTTCTTGCTTTAAATTTGGTTAAAATTGTCTAAGCATGTTGTTTGGTAGTTGGCACACGTGTCGAGGAGGTGTAATAAATGCTAGGATTTATAAATAGTTTAATTTTACATGTCATTTTTACTGGCACATTTCCACTGCGTGGATTTTTCGTACATGCTCCTTCAACCTCCAAACCCAACTGAACCTCTTGATCAATTTCATGATCCATCTTCGACCATTTTTCAAATTTATTGAAGGTATTTTTCTCTTCTTACCGCTTTGAGGTCTTTAGGATTTATTTTGAAGTGTTCATTTGGCGTTTTTCCCTCTTTTCTTTTTCTCTCCTTTGGGTTCAGGGTTTTGCATTGGTTTCTTCATTTTCTGTTGTATTCCCATGAAACCTCTTATTTAAATTTCATCCTGGGTGTTTTATTATTTTTCCCATGGATATACTCTTTAGATTGTTGAAAAGAATATGAAAATCTTAACTTACAAGCTTGGTGGAAATTTTATATGTTGTGACATCCCAGAAACCCGATGCCTCGTGTTTTGCATTTTATAGGGTGTTCAACATCTTCCAACTTCCGCTTGTGTCAGATTTCTCCAAGTGTCCGACATCGTTTGGTTTCCAAAGAGTGTCGGATTTCTCCAAGTGTTCAACATCACCTAATTTATGCCTTTGTGTCGATTTCATGATGTGTCCGACACGACCTAGCTTCGATATACACTAAAGAGTGTCGGGTTTCACGAAGTGCGTGGCAGGTCTCAAAGTCCGGTTAGTGTGGTGGGTCTGTAGGGTTGCTTAGCAAGATTTCAAGCCTGATTGTTCAACCAGAAGTCATTTAAGAATTCTTCCTTCAAGACTTCCCATGTCGGATCTCGTACAATCTAAGGATAAGTTAGACTGATCAGAAAGATGAAGTATAAGTACCTAAGATGGAGTCCCCTTCCTACTTAGATTGTAATTACGATATCTAGGACATGGAGCTTGGTAACATAGACATGGAAGACTTTTGGAATAGAATCCCCTGGATGAAGTCAATAACCAGCAGGTGGCCTCCCTCTTGTAGTAGGATTCCCAATGTCTGCTCAATTCCCTGAGTTCATTCTGGCCTGCACTTCTAATTATGACTTAGATTCCCGCTCGGTGAGGAATCAAGCGGACAAATCAAAGTGAAGTTGGACAGGGTTACTTTGAGGAATATGTTGACGTAGATCTTAAGTTAGCATAAAAATCCTGGGACAAAGATCAAGAAGACTACATCAAGCATGTGAATAAAAAATTCTTGACCAAGGCCAAGTCATCCATCTCTAGGTTTCATAAGTTTGTTAGAGGAGTGATTTCATCCTTGAAATCAATGGTATTATCACCTCCGAGTCGAGTATTTGGACTCCCGAGTCAAGAGACTTCCATGGGTGGATGTATCAATTCATGGTCATTATAAAGAAGAATGAACAAGGGATTGATTAGAGCAGATCTTATAAGAAATGAGATTGATTCCCGGATGAAGACAGTCTTGTCTACTACCAAGTTTTATATGTAATCATATGTCACCTATGCAAAGAATGGTGGCATGAGAAATTGTTATCTTGTAAAATTGACAAGGGCAATTTTGTAGGTAACCATACCGAATTTTGTTTTGAGTCCCTACCAAGGTCCCTCAGCATTCGGAATGGCATAAAATCCCTTTCCTGGAGAATCTAGTTTTTCAAACTTAGTTATTTTGGTCCTTTCTTGGCCAGGGCAGATTTTATTCATGCAACATAGAATGAATTTGTGCCCCCTTCTATTCCTTTGGTGCACCCTTTGGAGTGTTAACACTAAAATTGTTGCGCCTCCCCATGATGCACCTTTCTTGCTCATGCGAAAGGCATATGCGCCTCCCTATCGATACTCGAAATTGTTACGCCCCTGAACGGTGCGCCAAGGCGCTAAAAAGATCGTGTCGACAGCCACAAAACCGCACCAAAGGTGTAGGATTTTTCATGTCGACATAAGTTTTGGTGCGCCCTTTGAAAAAGTTGGTGGCACATTTATTGCACCTTTTTCTATATATAGGCGCATCCGCCTGTCATTTTCATGATTATAAAACACATGAAAAGTTTATTCCTCTGCACCTGTCAGCGCCTCCGTTGTCCTCGTGTCATTTTGTGTCGCATTCATGGACCCCGCATCATTCCTTTCTTTCTATATATCTCCGGTAAGTGGTCCTTGCTTTTCTTGTGATTTTTGTGTGTTGGTTTTCGTGGTTGTGCTTGTTATGAAAAATAATAAAATGAACCTAAGAGGCTCCCCCCAAACTGGTTTACCCTCTGTCTAGATCTGCTTTGGCCTGGAGGGCCTTTTGTTTCATAAGATCCAGGATCCTCTTTGCCCATTTTTCCTCTCACTGTCCAGATCCATGTTAATGAGGCCTGAAAACCACAAACCTTTCCAGGAGAAGAGAAAATTTAAGGTTATCACAATCCAAAACCTGCGGTTTTCCTTTGGCACAAACACCATCCCTGTTGCATAAAACACAAGTCACACCATAGGCTGCATTGTCCTTGCTCTGCAACATGCACCTTCTCTGCACCCTTTGAAATTCCTATAAACCTAATGCATGGCGCCAGCGCAATCCCGCCTACATCAACACTGAATGTCATGTAAACTTTTCCTGCGTTATGCCAAAACTAAAAGCACCTTGGTGCACCTAGAGTCGATGATACACCCTTTAATCCCGTGCCCTTTGGTGCACCAAAACTATTTGCAACACGATCAATATCTGCACCATTGGCGCATCCTAGCTGCCATGTAACACAAAAATTATTTGCGCCCAGTTTAAACCCTACACAACGGCATAGGCGCAAATCCTTCTACATCAACACTGAATGTTGTGTGTAGTATTCTGCGCACCATGCGCCCTTTGGCACTATTTTCTTCCTTGCAACACTCTGCATCGCAGTGCTTTTTGCTTTTAGCCTCAGTAGTCCGTAGTATTCCCACGCCATGTGCCCAAAAGATTTTAAATTGCTAACTCCTCATTCTGTAAAGCTTTGATGGATGATCTAACAGCTAACATGGCTCTTCTGCATTGGACTTCGCTCCTTCTTCTTGCAGATCAGTAGCTAAACTCAAAATCACATATGTCTACATCAAGCAAGAGACCAACCAAGTCAAAGGGTAAGGCCAAACTCACAGAGGAAGAAATGAAATACAAGTATCAAAGGGTCAGGATGCCCGAGTCCCATGCAGAATGTGACTTGGACATCAGAGATGCTGAACTTGGCCATATAGACATGGAGGATTTTTGGGCCAGAACCAGAAGGGTCACAGGTAGTCCATGGATGGACAAACTAGTGGGCAGTGGTCTACACTTCACTAGAGGAATCCCCATTAGCACGGTGAATAATGAATTCATGATGGTGGTGGCCCGCTGCTATAACAAAGACACAAGGTGTGTCAAGAATGAGAAGGGCGAGGTTATAATCAACCTCACTGCCCGGCACTTCGAGATCATGTTGGGTATCCCCCACCACTAGCACTTTGTGGCCGTGAGTTAGGAAGACTACATTAAGGCATGGGAGGAAAATGAAGACAAATGCATGTAGTTAATGAATGAGGTATACCTAAAGAATAAAAAGGTAATAACCAGGTGGCCCCAGGTTATTCATCGCAGTGAATTTTCAATGGAGATGAGCGACACCATTACCTTCCTGAGTAGGGTTTTTGGGCTTCCTGATGCCCATTACTTCCACAAGTGGATGCTCAGGTATCTGGAGACAATGAACAAAGACATGCTTGATCAGCATTTTGAGTGGGCAGAAATCATCAGCAGCACCATCTCTGATAAGCTCCAACAACTCACAACAACGGGGAGGTTCTACATGAACTCCTACATTGTCTACACTGCTGCCTCTAAGAGAGATTATCCGGCATTGAGCCGATGTGGGGTATGGCCCCAGGTGAAAATATATGAGTATTATCCAGAATTGAGACTGAAAACAACATTCTACAGTTCACCAAGATCAACAATGCCTTCTTCTATGACATCATTTACCTTTTGAGGCCCAATATGACTCACGATCGACGACCAAGAGCATTGTGACCACAACAGAGAAGTGGGGGCATTATTTACGCAATTCCCCACCTTTACTTATCTCAGAGCAGCCAACTTCTTGGGGGAGCCCACCAAGTTGCCAAGATATGCAGGGCCAAAGTTGATCCTGTTGGAGCTATCCAGATAACTCATAACATATCATGAGAAGTGCCTAAAGAGAAAGAAGGGTGGAACTCCATTCCCCCTCATAGTGGGTAGGTACACATGCACTTCTCACACCAAGGCCCGGAAATGTTTGCAGAACTGGAGCTGCTCAACCTGAAGCACAATTTCTGGCAAGGCCGACCTTTGATCCACGAAATTTCCTCCCAAAGGAAAAGCTCGATCCGATCCACGTTCCACAGATCGAGGACATCTACATCAACCTATATCATGAGGTCAAACTCAGGAGAAAGGATCACTCCCGCCTGGCCCTGGCAAAAATTATTCAATATGGCGTGGCCATTGTTCCAAAAGGTTTCCAAATGACTGATCAAGAAGTTGATCAGGTATATTTAGATACGGATGGGGACAACTGGCCATTTTCCAAAATAGATAGAACAAGGGCACCTCAGACTATTGAGGAGAGGGTAAAGGGCACCTTGTAGCGCATAGAACATTGGTGTAGATTTAATGGTCTCATTTACCTTGGGGTGGACTTCACCACGTCCCCCTTAGGTAATGCACCTTCCAGTGAAACATTTGCCAAAGGGAAAAGGGAAAGATAAGGAAGGAGATTCAAGTGCCACCCAAGAGCAAGCTCCCGAGAGTCCTCCTCCCACCGCCTAGGAGTAGTTCGTGTGCCCTGCCTCCCTAGAAAAGGAAGCGGAAATAAGTGTTCCAATGGGCACATCCACTCAGGATGTTGCCACTACTACAACTATTGAGGTTCTTTCCATCCCTTCTCCCACTCCTCCTTCCCCTCCTCATGTCACTCAAGCAACCATTCCTTTGGTTGTGTCTTCTTCCCCATCTTCTACTATTCCCCTTTCCTCTTCTTCCATCTTCTCTTCCCTCGCGGAGCTGTCCCCCAGTATTTCTTCCCTCATCTCTCAACTCCCTTCCGTCCCCACAGTTTCCTCTCCTACAATAACTCCTACCCCTATGAGCGTTGGAGGTTCAGCTTCTTTATCAATGCCGCCACCAAGCGTCTCAACCCATTTCCTTGAGTACACTGTAGTTGCTCCTTCTTCTTCTGTCATTCCCTCTTCTCCCGCTGGTCCCACTCCCTTAAGTCTAGCATGGATCTCCCAACACCTGAGCCAACACAAGAGGAAAGTCCCCATTGCACCTATGGACTTCTCTCGTCATTCCAACAAAAGGAGCTAAGAAGCAAAATCCAATAACCCGCTTCTCTCAGAGTGCCTCAGGTGAAAGAGTAATGGAGATTGCGTATCCCGATCCCACAAAGGATAAAAAGGATCTGTCTCCTACAGATTATACAGTGACATAGGTCACAATGGGAATGTCCTCTAAGAGCCTACAAGGGGAGGCCCTATCTGCAGTGGATGCCCTTTGTAAGAAGCTTCAGGAAGCAAAGGAAGAGAAGAGGATACTAAAAGAGCAAAATAAACATCTTCTCCAAGCCCTGCAGAAAATGGGCAGTGCACCTCCTACAACTGCCACTGAAACTCCTAAGGCCCTTAGTCAAGATAAGATAAATGAATATGCCAAGATTGGTGAAAAAGGCATGGCAATATCCACCTGGAGAGACCAGATCCTCAAAGATAGTGAGGAAGTAATCATCAAGTTCACCGAGTTATATTAGAATATTGGTTAGGTGAACAAGGAACTCTGTGCAATTGCAGGACCTATCTCCGAAGAGTTGGACCATGCTAGGTTGCAACATGAGACATTCCAGAAGATGCTTGACTATTTGTTCAATGATTTAGTTAAATTCGATGTCTTCAATCACCCCAGAGCACCCAACAAAGTCCTTGCTGCTTTGGACTACCGGGTTGATCAGATGGAATTTGTCTTGGAGAAGATTGACAAGGTCAAAGAGGAAGCCTTGGATGCAATGCATCAAATGGAGCAAATTGTCCTAAGAATGTCTTTAGGCTTGCTCACTCCATCATTCACCTTGAGGAAGGTAGATGAAACCATTTAGATCTTTAAAGAGATCATCTCGCAAGGGTTAGGGCCAGTAGCTACTTTTGACGCTGAATCCATCAAATAACCTTTTGGCCTGCCACGACTTTGTGGGATACCTAATGGAGGCAGGTAATGAATACTTCAAACTCCCAGAAAAACTTAGAGATGAATGGGAGACTTGTGAAGTCATTGGCAATCACACCAAGGGTCCCACACAGGATCAACTCCAGCCAATGATCAGCAAATTCATGGAGTACCAGGCCCAATTCCACATTGCCTCTCCTGAGCAGAAAAGATACTCCCTTCCAGCCGCGAGACGACGATGAATAGCCTTCCTCTTCTTGGCTTTATTTTTGTAATATTTAAAAGTATGTTGGCACAAATGATGACATCATCCATGTTGCACCATGGGATGTTGTTATCCACCAAGTTGCCCAAAGTCAACAATTGACTTTTAGATATTTTGTAAATATTTTGTAATTAGTTTTGGTTTCTTTTTTCCTTCTCTCTTCTTCTCCTTCTATATATACTTGAATACTTGTTATATTCAGGGGTGGAAATTTTTAGATAAAAATATAAGTGAGAAGAAAAGGATTTGTACTTTTGTAATCGAGAAGAAAATATTAATACAATATTGAGACTTTGTGCTGAATACATGTGTTATGCATCAAACCTTTCTTATGTTAGATCTGTATGTTTATTCTATTAGATCTATCTCTAATTTTTGTCATTTTCTCATCAGTATTGCTTTTTTCATTTATGCAAGTAGGTTTGGCTCCATTTATTACCAATCCCAAAACATAAACCCTCTGACCTTTCTGCTTTGGAATTCATTTCTTTTCTCCCTTCGGACATATCCTTTCTTCTTCTTTCCCTTCATTCCTTTCTTTTCGCAGTTGGAAACACCTCTACTGGGATGAGATCCCAAACCCCCGAAGGTAGAATATTGTGGGACTTGCACAGATTCCTGCTATTAGAATAGCAATAAATCGCCGCTTTTTGTCTCAAAGAGGGGCTATGCCTTGCACACTGTTGGCTCATCTATCCATAGATTTTCTCTCGAAACAGATTTTTGGACCAACAAAAATTATCTAGGGTTGGATGCAAAGGGAAATAGGGCAACAAAACACATATATCGTTACTTCCCTCGGCTAAAAATGAAGGGTTCTGAGGATCAATTTAGAATGATGGCTTCTTTTATGAAAATATCTATAGGATGAACCCTGATCTAAGGAAAAGTAGAGTCTCTGATGAAGCATGGGCCAAAGTAACGAAATAGGGTTGTATCTTCTTGTAATTCAAGAAGTTCACATACCTTCAGGTTGTCATGTACCCGAGTAATCCTTTCTGATTTCCTAGGTTCCCAGGTGATAAGCTGATCCTGATGGAGTTGGTTAGAAAATTGTTGGATTTTCACAAATTCCAACAGAGTAAGCACAAGGTGTTGTCTCCTTCCCTATTTCCATCAAAAGGTACACGTGCTCAATAGTGGTTAAAGCCAAGAATGTGGTGCATGAGCTGTAGGACAAGTTGAAAAATAACATGAAGAACATAGATGGGTTTGATTTCCGAGGAGTCCTTAAGTCATATGGAACCTTATATCTACATGTGCCCAGTGATAGAAGACATTTGGGTTGATCTTCGGATGAATTTTCCATTTGAAGAAAGGACAATAACAGGTTAACACTTGAAGAGATTCAGATGTTAGATCTATCTAACATCCCAGAAGGCACTATGGACAATGAAAGTGTCCTTGATGCCTCGTATGATGGGTTGAATGAAGACCAATATGTATTCCCAGCCATTGATTGGTCCATTGTTGAGAAAGCTTCTATCACGGGAAGAGTCACTCAAATTCTTTCCCGTAATAAGGCGTGGCTCATTTCTTGGGGAATGAGTTATAAAGAAGGGAGTTTTTCAAAGCTAGCTACTTTGGAAGCGGGACCCTCTAAGGGAAAAAAGGAAAAGGATAAAGACTCTTCCAAGAGACCAATAAAAGTTAAGTTTGTTAGAAAGGGGGAAGAGCAAGTGACTATATCAGTGGCCACTCTACCACAAACGGTTGAGGTTATTGATTCACCTCCACCACCAGAACTAGGAAATATTTCTTTAGGAGAAGAGGTTGGTTAACCCTTCATTCCCCTTTTGGTTGAGTTCATCGAGGTAATTCTTCCTCTTATCTCTCAAGCTCTAATTTCAGAATCATTACCTCCCCCCATTCAACCTCCTTTGCTTTAGGTTTCTTCACCAAGTTCCTCAGCCATGGACAACATCTTCTCTGGCCTCTCACCTCTACCCACTAGACCCAAGTTAACCATGGATATGCCTCCTCCTTCTGTTCCTTCATTCCCTGAGTCCATTTCCACGGACACTACACTCACAGTGACCACCACTCCACAAGAAAACCTTCCTCCACCTGAAGATGTGACCGTAACACCTACGATGGGAGAAACTTCTTCCAATATGCCTCAATGGTTAATAGATCAGACTCCAAGGAAGAGGAAGGTGGTAGTTCCCCTACCAACCTTTGATTTCAGTTCCCTCAAGGTCACTCCTACCAAGTCTACCAAGAAACCCAAAATAGTTTCAAGGATTTCAATGGATGCCTCAGGGCATAAGTTTGCAGAAATTGCCACTCCCGTGGCTGAAAAAACCAAGGATGATATAATGGTCACCGATTATCAAATCACAAGGGTTGATCTAGGAAAAGTGACAATGAAGGGAGCACAACAGGATGCACAATATGCCATGAATGTGTTGTGTCAGAAGCTTAAGGAAATAAAGGAAAATAGAGATGAGTTAAAAGAGAAATAGAGCAACCGATAAAGTACTACTCAAGCTCTCAAAGCCTCCCCGAGTCAACACCATCATCCTCTACTCCCATCAGGTTTGATTTCTCATTGGTACCCATGATTGAGAAGATCAATGAGAAGGGGAGAATGGTCGATGAATGGATCAAGAGGCTAATCTTGCAAGGAAAAGAGGTCATTGAAGACTCATGGAAGTCTACAAATCCTTGGATGATATAAAGAAGGATGGTGAGAAAATGGATGATGAATTTTTGGTAGAAGTCGGGAACCTAGAATTAACTTTTGAAGCTCTCAATATGCTGAAACAGGTTCTGTCCCACGTCTTGATCAAAGAAGGCATAATTCCACATGGGGACAAGCATTTTCAATTGATGAAAGCCATTAGATTCAGAATAAATATTCTCAATGAAGCTTGTAAAAATTGAGGGAATCAAGATATCAATTGGTTGATGGCACAAATGACATAGAAGAAGAGCTAATCAATATCTGTGCTAAAGTGTTGAATGAAAGGTTGAGTATTCTACCCGTTGATGATCATTACAAGTATATCCAAGAATAAATTCAGCACGAACCAACTGATGGCTTTAGCCTAGAAATCATTGATAGGATGACGAAGATTGAACATTCTTTGGAAACACTGAGGAAACTCAACAAGAGACTGAAGAAACTTCCTGGTAACGTGAGTGATACTCAGAAACATGTGAAGTCCTGAGTGACCATTCCACCGTGCCTGATGAAGATGAGATGCAGGGCATAATCTGAAATTTCTAGGAATTTTGGGACAAGCAGGATTTGTTGGAGGAAGACAAAAATGATGAAACAGAATAGGCATAATGTTTCATGTCATTTCAATCTTGAAATCGACATGTCTTTTTCATTTTCGTTTCATCATGTAGAAAGAAAATTTTGACTTGGTCTCCTGTGTGAGAGTCAAGAAAATAGGACTCTCATTAAAAGGACTATTTTATAGGATTTATCCTATTTTCTCTCAACTCCTTTTATTATAAATAAGGGATGCTTGTGCATTTTAAAGGGTTGAGATTTTTGGAATATTGAGAACTATTGTGAAGAAGAAAAACTTTGTGTTTTCTTTTAATCATTTGAAGAATAGAAACCGATGCTATTTTTGTAGACTTTGTGTTGTGAGATTCATCTTTCTTAAGGTATTGTTCTTATGTTCAGGATCTTAAGCTATTCTTTCTTTGTTTAGTATTCTCGATTATTTTAATTGTTTCAAACATTACATTACATTTGTTATCTAGAACTCGTATGATTATTTCATGATTCTGTGTTTTCTCGAAAGAAAATACGTTTCCCTCATTTCCTTTCAATTGTGTTTCTTCCATAATAAAAATTTCCTTTCCGATCCATTCCATTTATAAAAACAACATCTTCACCTAGTGATCCAGCAAAATTCTAGTGGCGCAACTTCCGAGAGACCATAACTTTTTCACCGTACTCCGTTGACTGGAATGGCTTGGAATGTGTAGAATGTGATGAGAAGGTGCGATTTGTTCGGCAATGTTTGACCCCCGAAATCCATGTTTAAGGGGCCCAAATTGTGATTTTTGTAGTGTTGTCTAAAAATAGTAAATTCTAAAAATAGTATGTTTCACAAAATTAGTGCACATGTAAGTCTTGGAAGATGAAACACCTCGTCTCCCTCGAGACTGGTGACCTTCCACATCTTTCTAGGTGTCCTTTCGTATTTATAAAATTATTATAAATACATATGTAACCGGAAAAGGGATAGACATCTCTTGGCAGAGATAATTGATGTAATTTGAAGTCTTTGAGTAATTTACATCTCTTTTCAGAGATAGTTGTTTTGCAATTCATTTGGCACATTTTTATTCTGTTCCTTAAGTCCTGAAACCCTGGTTTGGATCACCTAGTGTGGATATGGATTTCAGGATTGTATCCCAACCCCAATGGTTAGATTAGTGTGAATACTGTATATATTATTTCTGTTGTGTTTTAGATTAGTAATAAATAGGCAGCCTCACCTATCTTTGAGGAGGGATTTAATCCCATGTATTGTGGTTGAACCTCATAGTTTAGCTTGATAAAATATCCAACCAATAGTTTTTGGTGACTCCGCTGGGGAATACAGATTGATAAGATGAAGCTTATCCTATTGGTGTCTAACAACTTTGTATTTGCCTTATTTTCAACAAGATCTATTTTCCAGTTCAAGTTGGCTAGAAAGATCTTCACTCGGTCAAGCCGAGCTCGAGGTGAAACTGATTTGTTCTTTGATTTTCTTCAACAACATAATTTCAGGATTTCACCCAATAGTGTTGCATCTAGCCGAGCAAGAATTTCTTCACCCATCCGAAGAACTCATATTCCTCAAGAACAAGAAGTTTCTAAATTTGTCATGCATTATTCTTGTTGGATATTTAGATTCCTATATGCACTTCATTTAGAAGAATGGCAGCACAACCTGTGCCTTGGGTGCAGGCTATTGGTCCTCTTTCCCTTACTCCACCATTGCATGACCTACCTCATGGATCATGTAAGAATATTCCTAAGTTCAATGGTGATGGGAAGTAACACCCTGATGAACACATCGCTTCATTCTTTGTCGAATGTGGCGTTCTTGGAGTTTCTCATAAAGATGTCTCTATTTGACTTTTCATTGAGACATTACACGGTGTAGCAGCAGAATGGTTCTACCATCTTCCGAATGCATGCATTACCAACTGAACTACCATGTGGCATGTATTCAAGGAAAGTTCAAACTAGCTTAAGACTCTCATGCCTTGTTAGCACAACTTACACACATGAAGGAGTCTTATGAACCCATGTGGGATTTCATAGCTAAATTCAACAAGTTGATTCGTAAGATTCTAGAGTTATCCATTCCCACTCTTGAAAATAAGAAGTGTTTCTTCATCAACGCTCAGCCCCCTGATGTAAGCTTCTTCTTGAGAAGATCTATTATCCCCGATTTGGCCACCGCTCAAGCTACAACCACTGAAATAGAAGATGATCTTATTCTAGCCAGAAAGATCAGAAGAGAATCATCTAAGCCTAAAAATCAGAGTTCTTCTTAGAGTACTACTGATCCTATGATTTAGAAGATGGCCAATGACTTGATTGCTTTAAAGAAGAAAATGTCTCAACAAGCAACCAACATTCCTTATCGAGATATTCCTAGATGAAATTTCAACAATGCTAATAGCACTCCGCAAGAGATAGGAATCAGTTGATTGCTGCTCCCACTAGGGTAGCTAGCTATTCAAGCTCCTCCTATCAACGCAATAGTTGAAGTAGTTGAGGAAGATGAAGAACCAGAAAATCAAGATTCCCACGAAGCTTTTGAAGCTTTAGGATATGCTGATGAGTCTTTTGATGATTCAACTGGCGACTCCAGCATTGGGTACTTGGAGTATGAGGAAGACGAAGATGAGCATGATGGACAATCATTTGCAGTCTTCACTCAATCCCAATCTCAGAACCCCAGAAAGCTAGTTGAAAGCTCCAAGGATAAAAGTAAGGAAGCTCCCATAGTTATGGCTAAAAGAGGATCTCCCATCTCAGCACAAACTGAAAAGGAGATAACTAAAAAGGTAACTTCACCTTCCAACTCTTTTTCTCCTACTTTCAAGGCCAGTACCTCGCTCAGACCAATGTAACTAGAACTGAGCCCTCCATCATTCCTTCATATACCACTTTCAACATCATTGATCATGCAAAGAAAACCAAAATCTAAATTTCGGAAGCCAAATACCTTTAGTCCAACCCTGAGAAATTTGAGAAACTTGCCAAATTCATTAGAAGTAAGGTTGTTATTCCTTCATCTTTGAAAGGAATTTTTCCTAGCCCCACTCAGCCTTTACCTCGAGTAATATGACCTCTGCTGCTTCTTCAAGAAATATTGAACCATTTTATTTGTCTTTACTTATAAATGGTTTTAAACTCAACAATTACATAATTGACTCAGGAGCCTCTGATAACGTAATGCCCACAAAATTAGCTCATGCCCTTGACTCACACTGACTAAATATTATGGGTGGTGTTACTCCATGGAAACTAAACAAGTCCCCTTGATTGGCCAAATCAAGGATGCGTAGTTTGCATTTGTTGCATTTCTAGAAAAGAGAGTAAAAATGACTATCCTAGTTGTTGATATCCTAACTGCTTATGGGATTCTTTTGGGAAGAGGTTTTTGCAAAGATGTTGGAGGAGAAATCAACATGGATTGGACCAAAGCTAAAATTCCAATAAATGGAGTTCCTCGTGTCCTTCACCCCGAAGCACAAGCAAAGTACCTGGTTACTAAATCAGATGATCCTAAGGCTCAAATTCTCTTTGAGATGCAGGCTTGGGTAATTATTTCATGACATATGAGGTGCCCTCTGTAGAAGTCAAAGAAGAAGATCCTAACGTTGTTTGGACCCTTGAGTTCGATGGGAGCTGTTCAACTACTGGTTCAGTGCTAGCATGGTTCTTATATCTCCAGATTTTGAGATCTTTCCCTTTTCTTTCAAGTTGTAGTTTGATAATACTAACAACATAGCCGAATATGAAGCTTTGTTATTAGGATTAGAAATGGCAAGACAAAAAGGAATCTGAAATCTCAAAGTACAGGGAGATGCCGAGTTGATTGTGAATCAAGTAAGGGGGATTTATCAGGTAAAAATGATCACCTAAGACATTACAAAAACAAGGTTTGGGATAACATAGAATGCTTTGATGCTTTTTCCATTAAGGCAATCTTAAGAGATTACAATGATAAAGTTGATTCCTTAGTTGTTTTTGCATCTCTTCTTCTCCCCCACCCACAATTCAAATAGGACACATATACCATTGAGATTGTGTATCATCCAAGCATTCCAGATAACTCAGCACATTGGCAAGTGTTTAATGATGATCAATAGGTATTGTCTTTTCTTGAGAAAGCTGACAATTTTAGTGAGCTTTATTTTGAAGGATCAGAATCAGCTTTTTGTGAGTCCGTCTCTAATTCATATCAAGAAATTGATGGTGAATTCATCCAACTCAAAGGCAATAAGATTCCGAAGGGGTTGGTCTCTGGAAGGTCTGTTTGACAAGCATGACCATTTCATTCAGGATAAAAGGCAAGTTGAAGGTGGTTCCTCATTAGAGGTAGATCAAGTTAACTGGGTTCTTTTGACCAACCACGGATGGTAAACATTGGTAAATGTTGTTCTCTGGAGGAAAAGAAAGATTCTCTTCACTCTTGAAGAGATATATGGACGTCCTAGCATGGTCATATGTGGATCTAAAGTCTTTCAAGCCCAAGGATGTGTAACATAGCATTCCTTTGAAGCCTGAGGTTAAACCCTACAGGTAGAAGTAGAGGCATTACAACCCAAAGATCTCAGGGACTATTCTTGCAGAAATTCAGAAGATGTTAGATGCAAGGATTATCTTTCCAATCCATCATTCCACCTAGGTTGCAAACATTGTCCCTATCAGAAAGAAGAACGGTGAAATCTGATTTGTGTTGACTTCCAAAACCTCAACCAGTCTTCATTAAAAGACAATTATCCATTTCCCATCATGGACCAGTATTACAGATTATGTCACTGGATCAGAAATGTTATCCATGCTTGATGGATTTTTGGGATATAATCAGGTTGAGGTAGCTGCTGAAGATCAACATAAAACAACATTCACTACTCCATGGGGAACCTTTGCTTACAGGAGAATGCCTTTTGGTTTGATTAACACCGAGCCACGTGTTTCAAAGGGCTATGGACTTAGCTTTCAGATATTTAATGGGCAAGGTCATAGTTGTGTATTTGGATGACTTGATGGTCTTCTCTAAAAAGTGAAGTGATCATTATGATCACCTGAGCAGGTACTCTTAAGGTGCAGCGTCATGGGATTTCATTAAATCCTAAAAATTCCATGTTCGAGTGACAAGAAGGAAAGTTGTTGGGTCATATTGTGACTAAAGAAGGAACCAAGATCGATCTAGAGAGGGTGAAGGCCATCCAAAGCCTTACCCTACCCACAAGCAAAACTAGGGTACACTCCTTTTTCGGGAAATTCAATTTCCTAAGAAGATTTGTACCTGACTTTGCCGATAAAACCAAGGATATCCTTGGGATGATGAAAGGTAAGAATCCATTTCGATGGAGCACTAAAGGGAACTTTCTTTTGAAGAAGTCAAATGGGAAATTTCTCACGCCCTATTCTGGTATGCCTAGATTTCAAGAAAGATTTCATCATGTATAGCTACGCTTCCACATATAGTATCGGCCATCCTAATGCAGAAAATGAAGAAGGAATTGAAGCTCCCATTGCTTTCATGAGCTGCCCACTAAAGGAACATGAATTGAAGATGTCATAGATTGAAAAGCATGCTTATGCAGTGGTGAGAGTGGTGAAACATTTTAGGTATTATGTCTTGAGTTCCCACACTCTCGTTCTAGTTCCTGATACCATAGTTAAATCCATTCTGACCCAACAAGAGTTGGGTAGTCAATGGGGTAACTGGATAGCCAAAGTCCAGGAGTATGACTTGGACATCAGACCTACCAAGTTGGTGTGAGGAAGAGGCCTGTGCCAATTGATCACGTAGAAAACAATGCTGAGATAGAATGTGAAGAAACTAAAGGTACTTCTTCAGATTTCCCAAAGTGATTTTCATAAGCATGAATGATGAATGGTATGTAGATATTGATTTCTTTTTAACCTATGGTGAGTGTCCCCACATTTAAGCCAAAAAGAAAAGAGGATAGTTAAACTCAGGTCTGCAAGATACATTCTGTGGGACAATGGTATATAAAAGAAAGGTATCGATGGTGTATTCTGCGTCATGTGTTGATAAGTCTCAGCAGGTAAGGTTGCTAGAATCCTTCCACAATATAGCATGCAGAAGGAAATTTCTCTTCTTCCATAATGGCTTACAAGATCTTACAGGCCAGGTACTATTGGCCTACTCTCTTTTGAGATTCAGCTAAATGGGTGGCCAAGTGTGAAGCTTGTCAACATTTCATTGGTCATCCTAAGCTGGCAGCTCTTCCCTTGAATCCTATGGTGATTGAAGAACCTTTTCACCAATGGGGAATTGATTTCATTGGAGTTTTGAACCCTACCTCTAGTTCCGGTCATAATTATGTGCTCACCACCACATACTATCTCACCAAGTGGGTGGAAGCTGCTCCAATCAAACAAGTAACCTCCGAAGTTGTGTGTAACTTTCTCAAGGAGAATATAATTGTTAGATTCGGTGTGCCTCACAAGATCGTTGCTGAAAAACTTCCAATTTCTCATCTCATGAGTTGATAGAATTTTTTTATGGCTTTGGGATCACATTGGCTCATTCATCCGATTATTACCCACAAGGCAATGGTCAGGCTGAATCAAGCAACAAAAACCTGGTGACCATAATCAGAAAATTGGTCGATGAGAATCAGAGGACATGGCACAAAGCATTGTATGATGCATTGTGGGCAGATCGATTACTCCTAAATGAGCTATTGGAATGTCCCCATTCCAGGTGTTGTATGGAATTGACGCTTGAGATACCTATCTCTGTAGAATTTCCAGCCTTACGATTGGCCAAAGCAATTGAGGATGAAACTTTTCAAAGTTCCATTGAGAAAAGGATAATGTACCTAGCCAGGTAGAAAGAAGAATGAAGCAAGGTGGTGGATCACATTGCAGATCATCAAGAAAAATTCAAAAGGATATTTGATAAGAAATCAAAGCAACGTGATTTCCAGATTGGAGATCTAGTACTTCTCTGGGACAAGAGAAGGGAGTAGAAAGGGATGCATGGCAAGTTTGACTCCTTATGGAAAGGTCCTTTCAAAATCCATCAGCTGAATGGTGAAAATAGCTTCTGTCTATCATACCTTGATGGAGAGTTGCTCCCCTACCTTTCAGTGGCCAACATTTGAAGATGTTCCACCAGTAATGCAAGATGCTCTCTTGCACTGTATCATAATTTATTTTCTGTTATGTGTCTGCTTTCTTTTCTTTCTTTCTTTGTTTGTTTTTTCAGTTTTTCTTCTTCAGACTCATAGCCCAATGGATAAAGCTTTTTGATATATGAGTTCTCTTCCTTTGATGTTTCAAAGAAAGTCCCCAACTGGAGCTAATTGTTATCTCATTTTTAGTGATTTCAGCTAAAATTGAGATAACCATAGAATTTTTTTGACAAAATCTCCTAAAAATGCCCTTTGAAGGAGATCTTTGGGTTTCGGGTTTCCATCGCATGGAAACATGTCTTTTACATGCTTCATGTCAATTGTCTTCTGAAACCCAAAACCCGATTACATTCCAGTGTATCGGGTTTTCAAACTCAGGAGCATCGAACATACCTTTCAAAAAAGCATGCTTCATGTTGCTTGTTTCCCAAACCCTGAAACCCAAACCTTTCCTTTGTATCAGGTTTTCGGAACTTGATAACATCCAAACATGTCTTTTTCATGCTTCATGTCAGTTGGTTCCCGAAACCCGATTTGATAAGAAAACCTTTGTATCGGGTTTTCAGACGTGCTAAGCATGATGACATGGCATTAATGTCGAGTTGTCTGGTAGTTGGCACATGTGTCGAGGAGGTGTAATAAATGCTAGGGCTTTATAAATAGTTCAATTTTACACGTCATTTTTACCTAGCATATTTTCACTACGTGGATTTTTCATACATGCTCCTTCGACCTCCAAACCCGACTGAACCTCTTGATCGATTTCGTGATCCGTCTTTGACCATTTTTCAAATTTATTGAAGGTATTTTTCTCTTCTTATCATTTTGAGGTCTTTAGGATTGATTTTGAAGTGTTCATTTGGTGTTTTTCCTCTTTTTTTTTTTCTCTCCTCTAGGTTTAGGGTTTTGGTTGTTTTCTTCATTTTCTATTGTATTCCCATGAAACCTCTTGTTTAAATTTCATCCTGGGTGTTTTCTTATTTTTCCCATGGATATACTCTTTAGATTGTTGAGAAGAATCTGAAAATCTTAACTTACAAGCTTGGTGGAAATTTTACATGTTCTGACATCCCAGAAACCCGACACCTATGTTTTAGGTTTTACAGGGTGTCCGACATCTTCCAACTTCGCTTGTGTCAGATTTCTCCAAGTGTCTGACATCATTTGGTTTCCACAGAGTGTCAAATTTCTCCAAGTGTCTGACATCTTCCAACTTCCACTTGTGTTGGGTTTCTCCAAGTGTTCAACATCACCTAAGTTCCACCTTTGTGTCGGGTTTCACGAAGTGTCCGACATGACCTAGTTTCGATATACACTACAGTGTGTCAGGTTTCACGAAGTGCTTGGTAGGTCTCAAAGTCTGGTTAGTGTGGTGGGTCTGTAGGGTTGCTCAACAAGCTTTCAAGCCCGATTGTTCAACCAGAAGTCATCTAAGCATTCTTCCTTCAGGACTTCTCATGTCGATCCCAGATCAATCTAAGGATAAGTCAGACAGATCAGAAAGATGAAGTACAAGTACCAGAAGATGGAGTCCCCTTCCTACATAGATTGTAATTATGATATCCGGGACACGAGCTTGGTAACATAGACATGGAAGACTTTTGGAACAGAACCAAGGATTCTTCTCAGAATCCCTGGATGAAGTCAATAACCAACAGTGGCCTCCCTCTTGCAGCAGGATTCCCAATGTCTTACTCAATGCCCCGAGTTCATTCTAGCCTGTGCTTCCAATTATGACTCAGATTCCCACTCAGTGAGGAATCAAGCAGAGAAATCATAGTGAAGTTGGATGGGGGTTACTTTGATGACCTCTTAAGATTGCCCAACTTTGAGGAATATGTTGAATAGATCTTAAGTCAACACAAAAATCCTGGGACAAAGATCAAGAAGACTGCATCAAGCATGTGAATAAAAATTTCTTGATCAAGGCCAAGCCAACCATCTCTAGGTTTCCCAAGTTTGTCCCCAGGAGTGATTTCATCCTTGAAATCAGTGATATTATCACCCTGCTGAGTCGAGTATTTGGACTCCCCAAGTCAAGAGACTTCCAAGGGTGGATGTATCAATTCATGGTCATTATAAAGAAGAATGAACAAGGGATCGATTGGAGCAGTCTTATAAGTAATGAGATTGATTCCTAGATGAAGACAATCTTGTCTACTGGCAAGTTTTATATGTCATCATATGTCACCTATGCAGTAGCTGACATGAGAAATTATCCAGGGTTGGATGCAAAGGGAAATAGGGCAACAAAACACATATATCGGTACTTCCCTCAACTGATAATGAAGGGTTCCGAGGATCAATTCAAAAGAGTGAATGATGCCTTCTTTTATGAAAATATCTACGTAGGATGAACCCTGATCTAAGGAAAAGAAGAGTCTCTGATGAAGCATGGGCCGAAGTATCAAAATGGGGTTGTATCTTCTTACAATTCAAGAAGTTCACATACCTTCAGGTGGTCATGTACCCGGGTGATCCTTTCCGATTTCCCAGGTTCCCAGGTGATAAGCTGATCCTGATGGAGTTGGTTAGACAATTGTTGGATTTTCACAAATTCCAACATAGAGTAAGCACAAGGCCGCCATCTCCTTCCCTATTTCCATTAGAAGGTACATGTGCTCAACAGTGGTTAAAGCCAAGAATGTGGTGCATGAGCTGCAGACAAGTTGAAAAAGCACATGAAGCACAGAGATGGGTTTGATTTCCAGGAGTCCTTAAGTCATATGGGACCTTATATCTACATGTGCCCAATATAGAAGACATTTGGGTTGATCTTCGGGATGAAGTTTTCCATCCAAAGAAAGGACAATAACAGGTTAACACTTGAAGAGATTCAGATGTTAGATCTATCTAACATCCCAGAAGGCACCATGGACAATGAAAGTGTCCTTGACACCTCGTATGATGGGTTGAATGAAGACCAATATGTATTCCCAGCCATTGATTGGTCCATTGCTGAGAAAGCTTCTATCACAGGAAGAGCCACTCAAATTCTTTCCTATACTAAGGCGTGGCTCATTTCTTGGGAATGAGTTATAAAGAAGGGAGTTTTTCAAAGCTAGCTACTTTGGAAGTGGGACCCTCCAAGGGAAAAAAAGGAAAAGGATAAAGACTCTTCCAAGAGACCAATAAAAGTTAAGTTTTTCAGAAAGGGGGAAGAGCAAGTGACTACATCAGTGGCCACTCTCCCACAAATGGTTGAGGTTCTTGATTCACCTCCACCACCAGAACTAGGAAATCTTCCTTCAGGAGAAGAGGTTGGTCAACCTTTCATTCCCTTTTTGTTGATAGTTCATTAGAGGTAAGTCTTCCTCTTATCTCTCAAGCTCTAATTTCAGAATCATTACCTCCCCCCATTCAACCTCCTTTGCTTCAGGTTTCTTCACCAAGTTCCTCAGCCATGGCCAACATCTTCTCTAGCCTCTCACCTCTCCCCACTGACCCAAGTTAACCATGGATATGCCTCCTCCTTCTGTGCCTTCATTCCCTGAGTCCATTTCCATGGACACTACACTCGTAGTGACCACCACTCCACAAGCAAACCTTCCTCCACCTGAAGATGTGACCGTAACACCTACGATGGGAGCAACTTCTTCCAGTATGCCTCAATGGTTAATAGATCAGACTCCAAGGAAGAGGAAGGTGGTAGTTCCCCTACCAGCCTTTGATTTCAGTTCCCTCAAGGTCACTCCTACCAAGTCTGCCAAGAAACCCAAAATAGTTTCAAGGATTTCAGTGGATGCCTCAGGGCATAAGTTTGTGGAAATTTCCACTCCCATAGCTGAAAAAACCAAGGATGATATAATGGTCACCGATTATCAGATCACAAGGGTTGATCTAGGAAAAGTGATAATGGAGGGAGCACAATAGATGCACAAGATGCCATGAATGTGTTGTGCCAGAAGCTGTCAAGGAAACAAAGGCAAACAGAGATGAGCTAAAAGAGAAAGTAGAGTAGCTGACAGAAGTACTACTCAAGCTCTCAAAGCCTCCTGAGTCAACACCATCATCCTCTACTCCTATCAGGTTTGATTTCTCATCGGTACCCATGATTGAGAAGATTAATGAGAAGGGGAGAATGGTCGATGAATGGATCTAGAGGCTACTCCTACAAGGAAAAGAGGTCATTGATGACTCCATGGAAGTCTACAAATCCTTGGAGGATATAAAGAAGGATGGTGAGAAAATGGATGATGAATTTTCAGCAGAAGTCGGGAACCTAGAGTTAACTTTTGAAGCTCTCAATACGCTGAAACAGGTTCCATCCCACATGTCTTGATCAAAGAAGGCATCATTCCACATGGGGACAAGCATTTTCAACTGACCAAAGCCATTAGATTCAGAATAAATATTCTCAATGAAGCTTGCAAAAATTGAGGGAATCAAGAGATCAATTGGTTGATGGCACAAATGACATAGAAGAAGAGCTAATCAAGATTTGTGCTAAAGTGTTGAATGAAAGCTCAAGTATTCTTGTTGATGATCTTTACAAGTAGATCCAAGAATCAATTCAACACAAACCAACTGATGGATTTAGCCTAGAAATCATTGATAGGTTTGTGAAGATTGAACATTCTTTGGAAACACTGAGGAAACTCAACAAGAGACTGAAGAAACTTCCTGGTAACGCGAGTGATACTCAGGAAACATGTGAAGTCCTGAGTGACCATTCCACCATGCCTAATGAAGATGAGATGCAGGGCATAATCCAAAGTTCCAAGAATTTTGGGACAAGCAGGATTTTTGTAGAGGAAGACAAAAATGATGAAACAAAATAGGCATAATGTTTCATGTCATTTCAATCCTGAAATCGACATGTCTTTTTCATTTTCATTTCGTCATGTAGAAAGAAAATTTTGACTTGGTCTCCTATGTGAGAGTCAAGCAAAATAGGACTCTCATTAAAAGGACTATTTTCTAGGATTTATCCTATTTTCTCTCAACTCCTTTTATTATAAATAAGGGATGCTTGTGCATTTTAAAGGGTTGAGATTTTTGGAATATTGAGAACTATTGTGAAGAAGAAAACTTTGTGTTTTCTTTTAATCATTTGAGGAATAGAAATTGATGCTATTTTTGTAAACTTTGTGTTGTGAGATTCATCTCTCTTAAGATATTGTTCTTATGTTCAGGATCTTAAGCTATTCTTTGTTTAGCATTCTCGATTATTTTAATTGTTTCAAACATTACATTACATTTGTTATCTAAAGCTCGTATGATTATTTCATGATTCATGTTTTCTCGAAAGAAAATACATTCCTCTCATTTCCTTTCCATTGTGTTTCTTCCATAATAATAATTTCCTTTCTCATCCATTCCATTTATAAAAACAACATCTTACCTAGTGTTGATCCGGAGTGTGTGAATACCGTATTGTGTTTTAGATTAGTAATAAATAGGAATCCTCATGAGGAGGGATTTAATCCCATGTAATGTGGTTGATCATCAAAATATCCAACAACAAACCACCAAGTTTCCGGCTAGCACATTATCCACTTAGCATGCCTAGTCGGGTCACGTTTTCCTAAAGTGCTTCGGAGGGCCGAATATGGCTAAGTCTTGAGATCCTTTGTTCTTCCTTACGTGCACGCCATGGTTTATACTAAGTCCTTTTAAAACCCCTATCCTACATGTTTTCCCATGTGCACCCTTCTTCTTTATTTGTCCCACACACGCACACACCATTTGCTACGTAGCCAATATTCGAGGCCCAGATCACCCCACACCGAGATTTTTCTTCACCCTAGAAAATATCCTCTCTTCAAAGAATAAAGAATGCCAAGAATTTGAATGGTTGGAATAAAGAATGAAGGAATGAAGAATGAAGAAGAATATGTTTATTCTTTGAAGAATGAGTGGGAAATCCTTCCTTATATCTTCCTTAATCTTCTCCTAGGAATCCACTTCACCATACGCTGTTGAGAGAGGTCACATACTAGGGAGCTTACCTCATCAAAACTTAGTTCATCATCCTTAGCATTCAACATACTCACAATATCTTCCAATCAAGCTTTAGGTCATCCAACACATCCATCCTACGGGTGATCTGGGGATATAATTCCTTAAGATGGTTTTTGATTGAGCCTTGTAAGGTCTCAATGGCTTCTGACTTCTTCTCTACCTTAGCCAAGATTTTATCCCACTCTACCCTATTTCCCTTATTTTTCTCCTGAAACTCCTTGAGATCTGCCTCATGGGTAACAACTAGTGTATCAAGTGACTATCTCCACAAATTTCTATGTTTCATGTATCTCCGGCACGTAAGTGCCTCTTTTTTTGAATCTAAGGTGAGTGGCCACCTTTCCATCATAAGGATGTGAGTCAAATCTTCCAAGCATTGCGAGGTCAACTCATATTTTTTTCAGGTTGTGTTAGGTCCGATGCTTCAAAACAATAACATCTGTAATCATCTCAATTTTCTTATATACCTCGTGCACCTTTTCCTTTTCCTCCCTCAACTTGTGCCTTAATTGTGCACTAATCAACTCTTCATGCTTTAGATCCTTTCTTTTCTCAATGAGATCCTCATTTTTCTTCTCTAATTATCCTTCCAAGAATTTCACCCTGTCATTCCTCCCAAAAAGTCTTGCCTACACCTCAACCGACACCTTGTTGAGTGCATTGCAAACTCTGCTCATCAAAAAAATTCTTGAGCATTTACCAACGGGTTTATTCCTTTGGTTTCGCACCTTCCTTAGCACCCTTGGTTAACTTCAAACTCAAAGGGCTCACAACATGGGACTCAAATGCCCAAGATAACATTTTCCTCAGTGCGTGGGTATACTCCTTTCTTTGAATGAAGACATTGCCAGGAGTTGGTTTGTAGGCATGGTGCTTTGGAAATGTGCGCATAGTACCTTTTTTAGATCATGCATATAACCCATTCCCTGACCCCTGTGCTACTACCACACTTTTCCCTCATGTGCACGCCGACTTTAGAAAGCTCATTTGCTAAGATGGAATCTCTACCCATGCTTCCATACTCCTTTCCTATACTCTTTTCTTCTATCTCCTTAAGTATCTCATCAATGTTTCAATCCACTTCCTGCTCCACTAACTTCTCTATTATGCCCACTACTTCTCTCTCTGCGGCCTCTTTTATCTACTCCTTGGTGAGGCTAGGGGTCCTTTGATCCTTAGTATTTATTTCTTCACTCTCCCCTTTTCCTTAAGCACCTTCCTCTTCTCCACTCTTTTCTTCACTTCTTTCTTCCTCCGAGTTGTTTAAATCGTACATAGGATGATCTTGAACTATTCATCCTCCCCATCATCTCTTTCACCCCTATAGGCCTCTAAGCTCTCTGTCTCTTTTGAGTCTGCCTTCTCCGAGATCTTTTGCTTCTTCTTTATTAGGGATTGTTCCTCTTCTTCCTTTCTAGCAGGTGATTTCTTCCTCGGAGACTCTTCTTGCTTTGGAACCTCTTCTCGCATGTGTCTTTTCCTTCTCCTTGATGGGAGACTTCTTCCTATGTGCGTATGTGTTTGGCTTGGTGCCTAACTCTGCAGTGCGCCCACAAACTATGATGTCTCGTACACACTGGTGCTTTCTTCTCTGGTACCTCTTCCCTCTCCCTTTTCCTTAGCATGGCCTTCTTCCTACCATTGGGATCCTCTAGGATGGAGACATCATTCTCCAAGTTCGCTCCCTTTTCATACTTGGGCCTAATGCGTAAGTATACTCTTGCTGCGGTTCTTCCAGTAATTGGCAGTGTTAGGGGTTTTGTCATGCACATCTCATAGGAGACATACTTCTCCACATAAGAGGGCTTCTTGGGGTATACGGTATTGCTTCATAAGTCACGGTGGTTTTGGTCCACCTCACTAAGGTCGAACCTTAGTTTTTAGCTTCTTTGACATGGTTGACCCCTACTTGGAAATACTGTGCAATGAAAGAGAAGGGTAATTTACACTATGGGCTCTTGGTCCCATCTGACAAAGTAAACCTATCAATGAAAAAGTTTTGATAGATAGAAAACTCAACTTCTCCATCTACTAGTGTTTCAACTATTTAGGTATCCACCACTCACTCCCGAATGTGTCGTGTATTTGCTTGTACCATTTCTCCAAGTGCGCCTTGTGGTCGGTCATCATGGTGTCACATGTGTATTTTTGAAACCTCTTTGTGGGGAGGGGTATTCATCTAGATACTCCCATACGAAATTCTCTGGCCCATCGGGCACTCCAATTTCTGAGAAGACAATGGTGAGAAGAACATTTCCAAACATAATCTTATCTCCTTCTTGCGCATGGTGTTGATGATCTCTTCTACAATGTAGGTGGACAAGTTATAGATGGTTCCTTCTAAAATTTTCTGACACACATTCAACCATGCCTTGTTTACTTGTGTCCACCTCTCTTGACCATTCATCTTGGTTACTAGGCATGCAACCATCCTCATCATTGGGTCGAGATATCGGGATGTCAAAGTAGCGAGACCCCTTCTTATAGTCATACTCCTCCATGGTCTTCTTAATAGCCTCTTTATCCTCTAAGTCATCATCTAACAATCTCCTTCATAGATCAGGTTGGTAAACTTAGAGATGAGTTGGGGAGTTATGCGCATTCTGCAGCCCACAAAGTAGAAGTGGTCCTCATGCATGCACGACATCAACCATTGGTATAGCCGCTTGGGCTTGCCAAAATAGGGAAACTCATAAAGTTGTAGTAACTCGACCCGATCTCTTCTCTAATTTTACCTTCACCTCATCATGTAGATTGAAATCCCTTTTGGTGTCCTCTTATCTATTGGATGAACCAGCTCTAATGCCATCTCCTTCTCTAGTGGTACTTGTGTGATGGTTGTAGTCACTCACAGCCATCTTCCTCACATGGGATACCCATTCTTTCCCAAGTAACACTCCATTTGGGTATTGCATCTCCACATACCACTCCTCATTGAAACTGGTGGTGGTAGTTTTTTTCCTTTTCCCTTTCCCTTCTTAGGTGAAATGGTTTCCTTATTTAGTGCCATCTTCTTATCAAGTTAAAAACAACTCTTCCTTTCTCCTCTTCCTCACTCTGCTCAAATCTATGGCTCAAATCCATGAAAAATCCTTCTATTCCCATGCCCTAGCTGCAGAACCCTAACTGGAAAACCTTCCACAAGATGGTGTACTCTACTAAAACCTTCTTCCCTACCCATGTACTCCTTCCACTCTGGTTCACAGATCACCCTAGTCACACACTTAAATTTTCACTCTTCTTCCTTCACACAAATATTTCTTCATGGATTCCCTAGTTCGCAAGAGCTCTTCAATCTCATAATAAAAAGGTAAATAATGATGTTCCCGATCCTCTACTTATATATTTTCCTTCTTTCCCACGATAAATTCTATGCCACCTACCAACATACATTAAATTAAATGCAGATTTTTCCACTAAAGCTGATCTTAAGTGCTCTTTCCCACATACAATCATGTATGATCAATCCTTCTATGTGAAAAATCCTTATTGACTAAAGATTCTTATGCGCGTCTTAGTGCAGAAGGCACTTCTTCTATTCTTTGACTTGATTTTTTCCTCACCTACCTCATGTTGTTCTGCACTTCTCATTCTTTGTACCATGTCCTTGTAAAGCCTTATCTTAACACCAAAATTTCTCGTCCACCTTTTTCCATGTGTGCTCTCCTACCTTACACACTTTTGATCTTTTAACTTGGGCCATTAAAACACAAATTTCACTTCCAGCCTCTATTTCACTTCGCTCTACTCCACCCCACACTAAAATAGATGTGTGACCCTCTGCACATACACAACCTTTGAAATTAATGTGGTTACCGATGCACAAGGTGTGCAAAAACAACACACAATAGAAAGGAACAAGCGACAAGAAAGGGAAACACAAGGAAAAGAAATGCATTAAGGGAAATCCTAGGCTAACTGGAAAAATGCCTTATTTACAAACACAAGACTTATTTATAGTAGGGCTTCAACCTACTCCCATTGAAATGGCCTAGTAGTCTCATCCCATCCAGTGCTTGTAACTAGAAAGTGCACTTGAATCAAGGATGTACGAGATGATGTATGGTCCCAACCAATGGAATTTTAACTTCCCAAGATGGTGTAAAAAATTTAGAGTCATATAACAAAACCATCTACCCAACCTCAAATTGTTTTTTTTTGATATGACGATCATGCCATGATTTTTGTCTTTCCTTCTCTATCTTTTGACTCCATCTAGCAAGTGATCACCTTTCATCTAGTTGCATTAATTTATCAATCCTCTCTTTAAGTGCTTGTTCATCAGCCAATCCTCCTACATACACTATATGCAGATGGTAGCATAAATTCAACTGGTAAAATAGCCTCCATGCCAAATACCAATTGAAATAGTGTGGCCTTGTTCAACCTCTTATAGGTTATCATGTATGCCCATAGAATGAATGATACCTTGTCATCCCAATCTTGTCTTCCCACATCAAAATTTTTTTGTCAAAGTGTGACTCAAGATTTTGTTAAATGCCTCAGTAGTTCCATTCACTTGGGGATGATAAGGGTGGTCTTGTGATGGGCCACCATAAATTATGCCAACATAATCTTGACCATTTTCATTCAGAAAATGTGTACCCCTATCACTAGTCAAGATTAAAGGACATCCATACATGCTGATTATGTTCTCCCATAAAAATCTAGTTGTTGTCGTTGTAGTGTAATCCTTTGTAGGTGTTGCCTCTACCCATCTTGTCAAGTAATCAGTGTAAGTGATGATGTAACACAAGCTAGTCCTTCACGTGGCAAGGTGAAATAGGTCCTACAAAGTCAATTTCCCATTTTTCAAATGGTTCTGTGTTGGCTATTGGTCTTAAGGGCATCTCATCCCTCCTTCTAGGTTTTCCAAGGTGCTTGGAAATGGTCACAGGCCTTGAAAAATCAATACAATCCTGGTAGATACTCTCCCACCAAAGCCCTATAAGTAGAATCTTCCACGTGGTTGCATTTCCTGCATAGTGTCCTCCTGCAATCCCACCATGTGCTTCTTCCATAATTACAACGTGCTCATGTTCTAATATGCATCGGTGCAGAACCTCATCTCAGCCTAACTTGTACAAATATCCACTAATCAACATGTAGGGTGCAACACGTATAGCCAACTAATTTCTCTCCAAATCCTTCATTCCTTCCAGTGCCACACCTATTTTAAGAAACACTACAATATCCTCTAAGTCAAAGGGTGTGTGCCACAACCTAAATAGTTGCACGTCTGGCATGGTATCCTCAATGCTTTGTACATCCTCCCCTAAGTCAATTATTGATAAATGATCAGGTCCTAAATTACTCTTTCCTAGTTTTACCACAACTGAAAACTCAAATTCTTGAAATAATAGGACCCAACGACATATGCCCTTGCAAAATGGGTTTTTCACCAAGTACTTCAATGCCATGTGGTCTCATGTAGAATATGAATGGTGTTTTTAGAGAGATACTACCTGAACTTATGCAGTGTGTAGATCATTGACAGAGCCTCGCGCTTAGTAGTGGTGTAGTTTTTCTTTGTTGGTGTCAACTTCATACTTGTAAAAAAAAGGGGTGATCAACAATCCCTCACCAAGTTGTGCTAGTACTACTCCAATGGTTGTCCTTGGCATCAACATGCACATGGAAAGGTTTATCCCAAGAGGGAAACCATAATATGGGTGCAGTGACAAGTCTATCCTTCAAAGTGTCAAATGCCACCTATGCACTTCTCCCCAATGAAAGGAACTCTTGTGTTTTAGTAACTTTCCAATGGTGGTGATCTTGGCATATCCCTTGATAAATTTCATGTAGTATCTCATATGTCCAAGGAATCACACACTACTCGACTAGTAGGCTCCCCCAATCCCACAATAACTACAACTTTGGTGGGATCCACAAGCAAACCTTCCTTACATATAATATGCCCCAACAGGGTTCCAAATGGAGTAGAAAAAACACACTTCTTAATGTTGAGGGATATCCTCAACTACCAACATCTCTCAAACATCAACCTCAAATTGTCACAATGATCTTTTACTAGTCCATACACAGTCCAGTCATCTAGGTAGACTTGTAGAAACTTATGAATGAAGTCCTAAAATGCTTGTACCACAATGTGCGAGAACATGACAGGCGCATTCTTCAATCCAAAAGGCATGACCATGTAGGAAAAGCTTCCCCATTTAGTGGAAAAATTCATCTTCTTCTAGTCTTCCTTTGCAATCCTAACTTGTGATACCTAAGAACCCATCCATGAAGGAATAGACCTCATGCACCTGGCTACTCCTTCCATAATTTCTTCAGTGAAGGGGGTTGGAAAATATCAATGACACACACTACATTCAGGTCCCTGTAATCAACACAAGATCCTTATCCTTCCATCCTTCTTAATGCTTATGACCATTGGACTTACCCATTCTGATTCCTCCATAACTTCAATGATGCTAAAGTGATCATCTTGTCTATCTCTTCCTTGACCCATATGTGCAAATTTGGATTCATCCGATACGGCCTCTTCCAGATCACATGCACACCTTCCTTCAACTTGATCCTCATTTCCCCAAGGAGTGGTGAATGAATTTAAGTTCATGGTACCCATGTGGGAACAATTCCTAAAATTTGCACAAAAGGTCAATGATCTTAGAAACTTCTTCTTTCACCAATAATCCCCAATGATAGCTTCCTTAGGTTTTGCCTCTAAACCAATGTTAACCTTCTTTATTTTTAAGGGTTCATGGTAAGTGCGTGCTTTCTCATCAGCACTATCCATGACTTTATGCATGTACCTTCAATATGGTTAACATCCAAACTCTCCATCTCTTCACCATCTATTACATAGACCATCTTTCCTTTTTCTTTTTCCATGCATGCACGCATGCTCAAGTTGTATCTCCTCTAATTCTTCCTCCTCAAAGTGCATCTCCAAACTAGGTTCACCTAATAAATCTAGTATCCTATCCTCTACCATAGCACTATCTCCCATTGTAAGGCACTTGAAAACTTGCAACACCTTATCCACTAATGGCTTTGTACTCTTATACTCGAAAGCTTGAATGAGATTAGTCACCAACTCCTACCAATTCCCCATTTGACAACACATCTCCAAGTGAATGTACCATGCACACACATAACCTTGTAAGGTGGAATACAACTTATGTACCCATAAAGAAGGTGGTAAGGCCTCTATGTACCTCCCATCCATGCCTTCTCACATGCTTGAAGTGGAACGAGGTGGGTTCCTTCCCATGGTAGTCTTATATGATAGTGGGCACGTTGCTTCTAGAGAACCTAATAGAGAACGTGACTCTCACCTCGTGCCACTCTAGAAGGCTATCACGATGTGTTTCCCACCAATGTGCTACTAGTCCCAAGAAGTTATAACTAAGCATTCCTCTTCTTTCATCCTCATTTCTCCACTAAGCCTCCATCTCCCACAAGAAATCATCAGGTTGGCTCCTCTAGAGTAACTTGGAAACTTCTTCCCTCCCAGGCACTTAACTGAGTGCACCATCATTACCCTTATCACAGATCCTCTTAACTATCACCCAATTAACTCATAAGTCTCCCATGTGCCCAATTGTCACATGCTATATGCTAGTTGTATCACTCATGGACTGATCATCTTCAAACTAGATAACTCCCTCTGTAGGGTGAATCACCTCAAGGTCCTTTATAGAGTGCACATATATCCTATCAAGAACTTATTCTCCCAAGGGCTTAGTATATGGTGCTTATTTCCCATCCTAAAAGGATGATAACCCACTCTTCCTCGTTCTCAAATATTATGTACCCCTTATTAAACCTTAGGTCAACATTATTTTTGTAACACCAGGGGTGCCCAAGTAATGCACTGGGAAGTTGTTCCTCCTGGCTAGCACCAAGACTTCAAAATCTCCAGTGAAATTTTCCCCTTGAATAGTGATAACAATGTCCTTCAAGACACCAATGGGCATTTCCTTTGTCTTGTTCACCATATATAACACATTCAAAGATGGTTGTAATGGGGGCCTTCCCATTTGATGCCATGCATCTAAGGTGAGAACATTGACTTCCATGCATGTATCGATCAAAATATTTCTCAGAAGCCATCCATCTACAACAACATTCAAATTTATCTCTTTTTCATAGTCAAGGCTATGGGGAGGAAGGTTAGCATGTAGAACCTACCTCTCACGCTCTCCTCCAGCGCATGGTACCTTCTCCCATAACCATTATCCTAGCAAGGGATGATATTATCTTGCCTTAACATCTTGCATACTTCCCTAACCTCATCCAGATCCTTCTACGGAGCCTCAACATTCTTCCTTTTCTCTAACTACCTTGACTGCTCCTTCAGACACTGGATCTCTCCTTGTAGACTCCAAATCACATCCATGGTTTCTTGATACACCTCCTTCTGATGAGCAGGGTCTGATACTTTCCATGTACCACTTCTTCCCTTATAACTAGTGTTTCTTTGTCTTGGTATCTCCTTGGTGTGTGTGGCTCCTCTCACATGTTGTCACCAAGACAAGTTCTAGTCCCGACTCACACCCACTCTTATCATCCACTATGAGTCCTTCTTTATGCTTACCATCCCAACGCCTTTGTCTTTTTAGTGCTACTGATCATGTGCTCAAATAACTCTAGGAACTCCTCATACTTGTGCTTCTTTCCACACCACGAGCATTTCCACAAGATTAGGAAACTCACACTTATAATGATCTATTGACCCATAGTTATAACATGTTCCTTCATGGGAACTCAGTTCTTCCTCCATCGAATAACAATGACCATGAAATCCTCTCTCCCACATGCCCTCCATTTGTGTTCCCTTCATAAAAATTATCATCATCCTTGGAACTACTTGTAAGGTTGGTCTAGCACACCAAGATCAATGGCATCATGTATCTAGTCAATCAACCTATAATCCTTGGTGTCATGGGTCATAGAGGTATAAATCTTGCAATAGAAAGACACATTCTTATGGATCATGCACTGCATAGTAGTGGACACCTACTTGCATCATGATCCCCATGAAAATATCATAGTCCATCGTCATGGCGCATACCGACCTTCGAGGAAAAATGTTTTTTGTATGCCCCTCTATCTCACAATCCATGCACCATAGACCACTGCAAGTCTCATGCACCGAGTTCATAGATAGTTTTTCTAGCTGCTTGGCCATTACAAAAATTTGAGCCTCAAGGAAAGGGCTAACACCGGTATCTATGCTTCCAATAGCCTCAACACATAGGGTAGCCTCCAAGGCCTCACACGGGTCCATGAATGTCTTGTGTGAAATCGCTCTCCTAAACAATGTTATCAACCCTCCAAAAACCACTGAGCATGTTGAGAAGGATGAATATCATAAGATAGTTTTGACAAGAGAGTCTTAAAATGCATGTCATATTCCCACACACTCTCTTGTCATTCCCTAATGGATTTCTTTCAAAGTGACAATGCTCTTACTCAAACTTAGGGATATGGAATTCAACTAAGAAGGCATTCCACAATGTGATGTAATCTACCACCATTTGATGGGGGTCATACTTTCAGTACCAACTATGTGTGTGCCCCTACAACATCATTATAAATTGACTTGCCTTTCACTCTGGGTAGTGATCCCCTTCACACACCATAGTAGCTCACACTTGTGCACATGCTCTGCAACATCCTCAACACCCTTGTAATCTGGTAGATGTAAGGACATCTCAAAAATACTTGCAGAGGTGGCTGAGGTCCTTGTCCTCCTGATCCAGAACCTTGATTCCCTCCGGTGTTTCCTCCACCACTAGATCCACTAGATCCACCAGGTCCTATCCTCTCGATCCTCTAGATCTACCAATTCCTCCAGGTCCTTTAGTTCCTACTCCACCAAATCCTCCTCCTGTAGATGGTAATGAGCCTGAAGTGGTCACGCCTATTGTTCCCAATGTTCCACTAAACTACGCGCCAATGGTTTGTGATATTGCTCCACTACTAGATGTGTATCCTATGCCACTCCTATGTGATACCCAAACTTTTTGTACTTACACTTTTCCCAAAAATCCCTCCAAACAAGAATTGTTTGTGTGTCCATAGATGTCCCAAATGAGAAGTTATACCTCCTAGGTGTAGATCGGTCACTTCCACCGATACCAACTGGGTTAGAAATACTTGTTTCTTGATTTGGAAAACTAAGCACCAGGGGTTGGTCACCAGGTGGGTTTAGATGCATGTCAATGCTCTCCTTTCTCCATGTGATGAAATCTCATCAGAAGTTGAAGGGTTTCTCTCCCGCACTTTCCAAGATGGGGTAGCAAAACTACTTAGGTTCCATGTCCTCTGTGTGAACCTCAATTCCTTCCTATAATGTTTTCCTCCATAGATCCATCACTCCTAGCAACCTCACATTGTTTAGCCAACTCCCTTTCATGTGCTTTCACTATACTTGAGTCATCTCTCTTCCCTCTCCTTTTCCACCGTAAGGTTTTCCATCTTCCTCCACCCTAGCTTCCTCTCCCAACGCTCAGAGAAGCTTAGTCGGCCATAGGGAATGCCTCCAAACTTAGTGTAATGATCAAGATCTTCATAGCTAATGGGATAGCTCATAAAAATGATCCTCTAGTTCCCTTAGAACTCAAAATCAGCAACCTCTAGACAAGAATACATAAATGGTATTCCAGGGTATAACTAGTCAACACTCTTCTCCACTAGTGATCAACAACATGTGTCCAAGTCATATCCACATCCTATGCAGCCTCTGGTAATCATCTTGGGTCCACACACATGATCTATAGTACTAGCTTGATTTGGATGCATATGTTGAGAGATCCATTCATACAATTCTACTAGAAAACAACAAAATAAGGTCTCATACAACTCATGATATAAGTGTTCTTCTACCCATTTATGTGCATCAAACTCAGGTCTAGTACTAAATATTTGAGAAAACTCATCCTTCTATGATTTTAAACCATGCTTTGACACTTTCCAAGGTCAAATGATTTGTCATCACACATCATTCTTACAACAACTTCAAAAGAGGTCCCAAATGAAACCAAGATGTAGTCTTTATGTGCCCTTAGAAAAAACTCTAATCCCATATGCGCACCGGCCTATCACCCAATGAGCACTGGTGCTCACCGAGGCATGCATGGTGCTTTGAGCCCCTCCTTTATGTGAGCATTGTGAGAAGATGATGCCATTGATAACAAATTAAATACAGAAAATTAAATGATCATGCATACATTCTGAAGGCATAGATGAGTTATTATATCAATATACCCATTCAAATAAGAGAAACATCATACAGAGAGAATATTTGAGTCATGACATAAAGAAAATATACTAGGGTTTGTACCCATGAATAATATATTTAGAATATATACATATATTTATATTGATCATAGTTCTAGTAACCACATTACATTCAAAAGGGTCATAACAGACCAAATGTATCAAGACAAACATGACTCATGTATCAAAGACCCTAGCTATGCTTCCCATATTACATAAATTTTCATAGACCCATCCCTCTAGATATGATATCATTCCTACAACCCTCTAATGGTAACCCCAGCCCTTAGAACCTCCTACTCTTTTCTGTAGGGATTTTCTTTCATCCTCTCTGTGATGATCCTAAAGCTTCCCCTCATTGACCTCTCTCCATTCGGTGTTTCTATGTGTGTCTTCTTTTCTAGTGTTTGTTCCTCACTTTAGAGAATCTCTATAAATAGGTTTAGCACCCACCACCATGCCTTCCTCTAGTGTCAAATTGTTTTCCAAGTGTCTAAGTGGTCCTCCAATGGAGCATGCTTATTTTGATCCAAGCTCTCCACTTTCTGCAATGATGTCTTTTGGGAATGTTCTATGTGTGGGATATTATTTCCTTGACCACCAAGTTGCCAGGTTGGCACCTTATCCACTCAGCACACCTAGTCGGGTCACATTTTTCCTCAAGTGATTCTTGGAGAGTTGAATATGGCTAAGTCCCATGCATGCCCATCTTATTTACTAGTCCCATGTGCACACGTGCCCTTTGTTACTTAGCAAATATTCTGAGGCCCAACATGAAGGATATTTACTCAGAAATATATGGCTTTATAAAACTCAACATGCTAACCCTAGTCATCCACATTTCCTTCTCTAAGAAATGTATAAGAATTAACCTTTTTAGCACACTTAGAGCTTCCAATGTTAACTCCCAATTACCACTCTCTTCCATGAGTTCATTTTTAACTTCTCAACATACAACCTTGCTTTCTCAATGTCATTGTAGGTATCTAAAAAATCTTTAATTATCTTTTTCACTTAGTAAGGAGATGTTGTGTCCAGGTATACAATTCCATACCCTTTTTACTTGATCTTTTCAATTTTGGGTGCATATGAGAAATCAAAGATGATTAGAGTAGGGAAAGGGATCTAGATTTAAGTGGATTTGGAGAGCTTGAGTGAAATAGTTATCAATTTTTCTACCTTATCCTTCAACTCATATTTTGAAGCATTGGTTTCCTTGAGCTTCTTGAAGAGATTATCCAGGCGTTTTTTTTGCATATCCTATTATGCACCATCAGTTGTAACATTCTTGAGCAACACCTTGGTTATTTGACATCAAAATTTATAATATCTTCCTTGGTCTTGTTAGCAAGCAAGCACGATGGTCTCAAAAACACTTGAACGGATGCACCAATGTTGGTGTGGGAGATGGTCTTTATTTTTTGGATGTTCAAGAGGGTGTAGATTTCAAGGAACTGAAATCAAAGGCCTTAGGAGAAATAATCATCTTCCTTTTTCTTGGTGTTTGGCTATTTAGCAAGGAGGGAATAGAGGAAGAGGGTGCCTATTTGGGAGGAGTAGTATTAGGGGGTAGAAACAGTGGTTACCAAGGTTGGACGAGTGGAAAATATGGCAATGACCGTGATAGAGGAAGATAGAGGGGAAGAAGGCATGGATAATGGAGCAACGAAGGGGATGGAAGTTCGAGACACATGAGGATATACCAATTTCATACCTATTCTAGTTGAAAGGGAAGAAAGGGAGGAGAAGATGCTTTTCTTGAGGGATACGAGAGGATATGATGGTGATGAAGGAGAAAAGAGTGAAATGGATGCAAAGACTGATGAGATATATAAGGAAGAATATGGTGGGGAAGAAGAAAGGCAACGAGAGATAACATAAGGAGGGGATGGGATGGAAAGAGTTACCCGATGATGCAAGGTAACAATAGGGGCCATGTGATTGATGTGGGAGATAGATGGAACTTTCTAAGTAACCAAAATTCTACTTGATGTCTCATATGTATGCCAAGGAGAAGGAGAATCAACCAAAACAACTAATGTGGTGGGAACAACGAATGAAGGAGAAGGAGTTTTGGTCCCATTACATAGAAATTGAATTTCAATTTCTTTCTAAAAGCCTTTCCTTTGTCTTTTTCCTCTTGAGAGGGGCCTGCCTTTGACGTAGAATAAACTAACAACTTTAGGAATTATGGATCTTTGGGGTGAATGTTCCATAAATACAACCAAGTATTATTCCAAAGGAGGCTTTGAGGGCTATATATTGAACGGATGTAGATTCCTTAACGAGACCAATCAATTGGAGGAAATCCCATATTATCACCATCCATTTTCTCATACATAGAGTCCAAGACATTTCCATCATCAACTACTCCTTCAGGAACATCAATGAGATTAAAAGTTATTACCTCATCCAAGGTTAATATGTTGTTATCTTTTCTTCTAATTGTTACCTCATCCCTACAATCATCCTAAATGTCCTCAAGATCTGGAACATGGAACTAAAATGTTCCATAAGTCTTTATAACACCAAGATAGTAAAAATTCGACATATGAGGCATTTTATTTTTGATTTCTTCTTGCATTTCAATACTAACATTTTTGGATTTGACAACAAAGATGCATGTATATCTTCTAACGAGACGGGGAAATGGATCCCCGCTTTGTGCTTACTTTGTTGGAACTTGTGAAGATCCAACATATATGTTGGGTTGCTAAAATATTGCCTAATTGTTGAAGGTGTAGAAGTAGTGGGCACATAATTAGGCGTGAGAGTTGGACATATTTACGCCATGTAGTTTCATGTTTAGGGAAGTTAGAGTTCAATACTTAGCCATTTTGCATACACAGGATAAAAATGGATTGAGTGTTGGACACATTTTGTATGAGAAGACTTGGAAGACACTCCAAGCTATTTTGGGAACAAGAAGGAGATCAAGAGTCATATGGAGTTTGACCTAATAATAGGATTATATCTAGAGTTAATTATAGATGATCTATTATTAGGTGAAGCTTGCATGCTTGTAGACAACTTGTAGCGGCACATGGCTATTATTCGCATGCGACCTATTTTTGAGAGTGCATGATTAGTGAAGGGAAAGTCCCCTCTATATATATATATATATATATATGTGTGTGTGTGTGTGTGTGTGTGTGTGTGTGTGTGTGTATGTATGTATGTATGTATGTATGTATGTATATATGTATATATATGTATGTATGTATGTATGTATTGATTTACATGGTTTAGAGACACCAAAAATATTGTAACACGGTAATGTTGCTGGTATATTTGCAAGCATGACTTTTTGATGATGATTTTTGATGTATTCAACTACTATGTTCATGGTGAATTAATATAATGGATCATTGTGGATGGATAATAGTTGTTGATGTCTCCATTATTGGTTATTGTATGGTAAATATGATCTTGATCCTTGTTTGATTCATTATGCACTATGGTTGTGATCTAGTTCATGTTATGCTTTACCCTTAATTACTTGATATGTGTATGGAATACTTATGTGATCATGCTAACACCTTGATAAAGTTGGTATTAAAAGAGGAACTTGGTACCTTTGCGTGCTTCGGGTAAGTGCTACAATCTATCTAAGTGAGATGCCAATGCATCTAGGGTTTGAGTGAGAAAACATACTACATTTTGGTTTTGTTTCCGGGACCACTTTGTAAGTTGTTGCAAGGATGTTGCATGATGAAGACATATCTGTTGACTTTGGATAGCATATAGAGTTGGTTATAAAATTTAGAGGAAGAGTTTTCTCATAGATATAATACCACACCTGAATTTGATGCAAACATGTGGGATGGATAAAATATGTATCATGAGCTCTATGAGACGTTCTTCTATTGTTTCCCTATAGAGCTATACGAGTAGTTGGTATAATACACATCGAAGAGAACTTGGAGGTATAAAACAATTGTTTGGAAAGCTGATTTGACTTGGACACGCATTGTAGAACATTGGTGGAGTGGTATTTTGAATAATTACACATTGGAGTATGTTATTTATACTTATTTCTATCTAGAGGTTATCGAGTTTCGGTTCTTGCATGAACCCAGAGGATCTTATTTCTGTGTTATCCATTTAGTGATCAAGATCTTGTTGAAGACTTTGGATTCAAGAGAATGACCTATGGCTAGATAAATCTCTACTGCATGTGAGGGAAGGAGCAGGTGTGGTGAAATATGGTAGAACTTACAACAAAAAAGTAAAGATATGAAATATGGCTTAAGTATAATAAAGCGTGAGAAAGGGAATTGTGAAGAAGCATGATGCGAGAGGAGTCTATGGAGTTGTGGAGATAGGTGATGAGAAAAGGATTTGAGGTTCATGTGGAGGATGTGGAACCTGAGAAACCAATACTCCCCTATTTAGGAAACCATGGAATAGAATCCCCTTGATTCAAATTAGAATGTGTCGAAGAAGAAAAAGAATGAGGGTCGTAGGTGCATATCTAATCCTACCTTGCGACCTTACCCTTGCGCTTGGTGTTCTAGTTCCTGAAACAATTATTGAGAAAAAAACTAGTGTTGGTCGTAGAGTAACGATGGGTAGATTTCATTTTCTATTAAATACAAAAGTACATCGACAATATCAATGGCAATGTAGGAAACAACATCTATGTTTTTTAGAGGACTGGTTGGTGGTATATTTTTTGGCACATCATCGGAACTGAGTGTAGGCACATAGGATGTTAGTAATACATATGTAAGTATCCAAAATTTACGAGAATGTGGGAGTTCAATTTAGTACAATAGTTGGAACACACAGTAGCTCATCCTCAAGCCTAGTGCCCTACTGCTGAGGGAGGATGTGGAGGTTCGGGATCTATTAGATTTGGGGGTTACGAAGGTGGAGGGAATACTTGAGGTAATAAAGGTTTTGGATCTAGTGGACATAGTCTGCACTAACCTGGAAAAAAATTTTTTACGAGATGTATCTTTACCTACCAGAGTACATAGGTATTGAGTATATAGCTAAGAACATACACATGTGTGAGATATTATGATGTGCTAAGGGGATCACAACTCTTAAACGTAAGGCAAGTCATTTTTCTACTATGTTGCAAAGGAGCACACATAATTGGTATACAAAGTATGACCCAAATCAGTCTACTTTAGATTACAATGTGTTGCATGATGTTTTCTTATCTGAGTTGCATATACATGAGTTTGAACAAAAAATCATAAGCACACTTTGAAGAAATTAAACATGACATGCCCGAGAGTGTAATGGAGTATGATGCATGCTTTAAGACTTTGCTATCAAAGTTTTCTTATGATATACACCATAGCCAACATGCACAATGGTTTTTGGAAATTTGATAACACCTTTTAGAAGGGAACTGTCTCATAAGATGTTCTGATTCACACAAGGATCTAGAGGCATCTCGAATCTTTGAGGAAGTTGGGAGCATAGAAAATGGAGTTAGCATGTTCATGGAGGTGCAGATTACTTCTATGGAAAAGGAGTTAGAGAAACTATCAACCAACTCAACTCATGAGTTGTGCAATGGGATATGGTGTACGGATTTCATGGTTGAAGGACATACTAAGGATAGCTTCCTTTGTAAATCAGAGTCCATCGCATACTACTTTGGATTGTGAGATCTATCACCTAGATCATGATTCCACTAGATTCCCATTGTTGTAGGATGTGATCTGGAGGAACATGTCTTACTACTCAAATATTTTAAAGTTTCACACTCATGATACAGAGAATTGCAGGTTGATTGATCAAATTCATGAGGCTATTGAAACTGGTGTATGCTAGACTAGTGTTGCAAATAATTCTAAGGACCAAGGTGAACATCATAGTCATAACCATAATGAAGGGTACTCTGATGGAGGTGGTAGAGGTAGAGGTTACCATGGAGGATACAGAGGTCATGGTCACGGCGGTGGAAGAGGTGACTTCCCTCGTGGAACTTGTTATACATGTGGATCTCTTGATCATTATAGGCATGAATGCCCTCAAAATGTGGTTTTCTCATGGTGTGAAAAACAACATAAGTTTGAAGAGTTTCCTGATTTATATGAGCATATGAGAAAGTAACATAAGTAAGATAAGGGCACGGGGATGATAAAGGTACAATGCATTATAGAAGATCAGTGGATGCCAAAGTTAGCACCTGATCCTGAGGTAATACCTGTGTTGGTGACTACACGTGTTGAGGATATACACGCTTGTGAGACCCCAAATCGAAACATGTTATTACAAAATATGAGGTATTGCATGTGAAATATCCATATCCTACCCATCGAAAAGAATTTTATCAAGAAAAAATGGAGGATATTAGAAACTTACAGGGTGAGATACACTACTTGAAGGAGCGGTTGCATTAATTGGAACAAGCAAAAAATTTGAGCTTCTTCAGGAAGATTTTGATGACTTGAAAAAGGTTTGTAAGATGTTGCACTAGGAAAATATCATTCTGTTATTAGGATAATGACTGAGAGATAAAATACCGTGTTACTGGATCTGAGTGTGAGAGACAGATCTTGGATGTGAACCGATTTCCTCATAGTCTTGAATATGATAAAGAGATCACCTTGAATGAACTTTTTGATGGTTGGTTACTTAGTAATATACTTTGATTGATATAGGTGCATAAGTAAATGTAATCACTTTGGATGTGTGGAATTAGATGGGAGAGCACCATTAAAACCATCTTCAAATGTGTTGTATATGGTGAATAGGACTAAAGCCATGCCCATTAGAGTATTGAAGGATGAAACTACTACTATACAGGGACCAAGTTACTAGAGAATTTGAGGTCTTGGCACTTACGAGGAAGATATTTTCCTTGCATTACTTGGGCACCCTTGGTGTTATGAAAATATTTTGATCTACACTTTAATAAAGGTTATATCAGTTTTGAGAACAAAGAGGAGCACGTGATTATTCCTTTAATAGATGGGAAAGCTACGCCTTATGTAGAACCCTTGAGTGAAGAGGATTTGAATAGAATATATGTGCATACGGTTAGAGATCCCGAAGTGATTGAGCCATCTAAGGAAAGGTGTTATTCAGGTGGGATGATGATTATTTTTGAGTGATACAACTAATATTTCCTATGATAAATATGCACATGGGATGTATGAAATGGTTGGGTGAGAGATCAAGCACATAGTTTCTCATGTGATTAGGTCATGCATGGTTAGGCACTTAGGAAGTAATAAGGTACCTTGGTATACTAGTGAAGGAAATCTTGATGTATTTCTACGTGCTATAGAAGTTCGATGGAAAGACCAAGTAGAAAAGAAGACATATGATAGTTTATACCTGCGCGGAACATCTGCGCATTGGTGGACTACACACAGGGATAACATTTTGGAGTGGTGAGAAGTGAGAATATCCTTCTCTACTAGGTTTCTTAGGAGTAATGTACCTTCATAGATATGTGAATTTCATGGCAAGGATTCTTCTTTACATCATGTTTAGAAGTGTGAGAGACTTTGGATGAAGGGTAGAGGCCTTTCGCCATCACTCCAGATTGCATAAGTTTTAATCCACCCTTATCGGTTGTGTGCGTGCATGGTATGTTCATGCAGAGCTTACAAGAGAAACAATTAATTGGTAGGAGATGACCTCAGGTATGATTCATACCTTTGATTATTTTTCTACTAAACCTCAAGTGAATAAAGCATTACAAATTATAAAGTGCCTTACAATGGGGGATAGTGCGAAAGGCTGAGGAAATCCTACCGTAGATATGTTTGGAGAGTTAGAATTGGAGGCATGCTTTGAATAAGAAAAGAAAGATGAGGAATATTTTGGGCATGCACTGGTTGGAAAAAAAAGGTAAGCTAGTTTACATGATTGATGATAAAGCGGTGAATCTAGATTTTGACCACAATATAGGTACATGTGAGGTCTTAGATAGTGATAATGAGAAGTCGTGTGCTTATCATGAGCTTATGAAAATGAAGAACGTCAACATTGGGAAATATACATAACCTAAAGAGGACACTATTAATAACTATTGGTCGAACAAGAGGTGTCAAAGATAATTGAGTTCTGTGTGACTTCCAGGACATATTCCCGCGAGTAAATCATGAGTTGAAATGAGTGCATCCCTATTTGGGTGAGATGAGGATCAAGTTAAAGGAAGGTGCACACCCAATTAGGAAGAGGCCTTACAAGATGAATCCTAATCTACATGTCAAAGTTAAGGAAGAGATTGATAAGATGTTGAAATATAGAATCATTGAGCCCATTAAGGAGTCAAAGTGGGTTAGCCCTATGGTGATAAGTATAAAGAAATATGGTATGATAAGGATATATGTGGAATACAGAGATTTGAATGCTTCTTGTGTCATAGATCCTTTTCCTACACATTTTACAAAGGATATCTTGGAAGGCGTTGCAGGGGCATAGGATTTACTCTTTTACTGATAGATTATTTGGTTATCATCAGGTGTAGATTGCTAAAGAATATCATGAAAAGACAAATTTCACCACTAAGTGGGGAATTTTTTCATACATAGTTATGCCCTTTAAATTAAAGAATGTGTCTATAGTATTTTCATGCATTGTGGTGCAAACATTTGAGGAATTTATACATATGTTTTTATAGGTTTATTTGCATGACTAGACTTTGTATGGGCTGGTAAAGGATCATTGTGAAAACTTGAGACTTATGTTTGAGAGGTTCTAAGATAAGAATCTTTTTGAATATTAAGAAGTTTATCTTTGTGACACCCTTTGGAAATTTTTGGGACACATTATAAGCAAAGAAATCTTGTTGGTAGATCTTGCTAAGGTCACAATTATTTTGTACTTAGAGGAACCTACCAATCGACCGAGGAGGTGCATAGATTTTTAGGACATATAGGTTATTACATGAAGTTCATTAAGGGATATGTGAAGATTACCACACCCTCGGAAGAATTGTTGAAAGGAAAAAGGAAGTTCCATTGGAATAAGGTGCAACAAAAAACATTTGATAAATTGAAGGAAAGAATTACTTTTGTGCCCATTCCGTGCTTCCATTCTTGGGATAAACTATTTCATGTACATATTGATACCTCTAACATGGCCATCGGTGCGGTGTTAGCACAACTTGGAAGAGGTATTGTTAATCACCCTATCTATTTTGCGAGAAGGAAATTGACACCCTTTTAATAGAATTATACAACTACTTTTGAGTAGGAAATTGACACCCGTTGAACAAAATTATACAACTACCGAGCATGAGCCTTTATCTATGATTCACACTCTACACCGGTTAAAACAATACTTATTAGCTATACCTTTCATCTTATTTACATACCATATGGCACTTAAGTATTTGGTTAATAATCCTGTTTTAGGGGCACATATGCTTTGGTGGCTTCTCTTGTTTCAGAATTTGAATTTACTATGGTGGTAAAACTAGGAAAGAGTAATTCTAGACCGAGATCACTTATCAAGAATTAACTCGGGGAAAGGATGCGGAAATCATTGAGGACATAATGTCGGATGCATAATTATTTAGATTGAACCACGTTCCCTCTAACTTATAATATATTTATGTGTTTTTACGTACTGGTGTGGTGCTTTGTAAGAGATGAAGAGCTTAGAGAAAAAACAACTTTCCTATTCATTGTGCCTTATATGTTAATTAGTGGATATTTATACAAGTTAGGTCGAGATAAATTTTGTGCCGCAGTGTACTAGAGTATGAGCACAAAGTTATAATCGAGAAAATCATGGTGGGATTACGGGAGGAAATTATGCAAGAAATACTATCGAGTGTGAGATTTTGTTGGCTGGCATTTGGTGGGAAACAATGTATAATGATTATAAAGAGTATGTTGGGCATGTGATCATTTTCAGCACCTTGGAAAGCATAGGAATAGAGATAAAATTCCCTTGAGATAGATTATGAGTGCAAAATCTTTAGAAAAATGGGAAATTGACTGTGTGGGCCTTATTTCCCCACTGACGCACAATACTAGGTCATGTTACGTTATAACATGTCTAGATTATCTGACAAGGTAGGCATAAGTAGCACATACAAAGGATTACATGGAAGCTACTGATAAGGTTCTTATGGGAAAACATTATCAACATGTATAGATTGCTATTGAGCTTGACTAGTGATAGGGGCACACACTTTTTGAATGAGACTATATGAATAATTTTGGTTGAGTTTATGGTAGCACATCATAAGATAACACCCTATCACCCACAAGAGAATGGGACTTCGAGGCTTTTAACAAAATATTGGGACATACATTGACTAAGATCTATGATTTTAGAAGAAAGGAATGGGATGATAAAGTATTTTTGTACTTTGGCCATACAATAATACTTATAAAAGGTTAAACAAAGCCACATATTTTTCAGGTTTGTGTTTGGAATGGAGGCTATTTTACCAAAGTGGAATTTATGTTACTCTCCTTGCGTGATTGCACACACAGTGGACCAGATGATGAGAAAGAAATTTAAGAGTACATTGATAAAATGATGCGGTTGGATTAGAGGCGTGACATTGTACGTTGGAGCTAGAAGAAAAAAAAGGCCGGAAGAAGGCATTAAATGATAGGCACATTAAGAATAAGCAAATTGAAGTTGGACAAATGGTTCTTTATGACTCCAAGTTTGCGTGCCACCCTAGGAAATTGAAGGTGCATTGGTTGGGATTGTATGTGGTGACATATATACTTGATTTAGGTGCTTGTCAGCTGTAGGTGCTTTGGATGGAACATGGTTTCCTAGTTATTTCAATGGGAGTAGGTTGAATCCCTACTATAAATAAGTCTTCTTGGTGTTTGTAATAAGGTAGTATTTCTAGTTAGATTAAGATTTTCTTTCTATGCATGTTCTTTATATGTGTTTCCTTTCATCATCGTTATGCTTTCTCCTTTTAGTTTAGCGTGTTGTTGCAATAAGTTCCCTTGTGCGCCAAAGAGCTAATTACCATCTATTGAATTCATGTGCAAAGGATCAAACATACTTTTAGTGTGGGGTGGATTGAAAAGTGATTGGTACCTCGATGCAGATTGGTGTGCATGTTGAAATTACAAGTGCTTAGAGTAAATATGGTTAGAAAGAGAATTCAAAAAGAAAAAAAAATTCTTGTATGGAAGACCATGCGTAGATAGATAGATGAGAAGTGTAACGTGAGGTAGGCTACAACATTGGAAACTACTTGGTATGAGGCACATTGGATAGGTACTTTAGTGCATGAAGGCACACATGAGGAAATATATGGCCAAGAAGTAGTGGGCATGCCATAAGGTTATGACTGAGGCATGGAAGAATAAGGCGTGATGTGTGGAAGAGTGAAGGAGTGGAATTAATGTCGTGTATGGTTGTAGTTGAGGATCAATTAATATATGGAATTTTGAAAAACCTATAAGATTCAAAGTGCTTATAATGTTATTGTTACCTTTCAACCCTTGTGTTTTTAATTTGTGAAGTGTGACGTTGAGTGAGATTTCAAATGGTAAACCAAGTGAAATCAAGGCATGACATTGTGAGCTCCGCAAAAGTAGTGTGTTTGTGCTAGTTTATAATGTACAAAAGGTGGGTTCATGCGAGTTAGGGTTTTGAGAGGTAAAATTTAAAGCTAGGGCATGACAAATCTAAGGAACCAAAGGATATTTGGAGAGTACATGGGTAAGGTAGTGAAATAATGTAGTTTTAGAAGCACATTCTTATTAAGTAGAGTAAATGGCACCAAGTGCCATAAGAGTGGTGTTTTGAGATACAATATCGGGAGGAAGTGATTAAAGGAAGGCCATGGACTTCACAGTTAACCAAATGTAAGATTAGTGATTTCAATCACTGAAGAAACAAAACCCTAAAGGATCTTAGTGTAGAAACTATACAAAAAGACCAATAGGAGGACTACGAGATGTAAAGATGGTTATGGATAACTTGGTATATAAATTTTTGGAGAGCATTGGAGTTATACCATTATAGGAGCTTACTTATTTTGGAAAGCCTAATCACTTGTACTTGTGGATGATGTCACATATGCATGAAGATCTCTTTTACTTCGGGGGAGGAGGATATGAATTATGGTGAAATTAATAGAAAAAGTTATAGGTTTGTTCGTCTCTGGTTTAGAAATTACAGGAGATTTTTTAGATGACGAGGGAGTAGAGGCGATGACCAATGACCACCGCATTCAACTACCGGAAGGGAGGATGATCATTCACTATCACACATATAGAAGACCTAGCTCATAAGGATAGTGGCACGCCTAGTCAGTGTAGATTGGGAACCTTAGAGAGGTGGACGGAAGTTAACAAGAATTGGTTACACATAGCACATATAATGGTGAATCATAATTATTAAAATATTATAGGATACATTGTGGAGAGCTTAGTGGAAGAAGCATGTACTCGGGATGATAAAGGTGAGAAGATAACATGGGGTGCCATTTTACTCTTAATTGTGTTTAGTGAAATCGGTGTGCCCGATGGGCCGAAGGAGAAGGTATGGGAGTATCCCATGGAAAAAAACCCCCAATGAATAAGTATGCAAAGTATACATACCATGGATCAATTTCAAATACTTAGAAGTAATGCCAACAAAAATGGTTCAGGAGGATGCACCAAGCATTTGAGGGAGAGTGGCGCATACCATGTGAATTATCAAGTGTTTTGGGGGACCAGTAGAATTCATGGTATATCAAAAACATTTCTGGGTAATTTCTACATGAAGACAGTGAGAAGAGCCCATGGTGTAAGTTACCATTCGCATTTACTGCTTGTTACTTTCAAGACTCGGTGAACAGGTTACAAAAAGCACGTAAATTACAGTTTGATGCTGACAAGGTGGACGTAAATATTCATATTCTATGCAAGACATATGTCTACCCTAATAAGGAGACATATGTAAAGAAAATGGAGTTATATAAAATTTACATCATTCTCGAGGTCGTGGTGTAAAGAAATATTAAGCCTACATGCGTGTATGTATACCTAAGGTTACAGATTCAAGGAAGGTAACATTTTTGCAGGAGAGGACTTGTCTTTACCAGGTCCTCCAAAGGGTAAGTAGACCATGGGCATAATAAGGATGCTTGAACAAACACCCCCAAATAGGAGGAATAAGGCTTGGAGAATGTCCTTAAGTGTGGGGAAGAAGAACAAGAAGAAAGTACTACACTTGATCATGGGAGAAGACACTTACATAGAAGGTGCATAAGTGCGATCTTTGTACACGGGCCCATTACAACATTTAATAATATCATTGTGCGTAACACATGTGAAGAAGGATGAGGAAGAAAGGAAGAGAATGCATAAATACATTCCGCTTAAATACAACGATGAGGAGAAGCTATCGGTGAGGATGCGTGTGAGGATGTTGACACACCTAGCCTAGAGTTACGAGAATATGAAGAAATTGGTGGCGAGAAACCATTATTTGATGAAGAAATCCCTAGTGTAAGCATGCATGGGCCTAAAGAATAATGCTACACTAGTGGAGATACAAAGATTGAAGAAAATATTATGCGCCCAACCAAGGGACTGAGGGTGAAGATGAAGTAAAAAAATGAGGGTACTTGGAACACGGAGCATATAGGTGAGCATGCTTGAAAGAAAAGGGAAGAAGAGGTGGTGTGGATGCAAAACCTTGGGTACGTTGGTGACGTGAAAATATTGTCCACACTAGGTTCCGAGAGCACCATTGAAAAGGACAAGTTATATGGATGGGATCTGACGGACCTAAAAATGTTGAACATGCACACCATAAAGCAATTTTCATGGAGTATGTAGACCCATATGGATGAGCATATGTTTGACATATTCAAGGAGTCATGTGCATCAAGAATAATGAAGAAGCATCCTCATTCAAGGCACATAAATATTTAGCCCATGGATTTTTTGGATGAACAAGAAAGTAATGCTCCAGCGAAGATAGTTGCAAAGGTCGATTTAAGAAATATATACAAGGACGCTACTCTGAGAACAATTTTAGAGGATAAGAAGGATAAAGAGGATTAAATTCAATGCTTGAAAGAAGAAAAATAAAATGCAGAAGTGAAAGCGTGCACTGTCTTGGACATGGATGAAGAGATTGGTGACAAGATCTTAGCAAGAACTCGACCACAATATGAGAAGGAGGTGTGTGGAGAAATTCCCTTTGCATTACATTGTCTATACACCATGGTTCATTTTGTTTTAGATGAAAAAAATACATAGGTGCTAGGTAGAGTAGAACATGCAAGTGGAGCTGAAGTATGTTACCACGAGAATAAGAGAAGATGAAGAAACAGATAACATACGAGAATAACAGAGTTGATGCATTGATAGAAACCTTTCATAATGAATTAAATAGAGAGGATCTTGCATTGAGAATGTGTGAATATCTAGATCCATTTATTAAGACAAGGACATTGGTTGAAAAGGATGAAGTTATTGTGGCAAAGAAGAATGAGACACTTGGGTGTGAAGAGAGTCTTACACTCATTACAGAGAAGAACAATGTGCTTACAGTGGCTTGGGACCCCCACAAGGAGAGGATAAAAGAACTTGGTAAGTTAATAACATGGAGGATGGACATAATGGAAGGTATGATTTCCTCCCTGGCCAATGTTATCAGAGTTTTAAAGAACGAAGGGGAGAATATGACAATGGATGAGATGAATGGGGTGTTTGGTGACATCCCTAACAAGGAAAGGAAGGGACTCATTGGGTGGAATGAGTTTTAATTAGATATAAAGAAAGAGTACCCCGAGCTATTGTTACCTATGGAATAAGAGCATCCAGGTTGTTGAATTATGCTTACATTCATTTATTTATTTTGTAAGGATATTCTTTGATTCTTTATGCTATGGAGAGCTAAGGCATGATTACCCATTTCCGGGTGGCAATGAAGCTAGTGTGGGGTAATGTTGGGTTGGTAAAATATTTCCTAAGTGTTGAAGGTGTAGAATTAGTGGGCACGTAAGTAGATGTGGGAGTTGGAAAAATTTTGGCCCCGTAGTTTCCTACCTAGGGAAGTTAGAGTTCAATACTTGGCCACTTTTCATACACAGGATAAGAATGGATGGAGTGGTGTTCATGTTTCAAATGAGAATAATTGGAAGACACACCAAGCTATTTTGGGAAGAAGAAGGATATCTAGAGTCATGTGTAGTTTGACCTAATAATAGGATTATATCTAGAGTTAATTATAGATGATCCATTACTAGGCGAAGATTACACACTTATGTAGACATATTCTAGTGGTGTATGGCTATTATTAGTATGCATATTATTTTTGAGAGTGCATGAGTAGTTCCCACTATGTGTGTGTGTGTGTGTGTGTGTGTGTGTGTGTGTGTGTGTGTGTGTGTGTGTGTGTGTGTGTGTGTGTGTGTGTGTGTGTGTGTTGACTTTCATATTTTAGAGACACAACAGAGATTGTAACAAATTTATGTTGTTGGTATATTTACGTACATGACTTTGTGATGATGATTTTTGATGTATTCAACCAATATGTTCATGGTGAATTAATATAATGGATCTTTTTGGATGGATAATGGTTACTGATGTCTCCATTACTAGTTATTGTATGGTAAATCTGATCTTGATCCTTGTTTTATTCATTATGCACTATGGTTGTGATCTAGTTCATGTTATGCTTTACCATTAATTATTTGCTATGTGTATGGAATACTTGTGTGATCATGCTAATACCTTAACAAAGATGGTATTAAAAGAGGGACCTAATAGCTTTACGTTCTTCGTGAGTGCTCAAATCTGTTTGAGTATTATGTTAGCGCATTTAGGGTTTGAGTGAGAAAAATGAACTACATTTTGTCTAACAAACTCCATGAGAATCCATTTTCACTTGGGCATCTGGGAAGATGAGTTGGGAGCCCTGAAACACTTTGACTTGAAGATAGGTGAATGATTGAAATCATAATAATATGCAACCCTAGTGAGACACTACATTCCATGTTGTAACTATCACACATTGCGTGGAGATATTTTTATCCAATCTACAAATGAATTTGTAGAAGAAATCATCATTAACCCTCTCGTAAATGATTCACGCTTCATTTGAAGGAAAACAAAGAATAATAATTGTAGACATAATCTGAAGGCATAGAACCCACCATTGTCAATCCCGGTACAACCTCATCTTCGATACAACATACCCGTGACATATGACATCATATAGAACTTTCCCATGTTTAATACTACTCTCATTTAGATATCAATTGTGTCACTAATGGATGCACCTCAATCAAAAAAATATCATTATTCCTTATGATGGTGAGAAATTGGCACATCCACCCTTGGAATTATTTGGCCTCAAGGAGTACAAATACTCTACTTAGAAGTGTGATGATGTATCCGATATCAAGGATGAAATCACATTGGTGAACCATATTGGGAAATATGGACACTAAAGGCTTGGTCTTCACCAGATATTTCTTATTTTCGTGCTTGATGCAATCATCCATGTTATCATCCCAATCTTGTTGAGAAACTTTGGGATTTGTTTTGACGTATGTGGTGAAATTAGGAAGCTTGAGAAGGTCACCAAAATAGTCGGTGTCTAAGTGGATTACCGCATTTCTAGCTTGATCTAGAACATACGTGGTATTAGTTTCATAGTGATTGGAAATAATGATAATAAGTTCCGATCTCGAGTAGATATTAGAAAGGGGACAAGTAAGGGATATCCCACTTTACAAAATACATTACATCCACACACGCTTTACGAGGAACTTTGCACTCTATTCCAAAAATATTCCATGTGGATATTCCCTAACTCTCAGTATCACTAATTTTGATATTGGAATCAATATTAGAGGGAGGCATAACCCATGATACTTATACTTCATCTCTTTGGAAGTTTCTTCCTTTCCCTTCCCCTTTCTAGAATCATACATGAAGAACTAAACTAAATAAATTAGTCTACTAAGTCTCGTGAAAGCTCAAAGAAGAGAGTTGAGTTTTGACCCTTGTAAAGCACCTTGCACAATCCAATACACTTTGTTGGAAAAATAGCCTACTTTATAACTTTGAAAAATTGATAGACCAGGGAAAGATGACCTTCTTTGAGTAGCTTGATATTTCCAACACACTTCTCGGAAATAGACCTTGATATGTAGAATGGAATCCTTGAAACACGTTTGGGGAAAGGAACCTTTCTCAACACCTCCCAATACCCAAAATACTATCGGAGATAGGGATTATTTGGAAATTTGAAATTTTCAGCGCACTTATCGGAAAGATACCTCCCTCGAAGGGGAAAACCCAAAATGTTATTTTGAGTTAAAAATTAATAAGTGTTTTTTCTAACTTATTTCTTCGTAATTTTTAACATTAAAAATGATTCAAAAATATTACAAGTTCATGTTGAGGTTATTAGAATAATTATCAAGGTAAAAATAACATTTCAACCATGGGAGAAGGAAAAACAAGGAGAGGGAGAGAAAACTTTAAAAAATTAAGCATGGCTCCTCAATCGATTCAAAATAATATAAGAATCTCCCAAAATGAAAAAAAAAATCAACAAGGAGGAAAAACACTTACCAAATGAGGAATCATAAGTTAAAATCTAATAAAATTGATCAAAAACACCAAAAAAGCACCAATTGGTTTGCGAAGTGCGAAAGTAGGAGGAAAATCTGAATTTCAGACAAAGTACAAGGTATAAATGACGTGGAAGTCCCACCTATTTATAAGTAAGATAACATTAATTATATGCAGGATGACATGTGTGGGCCACCAACTCCACCTTGGAATTTATTGCATTGAATTGGGGAGAAAGTTTGATTGCATGAGACATGTTGTGCAAATGTGTAATCCGAACTGAAAACATGATACAAAGGGGTCCGTAAGTGGGTCGGTATTCAGTTCATAAAGCAAGAACATTGTGACATGTAAATCGTTTACCATGTCCCAATGTCTCAAAACCTAAAAGACCGACATATTACAACGTATTAGGGTTCAAATTCAGGAAACACATGACATGATGCATGTGTTTTCCAAGCTAGATGTTCTGATGTAATCAAAACCTAAAACCTGAAAGGTTGTAGTGTGTCGTGTTTTTGGGGTGGGAAGCATTTTCTAGAAAACATGTCAAATGCAAAAGAAACCAAAAATATTAAAAAAGCATGAAAATGGTGCTTTCAAGGTGAAATTTAGGATGTAAACTATATTTTATCAAGTCCATTAATCAAAAAAATTAATTGGTTATCCTCATTTTTTTATGAACTCAAAAATGGGATAACAAATTCTTGCATTAATTAAATTAAATTTCTTGCATAGTTAAATCCTTGGACACAAATACATTCACACATAATGGCATGATATAGATATATTTTCACTCAAATATACTTGATGGTTATATTTTTGTATGACCTTGCTAAAGAAAATGTGGCTCCTTTTATTGATTTTTGTAGACACAAGTTTTTAGCACCCTAGGTGACCTATCCATACCCTTCGAATTTAAATTCTAAATATCAAGCTTATCCAATTACTCTTTATCCTCCTAAAAATATATCATACCCCTTAAATATTTATTAATTCCATCCTAAACCTTGTAATACCTATTTTAGTTAAACCTCCTAACCTTCCTAACACATTTTTACCCAATTCATGATAAGGTTACTAAACCTAAGCTATGTGGTGGATTGGGGCCAAAAACATTTCTCTTATGAATAAGGCATTAATAGCCAAGGCTGGCTAGAGGATTTCCAGAGAGGAAGGTCTTTGGGTGCAAATCATAAAGATGAAATATTTACGGAATATAGGCAAAATGGAATCCTTTTTTAACCAAAAAAACCTCCCTAGAGGGTATTTTTCTAGAACTCCTTTGTGGCCTCTAAAGAAATCTTATCCAAAGGTATGATTTGGGAAATTGGTAAGGGCTCTAGAATCAGCTTTTGGTTTGATAATTGGCTTGGGGATTCCCCCTTAGCTAACTTAGACTTCTGGAAAGATGTTGCTCATTACTACAAGGAATCCGATTTTTTTGATTCGAGACTTTTGGATCCAGGAAGATTCTGTCAAATGGGAGATCATTGAGCCTCCCCTAGATTTTGATGGTGATATCCAACCTTTCTAGGTTCTCAACAATCAACTTAAGGCTTTCCACATCCCCATGTTCCAAACCAAGGAGGACTCCATCAAATGGAAAGAAGAAGAATCTAGAAATTTCACGGTTAAATCTGCCTATATGTCAAATTTAAAGAATGATATGCTCAAGGACTATTGGGGGAAACTCTGTGTGAAATACCTCACCCCTAAGATTAATATCTTTTTCTGGTTGGCTACCCAGAATAAAATCCTCACTATGGACAATCTCAGGAAAGCAGGAATGAAGATTCTCAATATATGTTCTCTCTGTAAGAAAGAGGAGGAAAATGTCAACCATATCCTCCTTCATTGCTCCTTCTCCCATGTTGTCTTTGATGCTATTCTGGACTGTTCAATATCTAATGGATCCTGCCCTTGATGATTGAAGATTATTGCTTTCAATGGGAGATCCCTTTTCATTTTCCTATCTTGACCTAGGCACTGGAATATCGCCCTTCCACATTTTTTTTTTTTTTGGTTTATGGAAAGCTAGGAATGATGGTATCTTCCGCAATAAGAAATATCTTCTCTTGAAAGTAATAAGAAAAAAATTTGAATGCCATAAAGGAAAACATTAAACTCTTTAAAGGTAAAGTCAAGAAACCTTGTCCGAATAGTGAGCAGAAAGTTCTTGACAAGTTCACCCTTGGTCTCGGTGGAATATCACATTCCTAAAAATAATTCCAGTTGGAAAAGGCCTGGAGGAAATGTTGTAAAGTTAAATTTTGATGGAGCCTCAAAAGGGAATCTAGGTCCTGCTGGGGAGGAGGAATTCTAAGGAATAGTGATGGAGACTAGTTGTTTGCCTATGCGGGTCCTTTAGGTCGCCAAACAAATAACATGGTGGAAGCTAGAGCTCTTCTTTGGGGGTTCTTGCTAGCAAAAGAAAAAGGCTTCAAGGACATCTAGATCAAAGGTGACTCTCTCCTCTTAATTAATGCCCTTAATAAAAAGGTTCTATTAATTGGGCCATAAGTAATATCCTCAATGATGTGAAGGAAACTTCAAATTTTTTTGATAGCATTTCTTATAATCATACCCTTCGTCAAGGGAACAAATGTGCGGATAAGATGGCCAATTATGGAATCAATTGTAATGATTATAAGATATGGTGTAAAGTTGATATATTACCCATGGACATTAATGAGATCATTAGTAGAGATAGAGGGCACTAAGTTTTATAATGTTGGCATGAGTGAGCCCTATGGCAGCAATAACTTACTTAATATCTTGTTTTTCAAGATTTCTGCTAGTGCGAAAGAAGGTCTTTTTTTAATTTTAGTAGCAAATAGAAGAAGCTCGGTCTGGTGAATATGGGGGCGATAGGATTAGAGTTGAACCTGCTAGCCAAAGCATTGAAGCTTTTAATCAGCCTCTATGGAATAAGCTTAGGATTGGGGGTTTCAATAATTTCATTTCCAAATTACATGGTCACAATCCTTCTCTATCTAAGGATTTTAGCAAAGCTTGGAAAGAGGATAAGTTTGTTGTTAGAGGGATGGAAATCGAGGTGTTTGAGTCCTCCATTGCCCTAGTTATGGACATGAAAATGGATGGGCTTAAAATTTTTAAGGATAGAACCCACAAAGAACAGGAAATTGAACTGTTCTTTGTTGGCAAGGAAAGATGTTCTTTCTTTATGGATGGTATTGTCAGGTTGTGCATTTTGGGTATATGGAGAGAGGTGTGCCTTTAAATCATGAAGTACATCACTCTGGAGGGAAAATATAGAAAAATATATACTCACCATTTGACCCTTCTGAACATGTTCCGCCATAAGGTCATGGTGAGCATCCCCTTCTTTCTGTTTATGTCTCTGACTAACTCTTTAATGGATTTCCAGCAAGAGAAAGTGGATTTTCCTTTGCACGAAGGGCTCATTCTTCTGATGTATGAAAATGGGAAACCTGCTCTGTCCCCTTCCTTGAAAGAGCATGCGGATGAGGATGACCTCACTCTTGCTGACTACCTCACTAAGATGAAGGCCAAAAATGAAAAATTGTAGGGGAGGATTCTGGTAAAGATATGGGTGAGGAAGGTCATGGGGAAGTGAGCACTTCAAGAAAACGTGATAGGGATGGTAATTTAAAGGTTTTCAAGGATTTGTGTAGTAAGGTTTAGTACTTAGAAGGAGTGTTCCAAGCGATGGAAGAAACCAATGCTGCAAAAGGGAAATAATGATGGATGTCATCAATGCTTACAAGAAAATTGTTACTGCTCAGGTGAAGTCCACGCAAAACTTCTGGAGTGGCGGACCAGGTCAACAAGCTCAACAACATTCTCGCAAAGGATGGAGGAGGGCACCAAAAGAAGGATTTTCAACTTGCACATCAGTAGCTCTGAGGATGAGCTGGAGGATGATATTAATGAAAAAGGTGCTTGAGAGTGGTGTGAACAAAGATAGCCATGATGGTAACAGTGGGGGATCCCCAAAAATTAACTTTTGGTTCTGGATTGTTGGCAGAATTTTGGTGAACTTCTATTGTTTTGCTATTTTGGAGACTATTTCTCCTTCTCTCTGGTTTCCCCACCTTTCTACAAAGTCTGGTCCTTAATTGTAAGAGTTAAGCATGTTTAACTCCTTTCTAGGACTTTTTGTTTCCTTCTTGCTTGTTGTTTTTGTTCCTCCTTTTGTAATGGCCCCTAGGAGCCGATCCCTATTTTTACCGTATCTAATAATTTTTTTACCTAGTTCATACTCTCTCCCAAATTATAATAACTCATTTGGAAGTGGTTTCAACCACCTCTAAGTGAGTTTCCCCATCTTTTCCCAATCGCCAGTGATTTTAACAAATCCTTGGAAATTCTATATAAACTCATCAATTGCATTGAATTTGGATCCTTGGATTTTGCGGTGAAGCCCTAACCCTCTAGAGACTAAAATGAAATCATCTTCAACATCCTAACATCATGTCGATCCATAACTAGTCCTTATAGAATCCCTATAATCGTAAGGTCTCCCACAACATTTTTATCTACATTCTTCATCAAAGGAAATTTATTATCATCTCATTACATTATTTGTCTATTCATGCATGGTTTTGAAAGACAAATCAATCATCAAGTCTTTTTTAACATTAAATTTGGATCTTACGAAAAATCATCCTTTTCTATAGAAATCACTAGCTATTCATGTGAATCGCGAGCAATTACCTAGTATCACCCATGATTACTTTGAATCTCCCACGATATCCATTTTTAGTTAGTTTTATCATTTATTCATGTTTGTAATTAGTATCAAAATTTTCTTTCTGCTAATATGTCTATTTTCAAGTGTTCTCTATTTGGAGATGACTATTCCAAGTGAAACACATCCCATCAATAACACTTTTAACCTTTGAATCATCTCTAAACCTTTGTTTAGGATAAATATAACATTACACAAGAGTTGATCCTCTACACCATCATCCCGACACCGACGTTGGACAACATTGAGGATCAACTAGAAATCATTTGAGAAATACAAGATGTCATCAAGCAAGAGTGGATTGAGTATTTCAATGAGCTTCATCTTTCTGCACATAGCTGGGCTATCTACTATGTAAAACAGGGGTCTTCATATCCCTATGGAAGATTGATCTTTGATGTAGCCTAGAATCTATTGCGAATAACCGGGTGCGCAGGGCATCACCCAACTCCGAGCCGAGCGCTCACCTGAAGTGCACAAAGGTACGAGGCCCCTCTTTAGAGTTTCTTGTGCAAGATGTTAGTGTGATGGTGGTAAAACATATTCAGATCCATAATTAAACATAAACATTCCACAATGCATAATCTAGATCTAGATCTTAGAGAATCATGAATTAAACAATAACTATAATAATATTAACCATACATGAACTAGATTCAGTTATGTTCAACACCATTATCTAGCCAATATACTCCATTATATTAGACATAATCAGTAAAACACAGAGTCTTCTTACATTATAAATTATATCCATAGGTCATGCAAACATCAAATCCAAAGAGCATAACTCTACAATAATTATATCTCCCCTAAACTATACAATTCAATATATATTTATAGAGTTGGGGACTTTCCCTTCACTACCTATGCACTTCTCAAAATAGGGCACATGTTGATAATAGCCATGCGCCTTTACAATAGAATGCATACATGTAAGTGTTCTAATAATATAGGTCCTATAGTTAACTGGAAGAAAAGATCCTATTATTAGCTCAAACCATGTATGAAACTTATCAACCGCTTGTTCCCAAAATATCATTACATGAAGTGCAATTCTTCATCCCTATGTATGCTCTAGATGCTATCTCCAAAAATAGTCCTTATCCATAAAAACGGATAAGTCCTAAGCCAAAGTGTTCTGGCACACATTTCCTTTCCTATCTTCCCATGCCTTCAAATGTGCCTTGTTCCCACACGCACATTCTTTGTATGTCTACTCAACATTACCCTAAACTGCATACATTGTCATCCCGAAATTGGAATTCTTTACGAAATTCCGAATTAATAAAGAATAAGTATTGAAAGAATTAAAGAATCACTATACAAATGAATGAATATTTACTCTATAGCTCCCTCTTCTTCAATTGGGAGGATTAGCTCTGGATATTCATTCTTTATCTCATCCTCCAATGTCTTCTCATGCATCTAGCATAGTCCTTGTCTTCTCTGGAATATCTATGGCTATGACATCTAACTTGTCCTGAGTAATCTTCTCTTTCTCATTCTATAGTACTCAGAAAAAATTGGCCATACCTGACATCATTCCTTCTAAGATCCATCTTCTGCGCTATGAGCTTCCCAATCTCATCAATCCTCTCTTTATGTGGATCTTGGGTTGCTACAAGGGCTTCACACTTTTGTTTCACCAGTGCTAATCTTTCTGCACACCCTAAAGTCTCATCTTTCATCGCTGCTCAAACTTCATTATCTTCAACTAGAGTTCTGGTCCTTATTACTGCCTCTGGTGCCACACACAAATTGAGAGCTTGGTCTACTTTCTTCAGTTCATCCTTTAAATTTTGGAGCAATGCCTCATAAGTTGAAATTTTTCTAAGCATAGAGGCCCATGCTCTCTACTTCTTGTTCAACATCTTTTGGTGCAGGCATTCGAATTGGTTCATCCTCTAACACCAAATTGACCAAAGTGCGCACATAATGCATAGTAGAAGGAAACTTTTTAGGTACCTTAGGTTCTAGATGAGGCCTTGTTTTCAGAATGTGATCACCAATATCCTTAGCCATGCCAACGAAAGCCTCATTCTTTGTCCATTATCATTCCTTCTCTTCCTTTAAGCACGTTATCTCTACATTTTTATCTTTTGTATCCTCCATTAGTACTCGAATGGTGGCAGCCTTATCAACATTTCTACACACCGCCTCAATAGATACCTTGACTAAGGCATTGTTGACATACTCATCATACATTATAGTAGGTTTTATTGTCTCATGCATGCTTTGGGGTGCCTTCTTCACTCTTCGCGAGACACAAGACTCCTCACACATGTCAAAATATGGTTTGTCCATATGAGTCTACATGGACTAGGATAATTGTTTCCTTATTCATTAGTGGCCATATCCGGGTCTATCGATCCCACCTATATAACTACTTAAGGCCCACAATGCTTTAAAACCAGGTGAGGAATATTTTGTTTTTGTCTTCGATGGCCCATACCAAGGACGACATATTATTCACTTCTCTTTGTCCTTGGCCCCGTAGAACCTCGGGCGCCAAGGTTAGAGTTGTCCCTTCTCCTACCCGAGTCATAACAAGTATGCTATATTGCTTACGCATAGCTTATTCTATTTCTTTTAACCCTTCCTCATTATCTCTCATTTCTCCATCTTAGGGTTCCTCCACATCTTTTGGTTAAATCGTGGTACCGTGCATGCTCTTTTCAAACTCCTTTACCTCCTCATTAAGCTTCGCTTTATTCTTCTCTTTTTCTTTGGTGCTTATTTCTGAGGGGAGAGTTGAGGTGACCTTCATAAAGGTTGTGATGTTCCTATGCCTTGGGTCCTAGTTCTTCTGAACACCTTCTTAAACTGGTGCTCCTCATGGACTGCATCTACGTCCAAGTCTTCCTCTCCTTGTGCCTATGGGGGAGTATCTCGCACTCACTTTCCACTTTGTCTGTGGGTTGCCTCTAGCCTCTATGGTCTAAGCCTCCACTATCCTCGTGTTCTTCTTCTTCGTCTATCTCTATGGTTGAGGTAGGATTTAGAGCTACCACATTTTCAATTGTGTGTTTTCCCTTAGGTGGCCTTGGGAGCATGAACTCATTCTCCACATACTTATTATTTTCTAACCTAGGCTTAAGCTGGAGATAGACAAGCATGGCTCCACTATCCCCAATATCCAAACTTACTAGCTTCATACTTATAACATCTAAAATGAGCCTCTCAATGTAGGCAGACCGACCTGGATAAACATAAGTTTTTCTGAGAGTATGGTAGTCATAATCTACCTTATCTCGCATTAAATCTCAATCAGCGTGCATCAATAAACCTATGTACTGTTGCCTAGAAATAGTGCACTATGAAGGTGTAGGAATGTTTGCACTAGGGACTCCATGTCCCATCCTTCATTGCAAACCACACGATGCAAAAATGTTGATACACCACGAACTACACCACCTTACCCACTACTAAGGGTAACTCCTTTAGAATTCCCATTCCTCTTCAAAGGCCCTGCATGAGCTTGATCATACTAGAGTTATGCCCTTTGTTTGAATGGGCCACTCATTGTTCCTTCACACAAATATTTCTCAAACCTCTCTGCAAGGGACTTCTTCTCCATGGGGTATTCCCAGATCTTGTTATTTGGCCCATCGGGCACTCCAATTTCTACAAACATAAGAGATAGTAGGATAGTGCCAAAACTTATCTTCTCACCTATGCACACTTCCTCAATAATTGTTTCTACTATGAAGCTAGCTAAGTTGTAGACTTCTCCTTGTGACATTTTCTTTACAATATGTAGCCACATGGTATTTACCTGTGACCATCTCTCCTGATCATTTAGCTTAGTGAGAAGATGTGTGGTTGCCTACACCACAGGGTACTTCCTTAATTTGTAGATGTCCATTCTATGTGGACCCTTGACGTATCCTAACTCATTAATGGTAGCTATAATAGTTTTCTTATCAATTAGATCACTACTAACCTCTTTCCCTATGTCCTTCAGTCTTGTCAATGTAGCATCAAAGGCGTAATGACCCTTTACCCTCCATCCAACAAAATAGAAGAAGTCCTCATGCACTCTTCTCATAAGCCATTAGTATAAACTTTCTAGTTTTCCAAAATATTATATTTCATACAATTAATACACCCTACCTTCCCGAGAAGATTCTCCCTAACATCGTCATATACTAGCATGTCATCCACCATGCGCTTGTTTGTCTTCTTATTCAAAAAGCGTCTAACTCCCCTTGTTGTTAATCACTTACTTTGCATCTACAGATATGGGAATCCCAATCCTTCCCTACAAGAACTTCTCCTAAATACTGCATTTCTAAAACATTTCTCTCGAGAGAAACTTCAACCTTGACTTCACCTTCTTCTTTCCCTTCATACCTGTTGTAGGTGCCTTCCTTGGTGCCATTATAAAAATCTCACCTTTTGTCTTTTGTCGAGTAATATTTCGTGCCCTAGCTTAAAAATACAAGCCATAACTCCTTCTCAATGTTTTTGCTTTGCTCAAACCCTTCTCCAATGGGGACACAAGCCACTTATGTGCACAAATATGCTCTCCATGTCTGGTTTCACAACTCTCTACACCTCAATACATTTCACTTGGCTTAGTCACAACTAGCTCGCTTGAATACTTGTGATTATAAAGGTAAAAATGAACCTACATCATGTCCTTATATAGATTTTTGAAAAGTTATTACATTTATTGCTCCTTTACCTACCATCGATCCTCTCATTAATTGACCATTTTCCCAACTTCCATGCAACACACCTACATGCCCCAACTATAACCTTCTAGCGCACCTTCCTACCTTCTAGCTACAGACCTCCTTCTACGTGCATCCATGCACCAAAGTACCTCACCACTGTGCCTTCCTCTAGTAGTTTCTATGCTCACACTTACCTCACGTTATACTATTCATTCATTTATTTCTAGCTATGGTCTTCTCTAGGAGCAATCTTCTTTCTAGCAGCTCCTTTCCATACTTGAATAACACCTATAATAGTTTTTTCTTATGTGTACCCATTTTTGAATAAAAATAACAACCACCCCACACCAATGGTATGTGCAGTCCTCTATACATAAAAATACTTCAGATTGTAATTAGCTTCAGCACGCACAAACATGCTTATTACACAAAACACCAAACTAAATTGACAAAGCATAGTGACAAAGAAGGAAATACATTAAAATAAATACATAAAGGGAAATCTATACTAAATGAAAATACTACCTTATTACAAACACCAAGAAGACTTATTTATAGTAGGGCTTTAGCCTAATCCCATTAAAGTAACTAGGTAACCGTGTTTCATCAAGCACCTCTAACTAATAAGCACCTAATTCAAGTATGTGAGTGATAACATATGGTCCCAATAAATGCACCTTAATTTTTCCTAGATGGCACGAAACTTGGAATCATAAAGAAGTACCATCTGTCCAAACTCAAGCTTCTTATCCCTAATGTGTCTATCATGTGATGCCTTTTTCCTAGCCTTTTCCTTCTTTTGACTCCAACACGCTATGACACACCTCTCATGGAACTATATTAACATTCCAATTCTCTCTTATAATGTTTTTTCATCAGCTAGACCTCCCACACATGCAATATGCAAAGACGGTAACATGAATTCTATGGGAAGAACTATTTCTACACCAAACACCAACTGAAATGGTGTTTCCTTATTTAATCTTTTGTAGGTTATTCAATATGCCCAAAATACAACAAAACCTTTATCATCCCAATATTTCCTTCCAACATCACAAATTTTTATAAAGGTTTGGCTCAATTTCTTGTTAAAATATTCAACAGTCCCATTTTCTTAAGGGTGATAAGGTGTAGTCTTATGGTACACAACCATAAATTCATCCAATAATATCCCGATTATCTCATTCAAGAAGTGTGTACCCCTTTCACTTGTCAAACTCAATGGACATCCATACCTAGTAAGAATATTTTCCCATAAGAACCTTATTGTTGTAAAATCCTTTGTAGGTGTTGTTTTTCCCATCTTGTAAGATAATATATACAAGTGATTATGTAGCGTGATCCGGTTCTATGCATGGATGGGGAAATAGGACCTACAAAGTCTATAGCCCATTTTTCAAATGGTTCTACATTTGTAATAGGCCTCAAAGGAATTTAATCTCTTTTCCCAAGTTTGGCAAGGCCCCATGGTGATCACATGCCTTACAATCCTTATACAGGGTCTCCCACCATAATCCTATGAGTAGAATCTTGTGTATAGTGGCGTCACTGCATAGTTACCACATGTAATAGCCACATGAGCCTCTTCCATGATATATGTTTACTTATGTTCCAAAGACACACTGCGCACAATAATTCATCTTGAACTAGTTTGTATAAGTCACCACTGATCAACATGAAGGGTGCGGCGAGAATTACAAGTTATTTCTTCTCTAAGGCTTTCATTCCTTCTGGGATTCATTCATGTGTGTAAAAATATAACAATATCCTCCAATTTAGAAGGTGTGTGATGTAACCTATACAACCGTGAATTTGACATTATATCTTTAATTATCTGCGTGTCCTCTCCTGATTGAATTCTTGACAAGTGGTTTGGGCCGAATTACATTTACTTAGTTTTACCATGAATGTAATGTCAAATTATTGGAATAAGAGCACCCATAGACATGTGTGCACCCGTAAAATGGGATTTTTACCAATTATTTTAACACCATGTGATCTATATAAAATACAAAAGGTGTTGCTAGAAAATATTGTCTGAACTTATGTAGCGCATAGATCATTGACAAGGCTTCACACTCTGTAGTTGTATAATTTTGTTATGTATGAGTCAACTTTTTACTAGCAAAACCGATAGGATGATCGATAATACCTTCTCTAGGCTGATTTAACAGTTTGCGAATGGCGTGCTTACACCCACATGTACGTGAAATGGTTGGTTCCATGAGGGAAAATGCAGAATAGGCACTGTAGTAAGTCTCTCCTTCAACTCCTCAAATGCGCACCGATGCGCTTCTCCCCAATAAAATGTCCTTTTTCCTTTGAGTAAATCTTCCAAGGGTGCATAAATATTTGCATATCCTTTGATAAATTTTCTATAATACCTTGTGTGGCCCAAAATCCCATGTAACTCACTCACCGGGTAGGCTCCTTCAGGGCCTATGATAATAACGCAACCTTAGCTAGATCTACTAACAAACTTTCTTTGCAGATGATGTGCCCTAGTAGAGTTCCAAAAGGTGTAGCAAACAAACACTTCTTGATATTTAAATAGATGCTTAATTGTCTACATCTTTCAAACATTAAGTGCAAGTTGTCACAATGATCCTTAATAAGCCCATACACAGTTCAATCATCCAAGTAAACCTACAAGAATTTGTGAATAAAATCTTGGAATGCCTAAACAAGTATGCACGAAAAATACGAATGCACATTCTTCAAACCAAAAGGCATCATAGTATATGCAAAAATTCCCCATTTAGTGGTGAAATTCATTTTCTCTTGATCCTCTTGTGTAATTCTAACCTAGTGATACCCCGAGAATCCATCTATGAAAGAGTAAACTTCGTGCCCTACAACGCCTTCTAATATTTCCTTGGTGAAAGGCGTAGGAAAAGGATCAATCACACATGCAACATTCAGCTCCCTGTAATCCACACAAATCCTAATATGGACATCCTTCTTTATACTGATTACCATGGGGCTAACCCACTCTAATTCTTCTAGGGGCTTAATGATGCTAGATTTCAACATTTTGTCAATTTCTTCCTTAACTTTTACGTGCAGGTTAGGGTTCATCCTGTAAGGTCTTTTCTGACCGAGCACACACCTTCCTTTAGCTTAATCTTCATCTCACCTAATGACTCATGCACCCCCTTTAACTCATGGTATCCCCTAGGAATAATTCTTTGAAATCACATAGTAACTCAATTATCTTTTCTACTTTAGAATCAAACCAATAATCCCCAATTATGGCCTCTTTAGGTTCAACATCCATGCCAATGTTCACTTTCTTGGTATTTATAGGTTCATGATAGGCACGTGCATTTTTATCCACACTTTCTACAACTTTGCACATACCTGTTGAATGATCTATGTCCAAATCTTCTACTTCTTCATCATCCACTATGTAGACCATCTTTCCTTTCTCCTTCTCAAAGAAAGTTCACTTAAATAGTTCAGCATATGTCTCACCTATTTCATCAAAACACACTCTTAGTTCTTCCTCACCAAATAACTTCTAAATGAGTTCTTCACCTTGCACTATCTCCCATAGTCAAGCGCTCCATAACCCGTAATGCCTCTCTCACCAAAGGTTTAGTAGAGAAGTAGTCAAAAGTCTGGGTCATTCCTATAATCAAGTCCTGCCAATTTCTAGTCTTCTTATGTAGTTTCACATAAAGATATTACGTAACCTTGCAAAGTGGAATAAAGTTTGTGCACCCAAAGTGAAGGTGGTAAAGATTCATGCCCCTTTGTTTAGACACAAAAACTAGGTTGTACCACCCTTATAGCCCCATTAATTAAATAAACCATACCTTACATATTCATATCCCATAGTGCACATGATTAATTCAATTAATTACTTTAATTAATTTAATTAATGTCCTCACTTGACCACCTCATCATGGACCTATTTTTAGAATGTTCATTCTAACTAGGACTTAATCTATACTTACCATAACTAACTGAGACTTAGTCTAACCCTAACACTACATGTCTATTCTTTCTCTAACAACATACCCACTTACTTATGTGGAAAATACCATTTTAGACCCAAACCAATGGGTAGAACTAGTAAAAAAAGATAGCCAAGATCTATTGTTTTGGAAACCTAGGATTTCCCACCATAACCGATGTTGGTTAACCCTAAACCGACACTAGTTAACCATCATTAGTTACCATATATTCACTTTGGTAACCTTTTTCCAAAGGTTGGAAGAATTATTCAAGTTTGGAGAGAGAGATATTTGCATGCAAGCATGAACCAGAGCCCTCTTGCACATTAAGATATCTTGAATCAACACTAAGACTGATCTAAAGGTTAAGCATTCATAGTAATATTCGGGAAGCACTCGCAACGGTATCGATCACTAGTTACATAGATCAACAATCTCCTCCATCTAACAACTAGGTCTGAAAAAACAAGCAAGTGCATTTGGATCGAAATCTTTCCATACTTATTTAGATCAATTTCTTTATCTTTGTTTGAGACTACTAGTGTCCTTTGTATCCCATCATTACCCAAATTTACCACAATCCATACACCTAACCACCTACAACCTCTTAGCTCACCATACTAGAATCTAGATGTCTTTAAGAATTCTCACTTCTTAGGAAACCAAACCCTCATTCTCCCATTCTCTGTTTAATCACGATAATCTCCAAAACCAAGTTTTAATGAGTTTCTACCATTCCGCTCTATCGACAACGGTTGACCTAAACCATCTTCAATTTCCTTCTCAACCGACATCGATGATATCGTAATGACATTGGTCTTTGTATCTGGTAATTCTTCCTGTAACATCAACCTAATAACCTTCACCCAAATAGCCCAAAACAATCCAAAACCTGACCCTGACCAATTATAGTTACCTTGGCTACCTGCCCAACCTTGAGATCTAATTATAACCTTACCTGTTAGACCATATTTGCTTATTGTATTTGAAGGAGATACCTAAATCATATCAACTATAGTAGAATGTTATTTTATTACATTATTTCTTGCATTAAATTGTATTAAATAGTGGATTGACATCCATTTAGGAAGTATCACACTTCCATAATCTAGCACACACTAGGTAGTCCACCGAAATATATCATTTAATATTCTTCTTAGAAAAATGAAGTTCTTGCAATCGTAATCGGATTAGGAAATCGAACGCACACACTCTACCTTCGACCCTCATTCAAAGGTATTCCTCCTCACCCTTAACTCATCTATTTTTCTCATACATACGCAACTTATCAAAGAAAACATTTTGGCATCCTGATGGGACCCTCGTTAATGGGTTCCTTTCTATTCATATAGGTTGCATCTTGTGTGTTTCCTTTGTAAATCGTTATTCACTAAATCTTATTTTTGGTAAGTTTCTCCTTCTTTCTAATTAATCTAAATGAAACATTTCTTTTGTTACATTTAAAAAGAATCATTCTTCTTTCTTTCTATATTAGTGAAAATCACCCTCTTTCATATTAATCACTTATATATTGAATATAATGTCGATTTGGGTTATAAAATTTGTTGCATTTCATCTTTGTATGTTGCATTATTAGCTCACATTTAAAAATGAGGGCAACCTATATGTTGGAAGTCATGCCCAGCTGATGGTTGACATAATTGAATCATAGAAAGCACTTTCTCTCTTCTCTCTCTTTTCCAAACTACACAAATCTGAATTTATACATCTTCTTAAACACCATCTTACTCGGAAGAAGTCACAATGATCACACGATTAGAGAGGATTGATAGTGGGTGTCAAACTAGTTTCTCTTTTCGGTCATACCTCGAGAAAGGACCGCCCCCACCAAAACATAACCTAAAACCTCCCTTTATATTGAATCTTCATCGGATGCCTTCCCAACCAAAAAAATTCTGTTCTAAATTTATAAGTTAGTCTCAAATAGCATAATCTAAAGTAACATAAAATTCACTTATAGGATTATGTGTTTTTCTTAGCTTTCTTTACTTTGAATTTTGTTTTGAGTTGCGAGGATTACATTTCTTCATTTATTCTTCCTTTCACACTCTATCATGATAGTTGGAGAATTCTTACTATTTATAAGCATGTCAAGGCTTCATATTATCATTCTCATATTTTTGGATTGATTCTTCATCTGATTTAATTTACAAAATCCATTTTTCTTCACTTCTTTAGATTTCACAATAACTGGCAGTGTCGTTATAACGACCATCATCGGTTCCCATCTGATCATCATCGGTTTACCTAACCGGTGTTGGTTACCACTCTTTTGATTATTTTACCCAAAACAACTTTCATCACCTTCTCTTTTCTATTTGTAGTCCTCAGGACATCATCATATTCCCAACATTCTGATATCATTGTCAAAGTACAATTTCCCCATTTCATTTTCATCATAATTTTCTCAAACAGTGTTTTCCCACAAAGAATCGATGTCGATTACTATAACCATCATCAGCCCCTTTAATTGTCATCGATCACCTTAACCGATGTCGGTTTCCCTGTTTTGATTTTTAATTGAAACATTGACCAAGTCCACCTACCAAATCTATTCTTTTCCATACCGCTATTTTTTACCGTGTCATTTACTGAAATACATTTAAACTAATACACTCTAATTCACATGGTGTTGACTTGTAACCAAGCCAACGCCCTTATATTTCATGCTAGTCTTCAGCCACTCCCACCTAGCCCATCACCACCTTCCATCCTATCACCTATGGATCCAACTCAGCCTATCACCATTTCTACCAGCGACGAGGAGTTCACAAGACTCCTTGACTAGAATCCCACAACCTTACAATACTATCTTGCCCACTCATCTACCCAAGACTCCTTAGGAAAACTAGTATACAACATACATGTATCTATTCCTCCTACCCTCGCTACCACTTCCGTGTCAACTACCACTAGCTCAACATTGCCTTCATCCACCTTACCCTTATGGTATCTCAACTGGGCCCCACATCCACTATAACTACTGCACCAATGACGTCTATTAAACCCGTGGTGTTGACCATTCCTTCATAAACCTCCTTGATCATGGCCCCATCTCGCCCCCTTCTCCTCGTGTATATTAGTTGCATCAAAACCACCCTTGGTGTCAAAGAACCCACACCCCATTTCAAAACCTAGTCCTTTCCATCCCTCAATCTCTACCACCAATTACCACGAGATTTGTTACAACTACCCCACCTATTTACACGCATCACCAACAACCCCCAATCTTGTCTATCACTTATTTGGGTATCTTCCGCTTGTGTCTATCCCCCTTTATAGTTTTCATATTTGGCACCCCCATGTACTAGGATGCCATCCACATCATACACCCATCATCAACCTCCCTTTTCTATAGGAGGCGCCCATTCCTCACAACCTACCAATGACCTCATTATGATGATGATGGAAAAGATGTAGAAACTAGAAGCATTATTTTCCATCTCTTGCAACTCCTTAACTTATGATGAAATCTATAATGATCCTATTCATCCATCTATTCCTATTCACCCATACCCCATGCATTGGGAAATTCCCAAGTTCAACCGTTTCAACAAAGTAAAGAATACCTGCAATAAAGACTTACGGTCATTCAAACATGGGTGCTATCTAATTTCCCATGACAATGCTTTACTCCTACGAACATTCCCATGTCCCTATAGGACCTACCTTAGATTGGTACAATAGTTTACCTAGACATTCCATCTACTCCTTTAACTAAGTGGCTTAAGCATTCCTGGACCACTTCTCAATCAATGTAGTCAAAAAGTCACCATGACCGACCTATATTCAACATGATAGTATGACGACAAATCTATCACAGATTTCATTGCTCACTGGTGAAGTCTTATCAACCAATTAATGTTCTAGTTACCTCAAGCTGAACTTATTGAGTTGTTCACTAGAGCTTGTGCTAGACACATCTCACTAACTCTGTAGGTACAAACCTTCCATACCTTTGACGAAGCATTCACCATGGAAAAAAGCTGGAAATTTGTGCCATTGAAGAAAAGAAAATACAATTGTGAAAAAAGAACGCCATGTTCAAATCAAATTATTCTTTTTCATCTTCAAAACCCCAAAGCAATTATTCAAAAGCCAAAGGATCTGCCAATGCGGTAGTTCTCAAATCTGGTCCATCTCATCCATCTAATCAAGCCAAACCTTCCTCCAATCTTTCCCATGTTCAGAATTTTCAGTTTCGGTAGGAACAATGAAAGTACACTCCAATTGGAGAGCCCTATTCTTTAGTCTTGGAAAAGCTTCTTAAGGCTGGACCCATTACACTACCCCTATAAAACCCCATACTGGTTTTGATCATTCGTGTCCTATCCTCGCATGCGATAAGGAACATTACTATTGAATAATAATTGCGCCAAATTTCATAGTGATGGTAATTGCATAACTTTTAAGAACATTGTCCAAGAAATGTTAGATAATGGATACCTGGTTGTCGATGACCCAAATGTGCTAGTAAATCAAAACTTGCATATCTTTAAGAAGAAATTCCCTAACCATACACCATCATCTTATCAAAATAGTAAACCTTCAACCAATGACAATAATTTCGTGAAGTCCACATTGTTTTTGATATCATACCAGTCACTCCTCAATTTCCACTTATTTCATCTATCAAGGAAATTATAGCATGAGCTCCTCTACTAACGGAGGAGCATACCTCTTCCACTCCTTCATCCTCAGAGAGTCCCCTTCATCTCCTCCTACACTCACGGAGGAGTCCATGATTTCTACTAATGTCATTTTTCCATCTACCTTACAACTTACCGAATAATCAACAATATTAACTCTCCCACCCATAGGAGAATTGTCATCGCCTTCTCCTCCACCAAAAGATAAATCTATCTCACCCCACCTACCATCTCTCCTACCCATGGGAGATTATTTAGACATGCCACTACCTATTAGGGACAATTCTCCATCAGCATTCCAAGATCACGTTGACTTGATCTCAACTCTTTTACCCATAGAGTCCGAGGCTAATCAATTCCTTGTCTCATAGACATATTTTACAGGATTGCCACCAAACCAAATGCATCTCCTCTTATAGAAGTGTCATTTTTGAGACTCGGCCAATCACTTGGATTATGTGGATAATTTTATGCTTTGGGGACGTCTTCAACTCCCCTTTTCAACTCAAATGCAAATGTTACCTGAAGATACCTCCATGATCTATCCAAAGGTTTTTACAGAAACCAAATCAACCCTGACCATGCCTATCGAAATGGCCTCTTCTTTGTCACTTTTACCAACACCCAAAATTTTACCCATGACTAAAACTATTCATATGCCTAAGATCCTACCCACACCTACATCTTCACCCATATCTAGACCCATCCCTACCTTGAGTGTCATGTTGATGTCAAGCCTTACCCATCCACCCATAAAATTGGATTTAGCCACGTCTTCCCAAACTTGCACCAAAATTACTCCTCTACCTAAAAGGAATACCCAACCTTCTAGGCCACATACACCGCCACCTACCGCAACTTTGTCACCTTCACCCCTTTCGTCCATCCTAGACCTCACCCATCAACCTTGGCTAGAAAATCTTCTACCTAAGGCCAATCAAAAGTTAAGCAACCTACCTCGTCATCTTGATCCTTCATTACACATCATTTACCCACACAACAAACACCCTCACCCTCACTGTACACTTATTACACCTATACCTCCACCGATTACTATAGCCCTAACTTTTCCTATACAACTTCAACCCATACCTTCCACTTGGCCTCTACCAACCACTTCCACCACAACTCTATTATCCCCATGGGTAACCCTTCCTATTCCACCATCTACTTTCCTTCTTCGCATCATGTATTCCCATATCACCTTTACCCAAGAAGGTGTAATCCAAAGACAAGAACCCACTACCCTCCCTAATAGGGTAGTTTAGTCAACAACACCTGCCATTACTAGTTCTACCACACATTTACCCAAGTTGATACCATCAAACCGTAAGAGAGTACCACCTACCAAACCAAAGGTACAACCCATTCCCCATCTTATAATTCCTCTTCCTCACAATCATCTGCACCTTTACCTGCACCCATAATTACTTCCCATTGTGATCTATTGGCAAGGTCCTACGCCAACATTCTAGCCATCCTCTTAGAGACTTCACTCATCACATTATCACCACTTTGACCTTACGACCCCTCAAACCCAAACCAAAATGGTTTAATGAAACTAAAATTTGTGCCTACCATTGTATGCCAAAAGATGATGTAGAAGGTTTTAAGGCTCTAGAAACCATTCTCCTCCAATTATGTCCTCCTAAAGAAAATTTTGACAATGATGATCTTATTGGTGAGGACTCTGTTCCACCTTCACCTGTGACCACACACCCTCATCCCTTGCTTCTTCAACAGCCTGCATCTCCACCCCCACAACCCTTTTTTCCACCTCCAAAATTCAAAATCAACATGGTTCGTATCGTAGAGTTAGCAAAACCACCACCCAAATTCCAAAGCAGTGCCCTACTCATGTCACAAGGATCTTACCCGCATTAGGTTTTTACCCATCATGTCATTACACTACTCATGACATACCTTCTCCATCTACCTCCTTCCCTCAGATTAACATGGTCCAAGTTGCCACTGCACCCAAAAGGACAAAGGAAAAAAAAAAGCAACTAGCCCATCAACCAATCCCATGCCTAATATACCATGTGTGCCCATGCCCAAAACCACCATTTGAGCACTCACACACCCTATTTCTGATGGGTCACCCATAATAAAATGATAAAATAATTACATCAATCCCCTCTAAAAATGTCTTTGTATGATCTCGTCCAAACCTCTGAAACTCATTGACAAGCCCTTATGGAGGTTTTGTAATCCATCAAGGTCTTACTTAATGACCCCACACCAGTGGCCTCAATTATCACCCCTCACCATGTGGTCTCGCTTACAAAATCATTTTTTTCTTCTTCCCCCATGCCCACTCATCAAGTATCCGCCTTAGTTTCTCGATGAGGAGATTGTACATCTCCAATCAGATGACCTTGATACCACCATTTTCATCTCTATCTATATCAATAACATACATGTACAATGTGTTATGATTGATGGTGGTACTGCAGAATCAACATCATCTCCTCCCACGCATACAATCAAATGTGCATCAATTCAAATTACGTGCATAAAAACCCAGTTATGATACGCTCCTTCAATGATGCCATCACCTCCACCCTTGGCACCATTATTCTTCACGTTCACGTAGGCCCTTACACCATCCTGCACTGTTCTACGCCTTGAGGGGGAGTTCCAATATAACCTATTGCTTGGCCGACCTTGGATTCATGTCATGGGTTGTGTTCCTTCAACTTTACACCACTATGTAAAATTCAAACATGAAGGGCATAACTATACCATCCCAACTAACCCATCACCATTCAAAACTTGTAACATGTTATACCAACCTAATGATGTCCTTGTACTAGTTAAGGCATCTACCACTACCCCCACTTCTCCTTCACCCACAACCCCATCAACCAATGCTACCGCCACCTCTCCCACACCTAACTCTTATATTCCTACTGTTGTCGCAACCTTTGCAGCTGGCCCATCTACTTCCTAACAAACTAATACCCCTCCTACCCAATTTCCTAGTAATTCATCTATCCCCGCTACCCACATATCTACTACCGATCCCTTAGAAGGTTTTTTTCAATGCCTCACTCTAGGGGAGTACCGCCTCTACAATATCAACACATTCCTCACTCTACAAGAGTATGACAACCTACACCAACATCCTCATTATGACTATCGCATAGGAGAGGTTTTCCCTTATGGTCCTCCCCACCTTCACACCAAATTAATGTATGGGGACTTGATAATTCCACCTATTCACCCGAACCTCCATCCCAAACATGACCCTTTTCATCTGACCTCCAATCTCTCACTAACCACCGCTTTACCCACACTTTCCTTCACCGTTGCACATGGAAAGGCTTTGGATTCAGTTTTTATGAACAAGGTCATCATACCGTCATCCCATGTACCACCCATAAACACAAAGATTGTAGTGGCATTGGCTTTGCCACACCATCTTCCAAGAAGGCCCGCATCGACCTCATTGAGGAAAAAAACTTCTCCACCCCATTCACCAACATCACCACCTTCACCCACAGAGTCTATAGATCCCGAATGTATTCCTCTTAACTTTTTTTTTCATGAACACCATTTCCTATGACCTCTTACTTATCAACATGATGGCAAGGATCCCTTTTCTCTTTCCTTCCTGTATCCTGACATGATCGATGTTGATACACCTTCTATTAACGTCATTCAATGTTAGGATGATGAGTCTATCCTCACCTACCTTGGTGAGGAAGATTATTATATTCACCAGTCATTTCCTTCTAAGATGAAAACCATGTTGAATGAATCAACCATCGAAATCAATATTAACACTCAGGACGACCCATACATTCTAAAGATAGGCCAATCTTTAGATGTTACTGAATAGGAAGCTTTTACTTCTTTCCTCTTAGACCATAGCAAAACTTTTGCTTGGTCCTATGCTGATATGTCCGGTATTGACCCAAACATTGTGGTCCACAATATCACAACCATTCTCGAAGCCAAACCTTTAAAAAAATCTATGGAAAATGCATCCTCACATTGCTCGCCTTGTCAAAGAAGAACTTCAGCACCTTCTCTCGGTTTCCTTCATCTTTCCTATTGATTATCCCTAATGGATCTCTAACATTATTCCTATCACAAACGCAACCGGGAACTTCGCATTTGCACATATTTTTGTGACCTCAACTTAGCTTCCCAAAAATGACTTTCCTCTACCAAGCATTGACAAACTAGTTGATCTCACCACAGTCATGAGATGGCATCACTCATGGACGGTTTCTCGTGTTATAATCAAACATTACTCGCTCTAGAAGACCAACACAAAATCACCCGCATCACTCCTTGGGGACCTTCTACTATCGAGTCATGCCTTTTAGCCTTAAAAATGCTTTGGTGCTACACATATTAATGGGCTATGACTTATATCTTCAATGACATAATGCATCACATATTGGAATATTACGTAGATGAACTTCTTGCCAAATCCAAACATTGGGCCAAACACCTTATAGTCCTTAAGGTCATATTTGACCACCTCATCAAGTATTATGTTTGCCTTCAACCTAAGAAGTGTGTCTTCACAGTGCTTTCAGAAAGCTCCTTGGTTTCATCATTTATTTGTGTGGCATAGAAGTCGATCTTGCTAAAGTAAAGGCTATTCTCAAAATGCCTCTACCTACTAATCTCTGTCAAAGGTAAGTTGCAATCGATTCGTCGGTTTATCTCATAAATTTTCAAACACTCCAACCATTTCATCATCTCCTAAAAAAATATGTCTCCTTCAAATGGGATGATGAATGCCACAAAGCCTTTGACACCTTAAAACAATACCTTCTTCAACCACCAATTCTCATTCCCCCTAAATATGACCAAACCTTTTACCTATACATTTCTTTTTACCTGATCATTCCTTAGGTGCCATGCTCACTCATCACAATGAGAAACACAAGGAACAAGTGGTTTACTACATAAGCCATACCCTTTTGGACTATGAAACTAGGTACACCCATGCTGAAAAACTTTGCTTAGCCTTAGTTTTTGTCACCACTAAAATTTTTCATTACCTACTTAACCACAAAACCTTTTTCATCACTAACACTGACCCCTTACATTACATGTACACCAAACCTTATCAAAATCAATGTGTTGCACATTGGCTCATGCTTCTTGTAGACCTTGACCTCAAATTCATCCACCAAAAATATATCAAGGGCCAAACCATCGCTGACCAACTAGAAGATGCACCCTTTCTGGAGATCAACCCTCTATCTTTGATTTTCGGGGTGAATCCATCATACCCCCTCTTTAGACAATACCACTTACCGATGACCTTATCTATGATGGTTACAAATGTCAATGTGGAGGTGGTGCATGTGTTATCCTCATTCCTCTTGATGGTGAACCTATGCCTTTATCTTTCAAACTAGATTTTGATTGTACTAATAACATCACCAAATATGAAGCACTCGTATTAGGCCTTCAAACTGCTATCACCCTAGATGTTAATTCTATTAATATATTTGGTGATTCCTAGCTGGTTGTAAACTAAGTCAATGGTATATACCAGTGTGTCGTAATGAAATGCTCAAAAAGTACAAACACCATGTCGACATACTTCTGACTACCTTCTAATATTACGAACTTCAAACCACCCCAATTCTACTAATAAATTTGGGGATACCATGGCCTTCTTGGCTTCTCAAATACCCACTTCACCTTTCTACCCCAAAATCTTTGTCACACTACAAAGGTTGTAATCACCTTATTATTTATCTTGAGATGTCAACTCCTTCGAATCACACACTTGACCCACGTGACCTTTGGTATAAGCAGTTTACATAGTACCTTTCCCTTTCCATTCTTCTTCCCGGTCTTACTCGTAATGGTAAACATGCCTTTCTTAAAAGTGTATTTCTCTATGTGATCATGGGTGGTCTTCTTTATAAACACACTTTGATGGTATTCTCTTACAATGCCTTAAAAGTTTTGAAATTCCCTACACTATCAAGGAGGTTCATGACAGAATTTATGGAGGTCACTTTAGTGGCTCTAGCTTGCCGCTAAAAAAATTCTTTTCTTAGGCTATTATTGGGCAACCCTAAACCATGACTGTTGTGACTATGTCAAACATTGTGTGAAATTCCAGCAACATGTTAATCTTCATCACACACCTAGTCATGACATACAGGCCGCATGAGATATTTTTACTTTCTCTTAATGGGGTTTGGACCTTGTCAAAGAGATCAAATCTCATTCTTCACAATGCCATTAATGGATTATAACCACAACTGAATACTACACTAAATGGGTAGAATCCATTCTCTTAATTTCTATAAAATCTGAGAAAATTTGTGAATTTATAAACCATCACATTATTTTTCACTTTGGTGTCCCTCATCACCTCATCACTGATAACAGAAAGAAATTCAAAAACAAAACCCTATGAAATATTTGTGAAACTTTTGGAATTCAACTTAGTTTCTCTTCACCTTACTACCCACAAAAGAATGGTCAAGCAGAATCAACCAATAAAACCTTGAACAAAATTCTTATGAAATTAGTTGATGATACTAGGAAGGATTGGCATACATACATTCCTTTTGCCTTGTGGGCTTACCACACTAGTATTCACACTTTGATTGATGCCATGCCTTCCTCTCTAGTCTATGGTATTGAGGTTTTCTTGCCTCTCGAAGTCTAGATTCCATCTCTTTGTATATCACTGCAAGACACGCTCAATGATGATGACTTTCGGCAGACCGTTTAACACAACTTGAGTTGTTAGATGAACGTCATCTCAATCCTCTTGATCATCACAAAATATACCAAAAATTTATACAATATGTGTATGATAAACATGTCCATGAATGAACCTTCTAGGTCAACGACCTCATCCTGAAGGAAAATCAACATGCAACCAAAGAAGAAAAAAGTAAACGGGGTAAATTTTCTTCTAATTGGCTTGGACCCTATATCATTACTCATACCTATGGATCAGATGCTTATCATTTGTCTTCACTTGAAGGTAAACCCAAACCTAAACCCCTGAATTCCTTGCATCTTTGACTATTCTATTGTTGAATCAAGTCCTATATGACTTTTTGTCTATTTCAGTTGTCCCTTAAGCACCCTTGACCTTTCATATTACCTATTCTTGGGGTTAACGACTAAATTAAAATCATGTGATTAACCATCACCTTTCAGCTTTATCTTCAACATGAGTACTTGTTGGTGCTCAAAATAGTCTCGCCCCATTTTTCCATTAAAATCTATCAATTTACGGCCTCTGCCATATTTCATCCCCCGTGTTGTGCCTGAGAAGTCTCTGCCTTCCTTTTGTTGCCATAACCAGTCCTTCCTGGCCGAGGATCATGTATGGATCCATAGTTGTTTCCTTGTTTCTCTGTTTATCTAGAAAAGGTCTGTAATTTGGGTCCCCATTCTTTGTTCATCTAAAAACTTAGGCTCTCCCATTCTTTCCATTTTCCACAGTTAGGATTTGTTGTCCTTGTCATTTTTTTGCCCTAAATACTTGAAGAAAAATGAATGGATGTAGCTCGGAGGAATGTGTTTGAGCCTTGTAACATTTCTAAATTCTCTGTCCTTAGAGAAAATTTCATCTTCGGGCTCAAATGGTCATTTTTCTGCATTTTATAGTTTGACGCATTTTTCCCAGTCAAATTTACATCTTTTCATCAACAGGGACATGTGGTGAGCCCGCGCTCATTCAAGATCTTAGAAAAGGGGACCCATTTCTCAAACTGTTTTCCCGCCCATTTGTATGGATTCGATACAAACTACGAAGGGGCATATCTTTCGACTCAGGGCTCAAAATATTGCAAATCTGACACCGTTGGAAAGCTCTGGACCTCCACTACACCATGGAAGCATAAAATATTACTTTCAACAGCCTTGATGGGTGAAAAACTAAAAATAGATTTCACACCATTAAAGTGGATCTGGTTGCTTCCACTACCCATTTTTGATATTATTTGCCATTCTTCCTCCTCTAATATGCCAAAGCAAGCATGGAGGATATAGAAAAGAAATGTTTTAGATTGTGGAAAAATTTGTAGGAGCATTAACAAATGGTGGTCAAGTTGTCATCATATTTTCCTTTTTCCTCTATTTTGTTTGCTTCTGATATAAATACAAGAGCTCTTCTCTTGGTAAAGGGTTAGAGGTTGAATGTTGGAGTGTTAGAGGTCAAAACTGATTTTCTAAAAAGCTTGACAGAGCCCATCCTTTTGAGGGACTATTTGAGAAACTTGTAGGTCTCTTTTATGTTAAACTTGATCGTGTCAAGGTGGTTGCAAGTGTACACCATTGACAAGCTCTGAGACTATTCTAGGAACTTTCCTTGCTGATAAGTTTAATCAAATTTGAGTTATTCTGTGTTGACTCTGAGCAATTAGTGTTTGCTTTGTTCAGAATGTATGCAAATAGTTTCATTCATTCCTATTGTAATCTTATACTAATTTTTTTGTGAAATCACACAAGATCTCATCCTTGTGATAGTTTAATGGTATTTGCAATTTCATCTCAAGAAGATCCTTCATCTTGGATGAGATAAACAAATTTAAAATCAATTCACTGTCATTTGTTGATAAAGATTGTCTGTAAGTCTTTGGGTGTACCTTAGGCATGGTTAATCAGAAACTATAGTGTTTAATTGAGTCTTCTAATTCGAGCCTTTGTATTGGAGTCTTAAAGATTATGTGAAAACGTGCTGATTTGGGCCTCCATTGAAGCACACCTTCTAGTTGAAGGAACGTCTTGACTATTCTGAAGCTTTCTGTTGTGAAGTTGCTCATTATTGTAAATTCCCTCCAAAGATATGGTATAATCAACTTTATCCTGCTTCACCTCCCACCAAAAATTCACTTAAAAACAATTAATCATACCCATACTACCCCTATTTGTCATGTATGTATACAAATGCATAATTTTTACCATCAAAACATGCAGAAACAATCAGGTTTTCATTGTCTTTAGTGACCTGAACCTTACCTAGAAAATATCTCCATTATCTAGAGTGACAACTCGTGATGATTAGGTTTTTTTTGCATTGATAATATTTTCTTCAAGGTTTTCTTAATATTTCACAAGGAATGACATCTCCATCTTGTCCATAAACAATAGGCTACAAAAGGGGTCCTCTCACCCCGGTTGAAAAGCACAACCATAAAGTAGTGAGGATAGGTCAAATCCTCTTGAGGGTACTTCCCATTTTCAACATTTGAGTGACAAAGAGCAAGAAGCATTTCATCCCTTCCCGGATTAGGCTACAAAATGACACACTACATGCTATTCTAAATTAGAAAAATTTATATAAATATGAATCGTAGCATTCGAATCTAGTTTCTAAAATACTAATTTTTGTAAAAACGGACAAGTTTAGCTATATTAAACACTTAAAATTATATGACTTAGTTTTTTTTTTTTTTTAAACTTATAAGATTGTAGTCCGTTTGCCCGCATTTTGGATGACCAAATCTTGTTATTTTTTTTTTTTTTGGTGAAACGTTAGATGTAGTTGTCTATCTTGGGATGGATTTTATTTTGTATTTTTTTTAGCAATATTTTTTTTTATGATTTTTTCCGTGAAAGTGGTCTGAAAATATTTAGAAAACGGAGCGCTTTCCGTTTGCCCGCCATAACTATATCAAAAAATATCGAAATCAATTTTTTTTTTTTTAACGTGTATAGAATTTGTCCACGCTTGGGATGGTATAAGTTTTATCATATTTTGATAAGTGAAACAAAAGTTACAGTCTTAAACGTAGACATGAACATTCACGGGAAAAAATGTCTTAAAGACCTATTGTTAGTAAAAAATTATAAAATGATATTTATCTTATTCTATTCACTTTAAAAACAATATTTCTACGAAGCTAAGAGTCTCCCCTACGCGATGGCACCATTTTTGTGAAATGTTTTCAGTTTTTTAGCACGGTTCAAGTCTTTGGAAGAGCAGATTTGAGGTTTTTTGACCTTTTACACTTCATAATGACCTTCCATAGCTTTGGTTGGGGAAAAACAAAGATTTTCCGAGCCTTAGGTTCGGCAGATAGATCCGCGATCGTGGTTTTTTAAACATAAACCGCGATCGCGCTTTATAAACCACGAGCGCGCTTTATAAAACCGCGATCGCGGTTTATAAAGCGCGATCGCGGTTTATAAATCATATTTACACACATCCCAATGTTCGAATTACCATGTGATTTTTACTCTCTGACCTTACCGTATGAATTACTATGAAATTTTGTCTTTTTCTGCACGTTTTTCTTATCACCGGAAGCAAAACATCATGGGAGACAAAAACGAAGTCAAAAAAGGAAGTCATTAAGTAAAAAAACACCAAACGAATTAGAGGCCAACAAAATTCAAAATGCTGAGCGAATGCGGAAACTTCGTGAATCTAGAAGAGGTTCATCTTCAATCCCAACTATTGTAAGCAATGAAGAACTAGGTAATGTTTCTACTGTCAATGTTGAAGTTGAATTAAATACTCGTGATGAAGAAGTTTTTACTATCAATGTTGAAGAAGAATTAAATACTCATGATGTAGCAAATGTTGAAATCAAGGAGACGATGAAAATGTGAATAAGGAAATTCATGTTGAAACTCAGAGACAAGCAAAATTTGACAAAACACCTCCTAGGATTTTACGTAAGAAACCTAATTTTTTTATTGAAATTGATGAAAACATTTTGAAACCAATGTCTGACAAACTTTCTGAATGACAAATCAGAAGAAAAGCCACTGAAATTTGGGATAATCATTTTGAAATTTTAAATGATTCCCAAAGATGTCAGTTGTTGGTTAGTTTGATGAAATTGATTAAAATGAGACCTACATTAAACACCTTAGGATTGACAACATCTAATATACGTGGTCAAACCTCTACAATTGTTGAAAACCTTCATGATGCATATCACACTATTGGTGTCAAGAGACGCACTAGGGATAGTAATATTGTGCGTCGTGTACTTGCTACTAGTGTTGTAAGTGAATCAATAAAAAACAACGTTTGATTACGCAAACAAGTCGAATGTTGCAAGTTAATCAAAAACTCTAATGAAAGCAATTGAAAGACGTAATATCCTTCAATCACTCAATAATGCCGATTTTTGGGCATTTTCTGCTAGAGCACCGCGTAAGGACAAAAATAATTCTGATGCTATAAGAGAAGTTGTTATTAAATTTTGGCATGATAACACTAGAGTTTCACCTAATACAAGAGATGTTATAAAATGGAGAGTTGGTTCTACTAATCGTGAACCACATCCAAAGCATTTCTTAGATATGACTCAAACTCAATTTTTTCGTAAGTTTGAACAAGAGAATCTGAAATTAAAATTAGTCAACGTTTTTTTGAAATGTTGAAACCATTCTATGTGAAAATCAACCATGCTCGCACCACTTGTTGTTGTAGGCAACATGTTGAATTTGCGATGCATTATGCTAAATTTTTACGTATTCGTTCTAATTTTCATTCTGAAACTATGTTATCTGAATGTGGTGTTCAAGTTCCACCAATATCATCCAGGGATTTCATTCCTACTATATTTTGTGAAAAAGAAGTTGGACAATTTTTTTATAGTCAGGATTGTTTAGATGGAAGTCAGAGACATGCGCGGATTACCTAAATTGGAAAGTTACATCCATGAGAAAATCGAAGGTACAATAGGACATAATTTAGTTGAATTTGATAAATATAAATCAGTTGCATACCAATTGAAAGATGGAAAAGAGTCGAAACGGTGTGAGCTAGTTACAGAACAAATGCCCATTTTTCAATTTATGAGAAAATTTAAGGATGAAATTGTTTATGAGTATGCGAGGCATACACATAGAGCTCGATGGTTGGATGAACAATTCAAGCTATGCAAAGACACATTTCCTATTGGTACTATTGTTTCAGTGGTCGATTTTGCAGAGAATTACACATTACAACCACAAATGGAGGTTCAATCGCAATATTACAACTCAGTACAAGTTGCCATTTTTGTGCATATAGCATTTCTACATTCTCCTGACAGTACAGAGAATGATCGAAAAATCTTAAGAGAGTACCACTTTTATATCAGTGATGATCGTACTCATTCTACTGAATTTGTGCAAGGGTGTTTCCAGTTATTTTATGGAAACTTGTCTGATAGGGACATCCACTTCAAACAACATTATATATGGTCGATAATTACACGCCTCGCTCGCTTTAAGAATGCACGAATGTTTTATCGATGAGCAGAATGCACGTCAAGATGGGTGTGCAACATATTTGGAGTTTCACCGAGGCTGACATGGAAAAGGAGAGCATGACGGTGCAGGGGGCATGTGTGAAAAGAGCTCTTGCAAGAGAAGAGTCGAAGTACAAAGATGGTGCTAAATTAAAAGATGCAAAGAGCATAGTGGAATGGTGTACTGACAACATGGCCCGAGGTTCTCAAGAAAATTCCACAGTTTGCAGATATTTTTGGTCGATAGAGGAAAAACATATTGCTAACTACGAGGATTGTATGACACTCACTGGGTCCAGTGATATGCACTCATTTTGTAGCTCAGACGCTACTTCATGGGCCGTATGGACAAGAAAGTTGACATGCTTTTGTGCATCTTGTATCGAATTTGTCACTGCTGAGTGTGATTCACAAGAATGGGTGGAAGGATGGATTTGTAGGCCTCTAACTCCGCTTCCTAGTTATCAACCTCCACAAGCATTACGACTTGTTTCTGCAGATGAAGTTACAACATCCAAGGACTTTGACGAAATTTCAATTTTGGTGCGACAAGGTATAAATATGGTTATTTATTTAATTTTTGTAAATTGAGTTATATGTCCATTGAAATTTTAATATGTAATTTAAATTTGAGTTGTTCAACTTTCCTTGGTTATTTTTTTGTAGGACATGTGTTTGCAGTAATTGCGACAGAAGACAATGAAGAAGGAACAGACTATTTCTTATGTCGTTGCATCGAGGAAAGAAAGAAGTTGACTTCTCCTATTATAGATGGCGAAGATATTGAGTATCCTACAGGGTCAATGGTAGTTACTGGAACTTGGCTTCGACGGTATCCATTAAAAAACTCCTCTGTTTGGGTGTTTGAAGACTTTGAGACACACAGGAAAATACTCTTATATTCACATCTAGTTCTAGCGACAAATATTCAGTTGTATAGATATCGAGGAAGGCCTAATAACAAGATTCTTTGGAAGGTTCGAGAGTCAGATCATGAAGCAATCTTGTCTGCTATTCAGAGTAGATCCGATCCTGATGGTTCATTGGAATGAATTTACAATGCGAGCATGTCTGGTATATATATAATTTCTTTTCAATTTATATATATATAAAATTTTTTTTAGAACTTAAAGATCTAGATTTAAGTTTGAATATATATTTTATTTTAAATTTGTGTATTTTGCACGTACATTATATCTAGATCTATAGTATATATGGTTTTGATTTGAAACTTAAATTTCTTTGACTAACACTTTTATGTTTAGGTTAGTGGTGCCATAAAAGCTTCCACCTTCACGTGGTTGGCACTGTTAGTAGAGAATTTTAAATTCTCGAAGCTAAGAGAAGCTTTCATTGTTTGAAAAAGTTGTAAATTTTGAAAAAGTTGTAATTTGAAAATGTTGTAAATTTTGAAAAAAAACCTCCCCAAGTTTTACAAGACCATTTACGCGTGTGCAATGTGAGAAATTTTCAAAAACGAGAGAGGCTGTAGAGGGTCCCTACGCCGAGGTTTTGAAAAACTGAGTCCGAGTAGTCACCCGTTGAAATATTTTGAAAATGTTGGGACTAAAAGTAGCCCGAAAACGACTCCTCCCCTCTAAGTGTTTACAAGACCATACTATACGCACTGTCCAACTACACTATTTCACCGACAACGAGAGCACCAAATGAGAAGGAAAAAACTGAGAGAGGCTATTGTAGAGGGTCCCTACGCCGAGGTGTCGATCAGACGAGGCCTCTCTAGGTGCCACAGAGTCCGAGTAGTCACCCGTCGAAGTTGAACGATATTTTGGTCTCAGGGCTCTTAAGGGACTACGCCCGAACGAAGTAGCCCGAAGCAACGACTGCTTTCGCACACCAAAACACCACCTCCTCTAGCATTCACCTAGCCACCCGGACGTGTTGGCCAGCAGTCCGCTCGTGCCACGACCCACCGCTTTGCAAAATATAGCGTTTGACAACCTTACACTGGCTCCAACTGCACTATTTCACGCGCTTTTCAAAACAAGTAGGACAACGAGAGCACCAAAATGAGAAGGAAAAAACCGAGAGAGGCTATTGTAGAGGGTCCCTACGCCGAGGTGTCGATCAGATGAGGCCTCTCTAGGTGCCACGGAGTCCGAGTAGTCACCCGTCGAAGTTGAACGATATTTTGGTCTCAGGGCTCTTAAGGGACTACGCCCGAACGAAGTAGCCCGAAAGCAACGACTGCTTTCACGCACCAAAACACCACCTCCTCTAGCATTCACCTGGCCACCCGGACGTGTCAGCGTAGTCCGTTTGGTGCCACGACCCACCGTTTGCAAAATATAGCGTTTGACAACCTTACACTGGCTCTAACTGCACTATTTCACGTTTACAAAAACAAGAGGGACAAATGAGAGCACCAAAATGAGAAGGAAAAAACCTAGAGAGGCTATTGTAGAGGGTCCCTACGCCGAGGTGTCGATCAGATGAGGCCTCTCTAGGTGCCACGAGTCCGAGTAGTCACCCGTCGAAGTTGAACGATATTTTGGTCTCAGGGCTCTTAAGGGACTACGCCCGAACGAAGTAGCCCGAAAGCAACGACCATTTCGCACCAAAACACCACCTCCTCTAGCATTCACCTGCCACCCAGATGTGTCGGCGTAGTCCGTTTGGTGCCACGACCCACCGTTTGCAAAATATAGCGTTTGACAACCTTACACTGCTCTCTCCAACCGCACTATTTCACGCGTTTGCAAAAACAAGTAGGACAAATGAGAGCACCGAAATGAGAAGGAAAAAACCGAGAGAGGCTATTGTAGAGGGTCCCTACACCGAGGTGTCGGATTAGACGAGGCCTCTCTAGGTGCCACGAGTCCGAGTAGTCACCCGTCGAAGTTGAACGATATTTTGGTCTCAGGGCTCTTAAGGGACTACGCCCGAACGAAGTAGCCCGAAAGCAACGACCATTTCACGCACCAAAACACCACCTCCTCTAGCATTCACCTAGCCACCCGGACGTGTCAGCGTAGTCCGTTTGGTGCCACGACCCACCGTTTGCAAAATATAGCGTTTGACAACCTTACACTGCTCCAATTGCACTATTTCACGCGTTTGCAAACAATAGGACAACGAGAGCACCGAAATGAGAAGGAAAAAACCGAGAGAGGCTATTGTAGAGGGTCCCTACGCCGAGGTTTCGATCAGACGAGGCCTCTCTAGGTGCCACAGAGTCCGAGTAGTCACCCGTCGAAGTTGAACGATATTTTGGTCTCAGGGCTCTTAAGGGACTACGCCCGAACGAAGTAGCCCGAAAGCAACGACCATTTCACGCACCAAAAACACCACCTCCTCTAGCATTCACCTGGCCACCTGGATGTGTCGCACAGTCCGTTCGGTGCCACGACCCACCGTTTGCAAAATATAGCGTTTGACAACCTTACACTGGCTCCAACTGCACTATTTCACGCGTTTACAAACAATAGGACAACGAGAGCACCGAAATGAGAAGGAAAAAAATCGAGAGAGGCTATTGTAGAGGGTCCCTACACCGAGGTGTCGATCAGACGAGGCCTCTCTAGGTGCCACGGAGTCCGAGTAGTCACCCGTCGAAGTTGAATGATATTTTGGTCTCAGGGCTCTTAAGGGACTGCGCCCGAACGAAGTAGCCCGAAAGCAACGACCATTTTCACACACCAAACACCACCTCCTCTAGCATTCACCTGGCCACCCGACGTGTCGGCGCAGTCCGTTTGGTGCCACGACCCACCGGTTTGCAAAATATAGCGTTTGACAACCTTACACTGCGCTCCAACCGCACTATTTCACGCGCCAAAAATAGTAGGACAACGAGAGCACCGAAATGAGAAGGAAAAAACCGAGAGAGGCTATTGTAGAGGGTCCCTACATCGAGGTTTCAGATTAGATGAGGCCTCTCTAGGTGCCACGGAGTCCGAGTAGTCACCCGTCGAAGTTGAACGATATTTTGGTCTCATGGCTCTTAAGGGACTACGCCCGAACGAAGTAGCCCGAAAGCAACGACCATTTCACGCACCGAAACACCACCTCCTCTAGCATTCACCTGGCCACCCAAATGTGTCAACGCAGTCCGTTCGGTGCCACGACCCACCGTTTGCAAAATATAGCGCTTTTGACAACCTTACACTGCTCCAACCGCACACTATTTCACGCGTTTTAAAAAAATGAGGACAACGAGAGCACCAAATGAGAAGGAAAAAAACCGAGAGGCTATTAGAGAGGGTCCCTACACGAGGTGTCGATCAGATGAGGCCTCTCTAGGTGCCACGGTCCGAGTAGTCACCCGTCAAGTTGAACGATATTTTGGTCTCGTGGCTCTTAAGGGACTACGCCCAACGAAGTAGCCCGAAGCAACGACACTGCGCTTTCACACACCAAAACACCACCTCCTCTAGCATTCACCTGGCCACCCGACATGTGCAAAGCAGTCCATTTGGTGCCACGACCCACCGTTTGCAAAATATAGCGTTTGACAACCTTACACTGGCTCCAACTGCACTATTTCACGCGTTTGCAAACAAGTAGGACAACGAGAGCACCGAAATGAGAAGGAAAAAACCGAGAGAGGCTATTGTAGAGGGTCCCTATGCACTAGGTGTTTAGATTAGACGAGGCCTCTCTAGGTGCCACGGAGTCCGAGTAGTCACCCGTCGAAGTTGAACGATATTTTGGTCTCAGGGCTCTTAAGGGACTACGCCCGAACGAAGTAGCCCGAAAGCAACGACCATTTCACGCACCAAAACACCACCTCCTCTAGCATTCACCTGCCACCTGATATGTCGGCACAGTCCGTTCGGTGCCACGACCCACCGTTTGCAAAATATAGCGTTTGACAACCTTACACTGGCTCCAACTGCACTATTTCACGCGCATTTGCAAAACAAAGGAGGACAAATGAGAGCACCAAATGAGAAGGAAAAAACCGAGAGAGGCTATTGTAGAGGGTCCCTACGCCGAGGTGTCGGATCAGACGAGGCCTCTCTAGGTGCCACGGAGTCCGAGTAGTCACCCGTCGAAGTTGAACGATATTTTGGTCTCAGGGCTCTTAAGGGACTGCGCCCGAACGAAGTAGCCCGAAAGCAACGACCATTTCACGCACCGAAACACCACCTCCTCTAGCATTCACCTAGCCACCCAGACGTGTCGGGCAAGAGTCCGTTTGGTGCCACGACCCACCGTTTGCAAAATATAGTGTTTCCTTATTTATTTAAATTAAATTACAATGACTTGGTTGTTATGTTATCTCTTGTTGTCATCTTGTCCTTGGTAGGATGATATATGGGGCTCATGAATCTTATTTTCTACCTTATCCTTAACACTTGGTTTTGTTATAATATTATGGGTAATATTGTTCTACGGTTTTCTTTTCCTTTCTCTTCTTTCTCTCTTTCTATGAAGACCATCAGTTGTGCTACCTCTTGATTCAACTCTCTGACCTCCTGTGAAACCATAATTATCTTCTCTTCCTCCTTTCTTCTTTCTCTCTCTCTCTCTCTCTCTCTCTCTCTCTCTCTCTCTTCTTGTACCTCATTAGCTCTATCAACCTTTGAATCACATTTCCTGCTAGTTCTTCTTCTTCTTCACCATATATATCAAGTCTGATTCATGAGGCCTAATAACCTTCAATTACCTTTCTCTACGTTTCTTCCTTGTTTCCATCATCTTTTCTATTTTTCACATATGTTCTTGAACTCTCTTATCCTTTCATGTAATTGCTTTAGTCTAGCATCTTATCTCTCTGATACTAACTTCTCCATCCAATGTGGCATTTTGTAACCATGACCTCACTCTTTACTTCACCCATCATTTTCATCTATCTCTTTGTCTCTCTTCTTGGACCACTGTATCAACCTTATCTCAAATCCTTTTAGCTAATCTTCCTTGATCTTCAAGCTATGATACCACATGTTGCAGTTCAAAAAATTTATAACATATGTATTCAATGGTTTCTATGTTTCCCTAAAAACTCAACTCTGTCTTTTGATCAAGTTCAAACAACTCCTTTTCACTAGTTAACATACTCCAAATTTAATATTATCCCTTATCCTCTATATGGTTTCTTACTGATATTATTTATCTAACTCTAATGTAGATACTATGAGCGTAATCAAAATGATCAACTACCATCTTCAACTGCCAAGTTCAATATCCATGATGCATAGGCAAATACAACAATGCCCATGTTGGAAGGTACTTACAACTTCACACAGTTTTGGAACTCAAAATACATGAAGCAATCAGCTAAAACAAATGTACAAATACATTTGAAAATAACTTCTAGGTTGTAGAGCAATTGAAAGAATGTAGTTTCATGGTATTAGTTTCATATCCAGAAGTCTAAGAAGATTGCAACTATAATGGCATGTTTCAGTAATGCACATCTAACAGTACAAGCTTATGATGCAAATAAAAATAATATAAAGATACAGCCACATATCATTCAGATTTAACAATATTTCAGGATTATTATGAGTTACAAAAGAACAGTACGGCTACAGGATTGGAAAATCAATACAGTTAAGTTTCAAGGATTAACTCATATGTACACAAAAGTTACAAACAATGCAGACCCAATTTTGGGTATACCTGTAATATTATCAAGATGTACAGTCAAATACACCAGAGTTTCAAGCACACTTTTCCAAATACAACAGGATGATAAATTGATGAATTCCATTAAATATAAGCTTTAGTTACTAATACTTAAGTTGGCAATAGAGCTAACAATATTGTTTTAGTTTGAAAAATAAAAATTCAAAATGCCCATGGTGAAATATACCACAAATAATAATCAGAAAGATACTAGAAAATATATAACTAGAAGTAATACACTAAATCCACCTCAAGATTTAAAAGACCTGAAATAGTTCAAATTTATAGCCTCGGAAACAAAACCGTAGCAGAGATATCCATAGGAGTTCCATATATGGAGGAATCGCTTTTATCAACAAACAAAAACTATGATCTATGTATACTTTTGAACACTAAATTTTATTTAATAAACAATACAAATATTATTAACCTAGTTTGGGTAATAAATTCATATAGATACTCTGATATAACAGATCAAAACCCACTTTCTCGAGTTAGCAATATATATATATATATATATATATATAAAATAAAATAAAGTGTGTGCTCCACGCGCACGTCTCTGAAAAATATATATGTACATAAGTTCATAATGTATGTATACATCTCGAACTAAGCACGTGTCATAATGTACATATGGGACCACATGCGGTCGCAAAAGGCTATATATAGTACAATGGACTGTGAATCTACTCATGACCACATATGTACATCCAGGTGTCCACTATAAATCTACTCATGAAACATCTTCCCTCTCTTCGCCCTACTAGAAGTAGCACGTCCACGACCTGGGGATGTAGTGGAGGGAGATGCCACTACGGATTTCATCCGTGTGGTCCTAGGTGTCTCTAAGCATGCCTGCAACCTAACCTGCACATTCATAAACAACAAGTTTTTAACACCCAAAATTTTAAAATACATTCAAAATTTAGAAACTTGTACAATTTAGTTAAAATGCATGTGAAATCTTACCGCAATGTCATGATCCCTATCAATTTGTTGTTGACGCGTCGCAGGGACAACAATAGACTCACGAGGGGTAAGCTACATACAAATAATTAATTTTCAAATTAAATATTTCACATATATACCTACAAAATTTGATATTGTAGATTTAAGTTTAATAAAAATAATGAAGGTCTCCAAAATTTAACAAATTTAAAAAATTGTGTACCTCAGTTAGTGGATCTGCAGATGCTATGGCAGTATCTACAGCAGCCTCCACAGTCTGCATATATGGAGGAGTCTCTCTAGCAGTCATAAGCTATACAAAAAACATGTACAAATCAATATTAAAATCTACTTAAGAGCTTAGCACTCCTATCGAAACCTATTGAAAAAAATAATAGTAAAGGAACTCAAAGGTCCCTACACTCTAAACATATCTTTTCACGTTCATCAAGGAAACACCAGATCTATATATAGGTACATGAAACATTTACAAGCACTCATTCCACATGTTGAGATTTTAAGAAGGTAAAAAAACTATACAAAGGAGGGAAATTATACATTCATTCCCGTCCCTACTATACAATCTTACCCCAGGTGGTACTTTCAAGACATGTAAAACCAATATATGATTACATACATGGCTAGTTATATCAAATGAATTGGCATTTCCTACTAAATAATATATAGGTTGAGTATAAGAAAGTGAAACTCATGTACAGAGGTCCAAAGCATGCAATCCGTGCGTGAACTTCCAGTAATTAGAAACAAAGTGTAAAGAGATTTACTAACCTGCGTAAAACTCATGTGAGGCGTGCCAGTAGCCTCAGTTCCCTGAGCAGATGATGACCCGCCAGGCTCCTGTGTATAAAAGAGAAAAATATTAATACATGTACAACATACACGTGAAACAAATTATAATAATAATCTAGTGCAATTAAATGATTTATTAAAAATGTAAGTTTGTACAACTTGAAACTTACGTTTGAAACACGCCCACCACAAAGCTAGCATATGTCGACACCGGATGTTTCCTTCACCGCTCTTTTGCTATTTAAAATAAAATAAAAATTAGTTTTTTACATGTATGTATGATGACACAATCAATATATATATATATATATATATATATATATATATTAAACTCAAACATGTGAATTAAACTATTGATATATATATATTTAAATTTATTTAAAATTTACCTGTGAAAGACCAATATCAATGGCTCCAGTTCCAAAAACACTCCCCAACATCTCATCTATAGAAAAGAAATCCTGTGAACCAGCAAATGATGTCTCGCCTGCAGTGCATACGGCACCACATGATCCACAGTGGTGTGGTGCACTAGAACTGGCGCCTCCACCAACATCACCAGATGCAATCTGGGTGCTATGCTGGGTGAGAGTGTCAGTGAGCTCCCTCAATGCATGCAATGTATCAATCTCCACAACCTCCTTCACTGTAGGAGGGATAACTGAAGGTAGTGGGGGTTTTGGGGCATGGGGGATCCTAGGCTGACCTACGCGTACACTAGGTCTGCTCTGTGCAGAGCCACCTCCTCGACCAAAAAAAGTCAAAAAAGTCAAAATAATTCGGGACCTCATTGAGCACGAACTCACAATATAATTTCTTCAAAAAATAAAGAGGAACCTCATTGTTGTTGCATGGTGGATAATCAAAAACCATCCACCATCGGTCCCAAAAATTGTTTTTGATTCTATCATCATGGCACCAATGGATTGGGAACCGTTTGCAAGTAACTATAGGGGGGCATTGGTTCTAGGGTCGTAAATAATGCACAAATGAGGTCTTTTCCAATTTTTTTGTCTTTGATGGCCGCATGGGATAGTTTATCCGCATACCACCACCTACAGTCACTTCTAAAGGTGTTCCATCTATGTATTTGTCAAGTTGGTTGACTCGACTTCGCCAATCAATGTTTGCAATGTATTGGCTAAAGTCATGCAGATGGATTTGTAGCATGATTTTGTCTTATATTTTGAATTAGGTTCTCAATGGCAATTTTATTTTCTTGGATTCTTCCAATGATATTATCTTGCGCTCCTCGCTGGCTCTGGGGGGGACAAAAGGAGCCACAGAGGCGGATCTATGTTTGAGGAGGGTTTTGAGGAATGTTCCGTGGGTTTTGAGGAATGTTTTGACGGTTTGCACGATTTCGAGCTTGCCGACCAACTGATAAAACAAGAAAATTGTATACATAAACAAACATTTCAAAAAACCCATGAAAATGCAAAAAAAAACCTAAAATGCAAAAAAAAAAAACCTAAAATGCAAAAAAATGATTACAATCGGGACTTACCTCCTCGTCTTGGCGGCATGGTTGAATATATCGCTATCCAGAAGTCCGATGAGCAATTTTGAGATGGTATTGAGAGCACGAGTGAAAAACGTTTAGGAAAAGTCGCGGTTCGAAATGAAAAATGAGGAAAATAACGAGTCACGGGACTATTAAATTTTGTCTCAGTTCCGCGATCGCGGTTTATAATCGCTGCTCATGGTTTTAGGTTCGTAATTCACCGCGGACCCTAGTAGAAGGTTGTTTCCAGAGTTTGGAAAGTCTAATTCAAAAGGAGGAAGAATTTGGAAGGTTGTTGGAGATCAAACCTCAAGAAAAGAGGTCTCCATTGGTGAAAATGATCAGCATGTGATTAAAGATTGCAATGCTTCCTTAATTGCTTCTAAATCAAGTAGTCTCTTTGTAAATCCAAATTCTCCATCTAGAGAGGGGCCTTCTCATTCCACCCCTGTATTTGAAATATTTTCATCTCATTCTACCCCTGTATTTTCCAAATTTGATAGTTCCTGCCATGAAAAAGAGCCATTAGGGGATCGTCATTCTAAAAATTCTATCCCTGTACCATATAGACCCCTCACTCCTCATCACTTTATTTCTCCTGTAAGATCACCTCCTCAGAATAATATGGTTCAGCCTCCACCCAAACCTCCATTTGTTGTTAATACTTTTGGTCCCATCAGTTTTAGAGGTATGGCTGGCTATCCAAATGTTTTGCCATAGTGATGCGACCTAGAATTTGCAAGATAACATCCTAGTCACGCCGGCACATCACTCACCCTAGACTAAGCGCTCACTTGAAGCACGGAAAGGTACCAAGTCCCTCTTTAGGGTTGCGTAACAGGATGTTAGCATGACAAAGATAGGAAGATATAGATTCATAACTAATCCATCATTCTACAGTGCATGCTACCCACAGATCTATGAAAGAACAAGCTTAAATAGTAATCACCATTGAATTAATAGCATGTAATACAAAATGACACTTAGATTTAACCAATATCTTCCATATATTATTAAATATAAAATCTCCTTACAAAGTGCTATTAATTTATATCAAGGCACATATGGATCTGATACACACATACATACAAAATCATACATCTACTGATCTCTGTGATCTTTGTGTAATCTATGTAATCTCCTTTTGTCCCTCTATCTACTATGTACCTAACATCATATATATAGGGTGGGGACTTGCCCTTCACCGCTTAACTATTCCAGAAATAGGTCGCATGCTATTGATAGCCACATGCCATTTACAATTATAGCCACACATGCAAGTGCACTATCTATAGTTCTCTTGTAGTTAACTAAAGTGTCAATTCTATTCTTAGCTTGTCTTCATGCATAGACGCTTTGAACCACTTCTCCAAATATAGACAATGCATGGTGAGTTTGTTTATGGTTTATTGATGTGTTCCACACGCCATCTCCTAAAAATAGATCCTCATGCTCAAAATTGGCTAAGTCCCAAAATCTTGCCTTCGCGCATGGGTCCTTCTTATCCTTCACCTTTGATCCTAGGCCTTCTATCCCACATGGACTCCTTGTGTGATCTTTGACAAGTATTCTTTGATCAACATTACCCCACACTAATCTCATTGTCATCCTCGACAATGGGTATCTTCAAAAATTTGAAGTAAAGAATAGAAGAATGGAAAGAATAAAGAAATAATTTTTATGAGGTTATTCAAGAAACCTCCTCTGTATCAGTTTGTAGTATCAACTCTGGATACTCCTCTTTTTTGTGCCTCCAAATCCTATCATTCGAGTGCCTACTCTTCCTTCTCTGGAATGTCCATAAAAATGGATTCCAACTCATCCCGCACAATTTCTCCTTTCTCATTTTATAAAACCAACACAACATTGGACATGGATGTCATCCTTCCTTCCAAAAGGTCCATCTTCTACGCAATCATCTTTCCAAGCTCTTCCAACTAAGTCTTGTGTGGCTCTTGTGCTACGCTACCAGGGCCTCGTGCTTTTGTTTAACTATTGTCAACCTTTTTGCGTGGCCCAATGTCTCATCTTTCATGGCCTTCTGACCTCATTGTTCTCTTCCAAGGTCTTAATGTTGATGAGTGCCTCTAGAGCTGTGCATATATTTAAATCTTGATCTGCTTTCTTCAACACTTCTTGTAATGCCTACAACAACCCTTCATAAGATGTGATTTTCCTCATCACAGACACTTTCTCCCATTTGGCATCTTGTTCTGATCTTTCCAGCACTTGCACATGTAGAGTTTCATCTTCGAGCACCAAGTCCACCAACTTTCCCACATAGTGTATCACTGAAGGAAATGTCTATGGTACCTTGGGTTCCAAGTGTGGCCTTTCTTTGATTACAGAGTCCCCAATCTCCTCTGCGATGCTTATGAACACTTCATTCTTCTTTTGTGTGAAGTCCCTTTCCTACGTTATGCATGCTATCTCAACATCCTTTGTCTTCACTTCATGCAATGCTTTGATTGTGGCATATTTGTCCATGTTTCTTCTAGCCACCTCTATAAAAACTTTCACCAGTGCATTGCTTAACATGTTCATCTGACATGACAGTAGGCTTTACTGTCATGTGTCTAGCTTGAGGAACCTTCTTCAACCACCTCAAAACGCATGACTCTTCACACACATCAAAATCAGGCTCATCCATGTGGGTGTGCATCGACCATGATAGTTGCTTTTGTGTGCACACAGTCACCATATCCTCGTCCATCAACTCCTAGCCAAATAGATCCTTCTGCTATTGTGCTCTGGAAGTGGGCATGGATAATATTTCCTATGTCCTCTGCATATCCCATGGCTGGTGGAATGTGCTCTCCACTTGTCCTCTAGACCTTTGCTACTTAGGAACTCTAGCTTCCAAGTTTGGGACTTGGGTCTCCATGTCCTGAATATCCTCTGTAGTTGTTTCTTTTGGTTCTTTCTCTTCTTCTCCTTCCTTTGATGCCTCATTCTGTTTCTTTTGGATTTCTAGAAGTGTAGGAGATGTAGGCACTCTCCTCTAATTCTTCCACCTCCTCATTCAACTTCAGCTTCCTCCTTCTCTGCATGGTCACTTCCTTTTTGGGGAGAGTCGGGTGATTTGCGCACAAGGGTTGGGGTAACACCTTGGGTCCTTATTCTCCTAAATACTCTTTTAAACCTGTGCTCCCCTTGGACCGCATCCAAGTCCTCTTCCTCCCCCTCTTGTGGCTGAGGTGGGGTAATGGCGTGCTCAACTTCACTCTGACTTGTAGGATGTCTCCTACCCCTATGTTCCAAACCACCACTATCTTCACTCTTCCTCCTCATCCTGCACTTTGATTTGCTCTGTGGGCTTAGGTGCTTGGAATATTCTCCATTGTATGCTTCCCTTTTGGTGGTGCTGGAAGTGTGAACTCACCTTCCACATATTTGTTGTTCTCCATCTTTGGCTTCAACTGAGATACACCAATGCTGCCCCCAAATCTACTACAACCAAACTTATTGGCTTGATATTCAATACTTCTAAAATAATTCTCTCTGTATAGGCACTCCTACTAGGATATACATACTTTTTCCTCAATGTATGGTAGTCACAGTCTACCTTATCTACATTGAAGATCAGTCTGTGTGTGTCGGTAAATCTATGAATAGATTCCTAAAAATACCTTACAGTGAATGCATAGGGTAACTTGCACCAAGGGCTCCAGACTCCATCCTTCATTGGAAAGCACATGATGCAAAATGTTGGTATATAAAAAACAAACTTGTTTTCCTACCACTAGCTGGTAGGTCCTTTGGGATGTGCCACTCTTCCCCAAATGCCGCGTGGAGCCTATCATACCACTTCTCCGCCCTTTGTTTTACTTCATCTGTCATGGCCCCTTTGCATAGGTATTTGTTGAATCTTTCAGCTAGGACTTGTTCTCCATGGGGTATTCCCATATTTTCTCCTTTGGTCCATCTGGTACTCCAATCTCCATGAAGACCAGTGATAGTAGAACAGCCCCAAAGCTGATCTTCCCTCATGTGCATGCTTCTTCAACTATTTTCTTTGTAATATAGCCTGCAATGTTGTAGATTGTCCCCTCTGACATTTTTCATGCCACATGTAACCACATTATATTTACCTACGACCACCACTCTTGATCATTCAACTTGGTAACTAGGTGTGCTGTAGCTTGTACCACTAGACAATTCTTAAATTTTTCTATGTCCATTCCACGTGACCCTTCAGGTATCCCAACTCCTGTTTAGTCTTTAAAATCATGGCTTTATCTATGAGGTCACTCTTTATATCTTCTCTGTGGCCTTCAGACCTGTCACTGATGAAACAAGTGCAGATGAAATTCTTACTCTACGTCCTATAAAGTAGAAGAAGTCTTTGTGTACCCTGCTCATGAGCCACTGGTACAAGGGCTCATACTTTCTAAAATATGGCAGCTCATACAACTAATATACCCCAATTCTCTTCAAAATATTTTCACCCACATCATCATATACTGGCATGTCATCTACCATGTGTTTGTTTGTTCTAGAAGTGAGCAAGGAATCAAGCTCCTTTTTGTTCTCTAAGGTCCTATGATTATATTCACTTACTTTTCTTTTTCTAATGGGTGAATCCCACTCTTGTCCAACAATGACTCCTTCTGGGTATTACATCTCTGAAAAATGACTTTCGGGTGCCATCTCTTCTTCCTCGATGACCACCTTCTTCTTTTTTTTGCTATGCTGCATGCCTTCTTTGGTGCCATTTCTACCTTGCAAATGTATTTTCTTCAACTCCAACTCTGTGAATCAAACCCTAGCTCGATTCAATTATGCCCTAGGTGGAAACTTCATAACCTAACCCTTTTCTATCTCCCTACTTCACTCAAACCCTTCACCACTGGGGACACAAGCTTCTTATAGCACAAATCTGGTTGTCACTCTTGATTTCACACCCTTCACACCTTAACTCGATCACTCAACTCTTCACACTTGGCTCTTCTCATGAATACTCTTAGTTATAATGGTAAAAATGAATCCGCATCCCTTCCTTATATAAATTTTTCAAATTTTGATGCATTTATTGCTCCTCACCTACCAAATATCCCTTCATTTATTGACCAAATCCATTCATTCCACATGTGGTACATTTTCACCCATCTATAACCTTCTAGTGCACCTTCCTACCCTCTGGTCATAGACTTCTCTTTAGCATGCTCCCTACGCCTAATTACCTTGTCACACTACACCTTCTCTTGGTAGCTAACATGGCCTCTACTTACCTCACATTATATTGTTCTTTAATTCATCTCCATCCTTGGTCACTTTTGAGAAGCAATCTTCTTTTGACTTAAAGCACACCCGTAGTAGCTTATTCCTTTCACCTTTCAAATCCCATAGTCTTTTTCTTGGATAACGAAAACCACCCCACACTAAAAGTATGTGCATTCCTCTACATAAACATTCTTCATACAATAATTAGCTTCATGCATGCAAGCATGCTTATTACACAAACAACAACTAAATTGACAAAGCATAGTGACAATGAAGGAAATACATTAAGGAAATTAAATTGAAAACCTAAACTAAATGGCAACACTGCCTTATTACAAACACCAAGAAGACTTATTTATAGTAGGGCTTCAGCCTACTCCCGTTAAAGTAATTGGGTAGTCCATGTTCCATCAAGTGCTTCTAACTAGCAAGCACCTAATTCAAGTATAGAAGTGATAACATACGGCCCCAACCAATGTACTTTGAGCTTTCCTGGATGGCGTAAGAACTTTGAGTCATAAAGAAGTACATTTTGTCCAATTTCAAACTTCTTATCCCTTATGTTTTTGTCATGCCATGCCTTCTACCTAGCCTTTTCCTATTTTTGACTCCATGTGCTATGGCTCAATGCTCATCTAGTTGAATCATTTTTCAATATGTTCTTCTAAATCCTGTTCATCAGCTAGACCTCCAACGTGCAATGCGTAAAAGAAGGTAACATAAATTCTATAGGAAGAACAAATTCCATGCCAAACACCAACTAAAATGGTGTGGCTTTGTTCAATCTCTTGTAAGTTGTTCTATATGCCCAAAGCATAGCTGACACTTTGTCATCCCAATCCTTTCTTCCAACATCACATATTTTTGTCAAATTTGGCCCAAAATTTTGTTGAAAGCCTCAATAGTTCCATTTACTTGAGGATGATAAGGTGTAGTTTTATGGTGTGCAACCATAAACTCATCTAATAGGATCTTGATTGTCTCATTCAAAAAGTGTGTACCTCTATCACTTGTCAAGCTTAAAGGACATCCATATCATGTAAGAACATTCTCCCATAGAAATCTAGCTATTGTAGTTGTCGTATAGTCTTTTCATGTAGGTGTCGTTTTCCACCCACCATGTAAGATAATCTATGCAAGTAATGATATAATGATCCAGTCCTACGCACGTGTGGCTGGAAATAGGTCCTACAAAATCAATGGCCCATTTCTCAAATGGTTATGCACTAGTAATTGGTCTCAAAGGCATCTCATCTCTTTTCCCTAGTTTTCCTAGGTGTTGACAATGATCACACACCTTACAATAATCTTTATAGTCTTTATACAATGTCTCCCACCATAATCCAACAATTAAGATCTTCCAGGTAGTCACATCACCTGCATAATGGCCTCCTGCAATACCACCATGAGCCTCTTCCATGATATCCTTGCACTCATGCTCTAACACACAACGTGTAATACTTCATCTCTACCTAGCTTGTATAGGTCACCACTAATTAGCATAAATGGTGCCACGCGTATAACAAGATGATTCTTTTCTAATGCTTTCATTCCTTCTGGTGCCATACCTGTTCATAGAAAGACAACAATGTCTTCTAATTCCATGGGCACGCGTTGTAACCTGTATAACTGTGCATCTAACATTGTTTCTTCAATTGTTTGTGCATCCTCTCCTGAATTGATTCTAGATAAATGGTCTAGTCCAGAATTGCTTTTCCTAGCTTCACCACAACTGTAAAGTCAAACTCTTGAAATAGGAGTACCCATCTACATATGCACCCCTATAAGACTAGGCTTGTTTACCAAGTACTTCAATGCCATATGATCTATATAAAACACAAAGGGTGTTGCTAACAAGTATTGTCAAAACTTGTACAATGTGTAGATCATTGACAAAGCTTCATGCTCTAGTTGTATAATTCCATTTGTTCAGCAGAGAGTCAACTTCCTACTAGCAAAATAGATTGGATGATCTACAATACCTTCACCAGGTTGAGCTAACATAACACCAATGGCCATACCAAAAGCATCCACATGCACATGGAATGGTTTATCCCATGATGGAAAGCACAAAATGGGTGCGGTAGTAAGTTTCTCTTTTAATACCTCAAACACGCATCTGTTGTGGCTCTCCCCAATAAAATGTACCTTTCCCCTTCAATAATTCTTCCAAGGGTGCAACAATTTTGGCATACCCTTTTATGAATTTTCTATAATATCCTATATGACCTAAAAATCCACACACCTCACTTTGATTGGTAGGCGCTTCCAGGCCTAAAATGACTACAACCTTGGCTGATCAACTAGCAAACCTTCCTTGTAGATTATATGTCCTAACAATATCCCAAATGGCATAGCAAATATGCACTTCTTGATATTCAAAGAGATACTCAATTGTCTACATCATTCAAACATTAAGCAGATTGTCACAATGATCTTTCACAAGCCCATATATTGTCCAATCATCTAGGTAGACTTATAAGAAGTTGTGGATAAAATATTTGAATGCCTAAACAACTATGTGTGAAAATATAGCAGCACATTTTTCAATCCAAAAGGCATCATAGTATAGGAAAAACTACCCCATTTAGTAGTAAATGTTGTCTTTTCTTGATCCTCTTGAGTGATCCTAACCTGATGATACCTGAAAATCCATCTGTGAAAGAATATATTTCACGCCCTGCAACTCCTAGTATTTCCTCAAGTAAATGGTGTAGGGAAAGGATCTGTGATGCATGCAGCATTCAACTCCATGTAGTCCACACATATCCTAATCCTTCCATCCTTCTTGATACTGATCACCATTGGGCTAACCCATTCTGATTCATCAAGGGGCTTGATAATTCCAGATTTCAGCATTTTATCAATTTCTTCTTTCACCTTTTCACACAAATTAGGATTCATTCTGTAAGGTCTCTTCCTAACTGGTCATGCACCATCCTTAAGTTTGATTTTCATTTCCCAAGTGATTCATGCACACCTTTCAAGTTCATGATATCCTCGAGGGAATAAGTCCTAAAATCCTAAGTAACTTGATGATCTTTTTACCTCCAAGTCTGACCAGTAATCTCCAATTATGGCCTCCTTAGGCTCATCCTCCGAACCTATATTCACCTTCTTTGTCTTCATGGGTTCATGGTAGGTGCGCATATCTTTGTCTACTATCCAAGACCTCGTGCACCCCATGTGAATGTTCAATATCTAGGTTCTCAACTTCCTCATCATCCACAATGTAGACCATCTTTCCTTTCTCTTTCTCAAGGTAAGCACACTCAAATAGTTTGGAGTCTATTTCTTTTCATCTTGTTCAAAACATGCTCCAAACTCTGTCTCTCTGAATAATTCTTGAATATGCTCTTCTACTTTTGCACTATCTCCCATAGTTAAGCACTTGACAAATTTTAATGCCTCTACTACAGAGGTTGAGTCGAGAAGTAGTCAAATGTCTAGATCATACCTACAGCCAAATCTTGCCAGTTCCCAGTTTCTCTATGTAGTTCTACATATACATACCAAGCGCATGTGCATCCTTGGAGAGTGGAATACAATCTATGCACCCAGAGTGAAGGTGGTAATGCTTCCTATCCTACTGTCTAGAGTCTCTCACACTGTTGAATGTGATGCTAAATAGGTCGATCACCATGATAAGTGCAAATTTGTGTAGGTGCATTGTTCCTTATAAACCTGTAGACAAAGCTATTCCAATCTCTTCCCAGTTTATAAGATTATCTCTGTGGACTACCCACTAGTGTGTTATTGTCCCATGTAGTGTATATACTAACATATCTCTCCTTGTAACTAGGATCTACCCACTATGTTTCCATGGCCTTCAGAAAGGTAGAAAGATCATCTTTGTCCCTGTATACCAAGGTATTGTGCTTCCTATCCATCAAATTGAGTGAAGTCTATTCTTGCACGCAACCATGCTTTTCACCTCATGCCCTACCAATTCATATGTACCATGAGCCCAATTGTCACAAGAAATACTTGTAGTATCACTAATAGAATGAGAATCCTCCCACTGTAGAATGCCTTCTTTTGATGGCTCATTGACCTCTAGGTCCTGAATAGTGCATACATAGACTCTGTTTCAAATCCTCCTCACTTAGAGGCTCAACATATGGCATGGACTTCCCATCTATCAAGGGTATCACAACCCTTTCCTCCTTGTTTTCAAAGCTGATATATCCCTTATTGAATCTCAAGTCAACATTATTGGCATAACACCAAGGGCATCCAAGCAAGGCTATGGAAAATTGTCTACTTCGTAAATGCTAATACCTCAAAATCCCCAGTGAACTTGGCCCCTTGTATAGTGATAGATGCATCTTTCAAAACTCCTATGGGCATGGCCTTAGTCTAGTTTTCCATGAATAACACATTAGATGATGGCTGCAATGGAGGTCTCCCCATTTGTACCCATGCATCTAATGTCAACATTTACTTCCACCCGTATCGATCAATATGTTGCTCAAAAGCCACCCATCCACAACAACATTTAGAGTAATCTCTTTGTCATAGTCAATGCTATCAGGAGGAAGATTTGCATGTAGTATCTATCATCTAGTCTCAAGGCTTACGTGCGAGTGTTCCCTTTCAACCAACTTCCCAATAGTGGAATAATGTTCTCCTAGCGCAACATCTTGCACACCTCCCGCAGATCATCGATATCAGTTTAAATTGTCTCCAGGCTTTCTTCTTCTCCTTTAGGTATTGTATCTCACCCTAAAGATTCCTTAGCACTTCCATGGTATCCTGGTAAACTTCCTTCTGATGAGTAGGATCTGGGTACCTCGCATGCAAAACCTCCTCCTTGGTAATCATAGGCTTCTGGTGCAATGCCTCTCATGCGTGTGTAGCTTCAACGCATGTAGTAATATTTACTATCAATGCCTCAGATCCTTCTGTTATCTTGGGCATCCATGATCTCCTACCGTGTGCTAGATTCTAACCATCCCTAGCACCTTTGTTTTCTTGCTTATGCTATTTACTCAGATGCTCATATAAGTCCAGACACTCTTCATAGCTATGGTTCTTCCCATAAAAGAACATGCATTATTCTAAGGACATTCACACCTGTAGTGGTTAGAGAGATCCACATGTATAACATGTTCCATGAGGGAACTCTCCTCTTCCTCCACCTCGGCCTCATCCTCCATATCCACCATGATATCCACGTCCCCTTCCACATGACCTCCTTCAAAACACCCCTCATTCTTGTCATAGCACATTTGATTATGATCCCATCCCGTGCTCATTCCTACCCTTAGAATTATCTATTGTACTTGTCTATCATACTCCAATGTCTATAGCATCCTAGATCTAACCAATCAACTGAAAATCCTCAGTATCATGGGTCATGGACCTATAAATCTTACAAAAGCAAGATACATTTTTCCTTATCGCGTGCATTGTAAAAAGGACAATGGCTAGCATCATGATTCAAGTGGAAAATTTCACATTCAATAATAATGAGCATACAGATCTGTGAGGGAAACTATCCTTGGTGTGACCTTCCACTTCACAATCTGTACACCAAATTCTTAAGCGCATTTCATGGGCTGAATTTGCTGATAGCTTCTCTAACTACTTTGCCATAGCTATAATCTATGCCTCTAGAATGGACTAATGCCAGTGTCAATGCTCCCAACTACCTCAGCATGTAAATCTTCTTCCAGTGCTTCATGTAGATCAGTGTATGTCTTATGTGACAATGCCCTCCTAAAAGGTGTAATCAATCCTCCAATGAACCATTGTGCATGTTGGCTAGCATGAATATCATAAGAAAACTTAGATAGAAGTGTCTTAAAATGAGCATCATACTCACATACACTCTCAGTAGTGCCTTTCTTAATATCCTTGAGTGCACTTATACTCTTCTACTCAAACTCAGGGATATGGAACTCTTTCAAGAAAGCATCCCTCAGTGCTAGCATAATCCACGCAAGTTTGATCAGGGTCAAACTTCCTATACCAACTAGCTATGCGCGCGCCCTTGTAATGTAGTAGAAATTGACTTTCCTTTCACTTAGCAGCTATAATCCCTTTGTGCCACAAGATTTCACACATATGCACATGTTCGGCAGCATCCTCTATACCTCTATACTCTAGGAGATGAAGCAACATCTCCATATAAATATTATGTGGTTGTTGCAGACCTTGACCACCTAATCTAAACCTCCTGTGTTCCCTCTACCTCCCAAACCACCAGATCCACCGAGCTAGAACCACCTATACCTCCTGATCTACCACCTATAGTTGGATTAGGGCCTGTAGATGTACTCCCTATGTTCCAACAGTAGTACTATATAGAACCCCTAAAGTCTGTGAAGCAGTTCCACTTCCAGAGGTGAGTCCAATATTCTACATGCTTACATTCTATGTGATGATGCACCCAAGAATGCTCCTCCAAATGACATTAAAGCCATTTATCCTACCATTGATGTACTTGATCCCTGACTTACTCCTGCTTTCCTACTTCCCAAGTTAGTTTGTTGGTTACTTGTCATACTAGATACTAAAACCAAGCACAAAGGCTAGGTCACCAGGTGGATTAAGATGCACACTGTGGCCCAAATAGTCTCTACTAGCACACTTTCATGTGAGGCCAAGAAGGGATCTCTATCATGCTTTCCAAGATGGGGGAGTTCTTGATGCTCTAGCTCCACATCTTCTACGTGAGCCATAAATCCTTCACAAGCCACTCTCTCCTCAACACCATACTTTCTACAACGAAACGTTGCTTCTCTATTTCCCTCTCGCACCCTCATTATACTTAAGCCACCTTTCCTCTCTCTATTTCTCTACCACTAGGTCCACCATCTTAATACCAAACCTATTCCTACCTTCACATGCATGGTGAAGTTTAGTTAGCCATCGGTTTACTCTCCAGGTTCAACGTTACCATCAAGATCTTGATCGCTAGTGGAATACCGAGAAAATATGTTCCTCTTGGGATACCACAAAAATTGGAATTCAGCTACCTTTGGGCAAGAGTACGTCGAAATTGAATATTCCAGAATATAACTGTTTAGAACACCACAAAACCACATATCCACCACGCGAGTCCAAATCAGATCAGCATCATAAAGGGCCTAAATTCTTCTTGTGTCCAAACAAGTGTGTGATACCTCCAATTCCACTAAGATGCATAAGCAGTAAGCCACTCGTATAGTTCTACTGGAAAGATAACAAAAATCTCTCATATAAACTATCATACAAGTTTTGTTCTACCCAAGTGCATGCATTAAAATCGATCCACTCGTCGTGCATATTCTTCCTCCAGATCGTGTATCCATTCTCAATACTTGCTAGAGTTAACCAATATGTCTTCATCATGCGAACCATCCTGAAAACAAATGAAAAAGAGGTCCCGACAATGGAACCAATGATGCAACCTAGAATTTGTAAGATAACACCCTAGTCACAATGACACATCACTCAACCTAGACTAAGCACTCACCCGAAGCAGCGCAAAGGTACCAGGTCCCTCTTTAGGGTTGCTATAATAGGATGTTAGCATGAAGAAGATAGAACATATAGATTCATAACTAATCCATCATTCTACAGTGCATGCTACCCACATATCTATGAAAGAACAAGCTTAAACAATAATCATCATTGAATTAATAACATGCAATACATAATGACACTTAGATTCAACCAATATCTTCCATCTATTAATAAATATAAAATCTCCTTATAATACTGTCAATTTATATCAAAGCGCATATGGATCTGATACACACATACATACAAAATCATACATATATCGATCTATGTGATCACATGTAGTTCTATGTAATCTCCTTTTGTATATCTATCTACTATGCACCTAACATCATATATATAAGGGTGGGACTTCCCTTCACCGCTTAACTATTCCAAAATAGGTCACATGCTATTGATAGCCACACACCATTTTTACAATTATAGCCACACATGCAAGTGCGCTATCTATAGTTCTCTTGTAGTTAACTGAAGTGTCCATTCTATTCTTAGCTTGTCTTCATGCATAAAAACTTTGAACCAATTCTCCAAATATAGACAATGCATGGTGAGCATGTTTTTGGCTCTTTGGTGTGTTCCACATGCCATCTCATAAAAATAGATCCTTATGCTCAAAATCAGTGAAGTCCCAAAATCTGAACTTGCCTTTCATGCGTGGGTCCTTCCCCGTCCTTCCACACCTTTGATTCTCGGCCTTCTATCCCACATGGACTCCTTTTTGATCTTTGATAAGTATTCTTTGATCAACACACAAGATGTAAGAAATAGATTACCAAAGTTTCAAGGAAATAATGCAATAACTAGTGATCAACACTTGAAACTCTTTGTCAATATGATGGAGGATTTCAAAATAGAGTTTTAAGATGTGTACGGTAAATTGTTTATTCATACATTAGAGGAGGAAACAAACCCTAGGTTTCTTTTTGTCATAATTTGAGAATATTAAAAAGAATCCTAATGAATCAATGCATGATTTTAATACAAGATTCAATAATACATTGAGAATATTGCCTATGAATTTGAGGCCATGTGATGAATCTTGTCTTATAAAGTATGTTGATGCATTTGACAAGAAGGTTGCCTACTATTTGAGGGATAAAAACCCTGGCACTTTGAGGCAGGCCTTTAACATGGCTCTGCAAATTGAGAACAACATCAAAGTAGTTGGAAAACCTCCTAAGAGGGAGGGTGTCAAACTGATAAACCCAAAAAATCCTCAAGCAAGCAAGAGTGTGGATCTTGAGGAGGTTGTTAGGACTTTGGTCGGGGCTATCAAAGAAATCTCTTACAAACTAGCTCGGCAAAGAAAGGAATTGATCCAAATTCACAAGGTCAAAGTAAAGGCAAAAAATCATAAACAAATTTGGCAATCATCCTAGGGGTGATCAAAGGTCAGATGATAAGAGGTAAAGGACCCATGGGATCTACAAATAGACATCCCCAAGCACGTGAAATTAGAATGGTGCCTGATCCTCTGATTGCTGGGTTGCTGCTGTTGATGAAGCAAATGAGATTGATTGGTGTGATAGATGTTTTCTACCCCATCCTCCATGTGAAATAAATCAGAAAGAAGAGGAAGTTGATGATGATGTTGGTACTGATGATGATGTTTGCATGATGGGTTTCTCTTCAAGCTCACAACAAGGAGCAACTTCAACTAAAGTGATAAGTGCTCAAACTGCTGCAACTTTTTGGGATTGCATTCACTGGTACCACTTCTTCCTCCTTCTCATACTTTTGAAATAGATGTAGTGCAAGCTTTTGAAATACCTAATAATGAATTTGAATATTTAAGAGCACTGATGATAAAGAAGTATGATGGAGGAATCCCATCTGAGGAGGACAGGCAATTGTTGATGAACGTTGTTGTTTCCCAAGAGGAGTACAACACAAGAAGTAGGGTTGTCAAAGGTACAGGGCCTCAGGCCAAGCCAAAAACTCCATTGCTTTCAAATATTCCTAAAGAGGCCCCTAAGAAAGATGCATCTGCCAAGGGCCTTGCTATCCCAAACAAAACTCATACCCCTCCTCATGCCCAAGCTGTCAAAAATCATGTGCCATCTAATGAGTGTGTCAACTTTCCTTCCAATGTTGCCTTGCCAAAGTCTATCCCTTATGATATTTCCAAAGTCTTGAGTCAAATCAAGATATCAGTTCCAATTGTTGAGTTACTTAAGATTCCTGAGCCCACGAGGAGGGAATTAGATTATTTTAGATTGAAAGAAGAGAAGAGTGCCCTAGGTAGAAATGTAAATATTATGGAGACTCCTCCAATCATTAAAGAACTAGAAGCACCACCAGCATCAGAAGAGCTAGATGAACCACCTGAGGTTTATTTGGGGACATCCTTGGTAGATTCTCAGCTAAATGTGGATCCATTCTTCACCACTCTGATCATTAAGGATAGATCACACAACTGTATGTTTGATTCGGGGGCATCATGCAATGTTATACCTTTGGAAGTTATGAATGAACTAAACATCAAGGTAACAATAGCATATGGGAAGTGCACTACCATGGATTCTAGAGAGGTTCCAGTAGTAGGATGTGTGAAAGGTCTGATGGTACAACGCAGGGCCTATCCGGGAAGAAACTTGAAGCTTGATGTAGTTATTGTTGACTATCTAGCCAAGTGGGGTATGTTGTTATCTAGAAAATGGGCTACAAGTGTTGGTGGGAGTGTTCAAATGGATATTTCCTATGCCACCATCCCAATTGAGGGCAACCTTGTCAAGTTGTATGGGGAAAAGAAGATGTTACATCTTATTGAAGATCCCAACAATGCATCTTATGAAGTTTTGTACAAAAGTGTTGATGCTGATAACTTTGTAGGATTCACTGATGGAAAAGAGCACAAGATTGAATAATGCAAGTGTCTTGAACAGGTAGGCTCTCCATGGACTTTATTGTTTGATGGAGCTTTCTCCAAGATCAGAAATGGTGCTGGTGTTTTTCTCGATCTCTCTAGCCTAGGAAAATTGTGTCTTTTCCTTCAAACTCAAATTTAAGTGCACTAATAACATTGCTAAGTATGAGGACCTATTGTTAGGTTTGAGGATTTATTGGAAATACGGTGTTAAAGACATCATTATCAAGGGAGATTCAAAATTAATTGTAAATCAAGTCAAAAAACTGTATGCCATAAAAATCAGCGAATGAAACAATACAAGCATGCAGTTTGGGATTTCATTGAGATGTTTGTTTCATTCAATATTGTGCATCATGATAGGAAGTTCAATGATTTGGCAGACAAGTTTGTAGTATTGGGATCTCAGTTTGATGATTGTGTAGTATCCCCATATTGTGAATATGATGTTGAGGTGTTAACCAAGCCATCTATACCTGACAACATTAAACATTGGCAAGTTTTTGACGATGATGCTCAGGTCAGAATATTTCTACATAATAAAGGAGAGTTTTCTGATCAAAATATTGATTGGGAGCCAATGGTGTGTGTAGCAGAGGGTAAAGAAACCTTGTTTGGAAAAGGCATCATACAACTAAAGAATAATACCATCCCTAGAGGGTTGGTTGCTCTTGAATCCAACTTTGATAATGTTGATCACATTATTAACAGATGCATGGCATCCCCAAGGGATATTGAGGAGTGTGACCTTGGAACAAAGGAAAAACCAAGGAAGATCTAGTTGGGAAGCAATCTCAACAAGGAGGAAAAATAGTCTTATGTCCAATTGCTAAAAAATATCAAGATTGAATGGCTTGGACTTATTTTGAACTAAAGCCCTACAGAGAGGATCTGTTTCAACATGAGATTCCTTTGGAATCTAATGCAAAACCATTCAGGTAGAAACAAAGGCCAATCAATCCACTCCTGTCTCTTAAAATGCAATAAGAACTGAAGAAACTAAGGGATGGAGGGATTATTCAGCCCACAAGGTATTCTTCTTGGGTTACAAACCTAGTACCAATTAGAAAGAAGAATGGTGACATCAAGCTGTGTGTGGACTTCAAAAATCTGAACAGAGCATCCATGAAAGATAATTATCCTTTACCAAACATGGAAAACATGTTGCAGCTAGTGACTGGTTCTAAGTTACTTTCTACCCTAGATGGTTTCTCTGGTTATAACCAAGTTGTGGTGAAGGAATCAGAAAGAATTAAAACAACCTTTACCACTCCTTGGGGGACATATGTATATGTCAGGATGCCCTTTGGGCTAATGAATGTTGGAGAAACCTTTCAGAGAGAAATGGATGTTGCTTTTGCTAGTTACATCAATGATTTTATTGTTGTCTACCAAGATGATGTAACTATGTTCTCCAAAAAGAGAAGTGATCACTTGCTGCACTTGGAAAAAATGTTGATAAGATGCAGAGAATATGGCATTTCACTCAATCCAAAGAAGTGCCATTTTGGAGTGCAGAAGGAAAATTTTCTTGGTCACATTTTGTCATGAGAAGGGGTGATGATTGATCCAGAAAGGGTAGAGGCCATCAACAAGGTTCTAATCCTAAGAACCAAGAAAGGAATTCAGTCCTTCTTTGGGTAGATAAAATTCATCAGAATATTTATATCAAACTTTTTTGAGTTGACCATTCAAATCACTTCCATGTTAAAGAAGGACTAGGTCATCAAGTGGGAGGATGACACCATTCAAGCTTTCAATGATATTAAAGAGGCATTAAAGCATGCGCCTATTCTAGTAGCTCCAAATTATAAGAATCCCTTTCAACTATTCTCTTTTACTTCAGAGAACACTATTGCATATATCCTATTGAAAAAGATGATGAAGGGGTGAGAGGCCAATTGCCTTTTCAAAGTAAGGCATTGCGGGGGATGATCTCAAATATATGATTATGGAGAAACAAACATTTTCCTTGGTAAAAGCAATAATGGTTTTCAAGCCTTACATTTTGAGCTCTAAAATTGTTTCTTATGTTCCCCACACCATGGTCAAAGATATCTTATCAGAGATGGAAGTCTCAAGCAAAAGATGTAGATGGGTGAACAAGTTGCAAGAATATGACATGGATATCCAAACCATGAAGTTGGTGAGAGGTTTGGGCTTGGCTAAGCTTATGGCTGAGAGAAACTTGCGAACTGTTGAGGTAAATGAAGTAGAAGAAAGTAGGGTAGATGTTTTTGAAAAATTGATGAGTTCTGAGTGGTACAAGGATGTGATTTTTTATCTCAGACATTTATACTTGCCCTAAGTATTTGAGTAAGAACCAGAAAAGGGCCCTTAAGTTGGCTTCCTAGAAATATGTCATTACTGATTTTGGGTTAGCTTGGAAGAACCCTAAGGGAGTCCTCTTAAAGTGCATTACTCGATGATGAAGCCCCTAAGATAATTGTTGATCTTCATGGAGGAGTTTGTGGGGGGATTTTGCTGGAAGGGTCATAGCACACAAGATCCTAAGGGCTGGTTATTGGTGGAAAAATCTCTTCAAGGATGCAAATATTTTGGTTAGAAGATGTGAGAGTTATCGCACTTCTCCGTAAGAATGAAAGCTTCAAGCTCCTTCCTTTACAGGGGCTGTATCAATTGAAGCTCGATTCAAGCAATGGGGAATGGATTTCATTTGTGAGATTTCGACCCTTCAAGTGCTAGCCATAAGTGGATTCTTGTAGCCATAGATTACTTCACCAAGTGGGTGGAGGCAATCCCCACCAAAAGGGAAACACACCAAATCGTCATGGACTTCATGTTGAACCATATCATCTGTAGGTTTGGGGTGCCAGTCAAAATTGTTGCTGACAATGCCATGAGCTTCAAAGCTAAACCCTTGGTGGTGATGTGCAAAGAATATGGGATCAATTTGACATATGCTTATAATTACAATCCCCAAGGAAATGGATAGGCTAAGTCTAGTAATAAAAATTTGCTGAAGATTATCAGAAGAACCTTGGAGCCGAACAAGAGAAAATGTGGTGAGAAGTTTAAGTTTTCTATCTAGCGCACCCAAATTACTGTTAAGAGAGCCACTGGAAAGAGTCCATTTGAGTTGGTGTATGGAACTCAGGCCCTGCTACCCCTACATATGCAATTATCCTCATATCATTTCATGCAACAACTGGAAGATCAAGAAGTAAGTCCATATGATGCCCGCGTTAACTAGATTGTTGAACTTGATGAAGAAAGGAGGGTATCCCACCAAAGGCATGTAAATTTTAGAGAGAAGCTAAAGAATTTTTTTCGACAAGAAGGTCACCCCAAGAGCTTTCAATGTTGGAGATCTCATGCTGCTATGGGATAACAGGCATGAAGATAAGGGCAAGCATGGAAAATTTGACGCTTTATGGATGGGCCCTTACTCCATAGACATTCGGATTGGTGAGCATACCTTTTTCTTGAAGGATTTGGATGGATAATTTGTTGAATTTCCTATTAATGGTAGGAATTTAAAGCATTTATTGGATTGATTCCCCAGAACCAAGGTGAACATCATTTGTACAGTGTATAGTTTGTTGGTTTGTTTTCTATTTTTCATGTTTTTTGTTCATTCTGGCCCCGAGTGGCTTGTTTTTGCTAGTTTCTCTATTCGTTTTGGGGGATGGTCTTGGTTTTGTGCTCTGCAAGCTGACTCCTTTGCCCAATGGATATTTTGGCACTTGGTCTACCTTTTTCTTGTGGCACTCGTAGGGAGTGCCCATCCCCTGAGTCGAGCCGATGTTGGTGCTCAAAATAGTCTCACCCCATTTTTCCATTAAAATCTATCAATTTACAGCCTCTGCCATATTTCATCCCCCCATGTTGTGCTTGAGAAGTCTCTGCCTTCCTTTTGTTTCCATAACCAGTCCTTCCTGGGCTAAGGATCACATATGGATCCATAGTTGTTTCCTTGTTTCTTTGTTTATCTGGAAAGGGTCTGTAATTTGGGTCCCCCGTTCTCTGTTCATCTAAAAATTGGGCTCTCTGTTCTTTCCATTTTCCACAGTTGGGATTTTTTGTCCTTGTCATTTTTTTCCATAAATACTTGAAGAAAAATGAATGGATGTAGCTCAAAGGAATGTGTTTGAGCCTTGTAACATTTCTAAATTCTCTATCCTTGGAGAAAATTTCATCTCCGAGCTCAAATGGTCATTTTTCCACATTTTATGGTTTGACGGGCATTTTCCTAATCAAATTTACATCTTTTCATCAACAGGGACATGTGGTGAGCCCACACTCATTCAAGATATCAAAAATGGGACCCATGTCTCAAAATTTTTTCCTCCCATTTGTACGGATTTGATACAAACTGCGAAGGGGCATATCTTTCGACTCAGGGCTCAAAATATTACAAATATGACACCGTTGGAAAGCTCTGGACCTCCACTACACCATGGAAGCATAAAATATTACTTTCAATAGGCCTTGATGGGTGAAAAACTAAAAATGGATTTCACACCATTAAAGTGGATCTGGTTGCTTCCACTACTGTTTTTGATATTATTTTCCATTCTTCCTCCTCTAATACGCCAAAGCAAGCATGGAGGATATAAAAAGAAAATTTTCAGATTGTGGATAGATTTGTAGGAGCATTAATGACTGGTGGTCAAGTTGTCATCAGATTTTCCTTTTTCCTTTGTTTTGGTCGCTTCTGATATAAATACAAGAGCTCTACTCTTGGTAAAGGGTTGGAGGTTGAATGTTGGAGTGTTAGAGGTCAGAACTGATTTTCTAAAAAGCTTGATAGAGCCTATCCTTTTGAGGGACTATTTGAGAAACATGTAGGTCTCTTTTGTGTTAAACTTGATCATGTCAAGGTGGTTGCGAGTGTACAACCATTGACAAGCTTTGAGACTGTTCTAGGAACTTTCCCCTACTGATAAGTTTAATCAAATTTGAGTTATTATATGTTGACTCTAAGAAATTAGTGTCTACTTTGTTCAGAATGTATGCAAATAGTTTCATTCATTCCTATTGCAATCTTATACTAAAATTTTTGTGAAATCACATAGGATCTTGTCCTTGTGACAATTTAATGGTATTTGCAATTTCATCTCAAGAAGAGCCTTCATCTTGGATGAGATAAACAAATTTAAAATCAATTCACTGTCATTTGTTGATAAAGATTGTCTGTAAGTCTTTGGGTGTACCTTAGGCGTGGTTAATCAAAAACTATAGTGTTTAATTGAGTCTTCTAATTTGATCCTTCATATTGGAGTCTTAAAGATTATGTGAAAACGTGCTGATTTGGGCCTCCATTGAAGCACACCTTCTAGTTGAAGGAACATCTTGACTGTTCTAAAGCTTTCTATTGTGAAGTTGCTCATTATTGTAAAGTCCCTCCAAATATCTAGTATAATCAACTTTATCCTACTTCACCTCCCACCAAAAATTCACTTAAAAACAATTAATCATACCCATACTACCCCTGTTTTTCATGTATGTATACAAATGCATAAATTTTACCATCTAAACATACAGAAACAATTAGGTTTTCATTATCTTTAGTGGCCTAAACCTTGCCTAGAAAATATCTCCATTATCTAGAGTGACAACTCATGAGAGTTAGGTTTTGTTGCATTGATCATATTTTCTTCAAGGTTTTCTTAATATTTCATAACGAAGGACACCTCCATCTCCTCCATAAACAAAAATATACAAAAGGGGTCCTCTCACCCGGTTGAAAGGCATAAACATAAAGTAGTGAGGATAGGTCAAATCCTCTTGAAGGTGCTACCCATTTATCCACATATGAGTGACAAATAGCGAGTTGCATTTCATCCTCGGCTACAAAACAACACGCTACATCCTATGCTTGTCTCTAAGCTTCCTTTCGCACTGTGATGCTACTCACCTTCCGAGGGAGAATCAATTTGGGTACCAACAAGTACCACAGCTCTACTCATGACATGATTTTCATGGATACTTTTCATCTTTTTAAATATGGAATCCCATGGTCGTTCATCACTCTAAACCATCTATTTCATAGTTAATCTATGTGTGTTAGGTTTTGTCTTCTAAACTAGAGCCTAATCTTCCTCTATAGTCTTGTCCATAACTTAAAATTCCAAAAAGAAAAATAATTCTAAAAGCACAATGGAATTCAGCTCCTTGAGTCAAACTTCTAGAAAAAAATATGACTCCCTCAAAAGGGACATCTCTTCTCTCTATCTCACCTCTATAAATAGATCGCTCCCTTGGAGGATAGCTATACAAAGCTCACCATACTACACATATTCTATCATAAAAAGGACTATCCTTGCAAAAACAAAACAAAATAATCAAAATCTTCCCACATTGATTAGCTTCATGCAGACCTCAAGGAGATAATATACTCATGCCACATAAACTTCCTGCATCGATCAAAAGCAAAAACAAAAATTGAAAATGATAAATTTTTCATCATGGACTTGCCTATTTTTGATCATGGGTTTCTTTCCAGGTAAACATGCCATCGTACACTAAGTTATGCTAAAACCACCCATTTTCACCTCATTTTATTTTCACCCTATCTTCTCAAGGGACTTGCCACAAACATGACATTTTGTGATCATGTGACTTTCTTCAACCTTAGCATAGTCAATCATACACCACCTTTAGGGTCTTATGTTCATAAGCCAATCTTTGGTATGGTAGAATCATTATGGTTCTTATCAATTAGGTGGCTCTTTTTTAACCTCTTACCATTCACCTTCTTCATTACTTATTGATTACCCTATACAGGACCAAACCATCAATATCTACATTTTACCGATTTCCACTTTCACCTAAGACTCAACCATGCCTATGACCTAGACTCAATCATGCCTAAAACCTACCAACCCATTCCTCTACCTCGTCATATTCTTCCCTAGATTATGGCAGAACTACATTGGCCTGAGGCCCCTTTTCACCGAGGGTATGTAGGCAACACTTTGAGGGTATGGGTCCCTTAGAGGTTATCTCATCCACTCTTTACCCTAGCCCATTTTTTCCCATATGTTTTATATTAGCATTCACCATTAATTAGTTTCCATTTTTCATAACATTTGGAAATTTCTCATTCATACATATGTACCATTTTATCAACTATCAAAACGCCTAATCAATCATTCCACATTTCTATAATATCATAAATTTTGAAAATTTACACTATAAAATACATATAACTCATCATTTATTTCCCATGTTTTTTTATTAAGGGCAAATAGTTTTGAAGGGACTATACCCTGTATACAAAAGGGCTCAAAAGCCAGATATCAGAAGTGAGAGAAACAACCCAGAGAAGGGCAAAACAACCAACCTCAGAGGGCTCATCAGCCAGATAAAACAACATATTAATAGAAAGGATCTAGTTATACAATGATCCAAAAATAGCAGAAGAGATCAAAAAACAAACAAGAGATATCTATCATAGAATATCTCCACCAAAAAATAGCACCAGATCCGCCAGTCATCAGCAACTTCACAGCCAGTAAACAACAGCACAACTCCACTTTACTTGATAGCCCTGTCAATCTTGGTTTTGATCATTTGCAGCGAGACAAAGAATGCAATGGCTGTGGCCTGAGAAGGGTCTTTCAGATCCGCCTGAGCAATTGCCATATCTCTTTTCTCTTTGGGGCCCCAAATGTCTTCAGTAATCCCGCTGAGGCTGCATACACTATGAACATGCTGTTCGATGAAATTGTAAATACTTTTAAGTGCAGATAGGATGCAGTCATTACGGATTTTTACATTTCCCATTCTGCCATCCAAAGATTGTAGCTTCTTGAACACTTCAGCAATAACACCCTCCTCATCATCATTTTGAAGTTTTCCTTTTCCCTTAGCTTTTTCCATATTTTTGATAACCCTTTTAAGCTCTTGAATTTCCTTTTCCATCCTGCCCACTCTGACCATCAAATCCTCCTCCTTAGGCTCCTCCACCGGTTGGCTGATGTGTAGGAGGTTCTCGGCAAGCTCGAGGTCTTTGTGGCTTCTAAGAACCCTCTGAGAAGCAGGGATCTTAGTTTTCATGCCCTTCCTTTTCTTGCTAGACGAAGCAGTTTCAATCTTCCTTTCGAGCAGGGGGGAATGGAGGCGGTGTGAGCAGGGGGAGGAATGGAGGGAGAGGGTGGAGCAGGATTCATGTGGGGACAGTTTGAGCAGTGACGATGGATAAGAAGAATTAGCCCTTGATGCAGAGGAACTGCCCTAGAATGACTCTGCACTTCCCAAACAGATTTCTCCAACTGAGTTTAACAAGTAATGAGGGAAGCTGATGGTTATGTTTCTACAAAAGTGGTTAAGAAATATCAAATGTTTTTGAGGAATAGTAACAAATCTCCCCTCAAGAGTTACATACCTAACAACCATCTTGGTGAGCTCAGCAAAAGGCTCAGGAATCAAAGTCAACTTGATGTCGGCTGTCACAAACTCAAGATTTTCCCCTTCATCCAGGAATTTCTTTGCCTCCACCTCTCTGTCCACCCTCTTATTAAAGAATTTGGTGCCATCAAGACTGAGCCCCATGATCTGGGCGATGAGCTCCTCCGTGATCTCAACCTCAATGTTGTTGTATTTAACAACCCGATTCTTCCACCCCTGAGTGAATTTAATAGAAATATCCTGATCAAAACCTTGAATTCTTTCTATCAAATTTGCAAGACCCCCAATTTGAAGATAGTTCCAGAGCACAACATCCTCTTTCCACGCTAGATTATGGGTGGGCTCTATCTTGCAAGGCGGACCCCCCATTTTTCCAGTGACTCTGCCCACAACGGTAAAGGTTTTAGCACTATGCGTATCAGACTTAGCTTTGTTTTTTAATCTCTCCCATCCGTGATAAAAGATGTAATTATTAGACCATACTTTGTAATTAGTGACCCGCTCCTTAGTGTTCTCCCTATGACAAGTAATGATGGCTATCCAGTTCACACAAATCACATAAATCACACAAATCTTATATGATGTCATCATTCTGTACTTAAGAATCCACTCTTTAGCATCAACATTACAGCCATTAGTGATGATTTTCCAAGCCATGTAAATCATTGATGATGTCTTTATTAACTTGAATGGGTAGAATGTCCCCCCTTAGCCAAGTTTGAAAAGTATTGTTAACTCCAAAGTTTTCCAAACCATCTGCGACCCTATTGCCTTCCCGATAGGTGTGAGTGATTTTAACATTTTCAAAACTCTTGCATATATCAGTAGCTTCAACAATAAAATCTCTAATTGACCAGCTGGGGTTGCTTTTTGTTTAAGAGATTGATAATGTTCAGAGAATCACCCTCAATTATAATATTCAGAATATTACAATCCCTGGCTAGCCTTATTCCCCATAGAGCAGCAAGAGCTTCAGAGTAATGATTAGTTTGCCTACCCATTTTCCTAGAAAAAGCAGCAACAAAACAACCTCTTTGATCTCTGATGACTCCTCCACCTCCAGAATCTCCCGATTTCCTTTTGAGGCCCCATCAAAATTTAACTTATGCCAAGCATTGGGAGGCTTAGTCCATCGATGGTGGTTCTATCCATACCATTGTTATTCTTTTTGAAGACAGTGTCAATATTCCAATCAGTCAGAATGTATTCTTCTTTCTCAGGGAAAAGTCTATTTTTAGGAGGTTTAAATCTAGCAATATTATCCTGCACAGCAATGATAATTTCTTTGTAGACTTTGTTACATACCTTTCTAGTATTTCTGAAAATGCCATCATTACGAGCCTTCCAAACTCACCACATGGTGTGAGGTAAAACTAGTTGCCATAATCTCCTCACCACACAATGCTTATACGGAGAGTCCCATTGTTCCCAGGCCTGAAGACAAGTAAGGGGAAAGATCCATTTCTGATTAAATTTTTCAAAAACAAGATGCCAAATTTTGGAAGTGTACTCACAATGAAGAAATAAATGTTTTATGTCTTCTGCCTCTTTCTGACACATGCAACATCTATTCGGCATGATGAATCCCTTCTTAATGAGGTTGTCATTAGTCAAAATCTTGCCTTTAATGATGAGCCACCAGAAAAAGTTCACTCTAGGGGTTAGCTCTGGCATCCACAACTTATGCCACTTAATTTCACTTTCAATAGAGGCAAAGAAAGAATTGTATCCTGATTTAACTGAGTATTCCCCATCAAAAGAATCTTTCCAAATGAGTTCATCCTTAAGATTTTGATTACTAATATGGATTAGAGAAAGTTGATTCTGCAAAGATGAAACATCAAACTATATCTTAAATAACTCAAATTTCATCAAAACCAAAAACACGATCAACCATGCCTAATCGACCTAAGACACAACCATCCCTAATCGACCTAACTCAACCATGCCTAACCGACCTAACTCAACCATGCCCATACATGAATCAACCATGCTTAATTGACCTAACTCAACCATGCCTATACCTAGACTCCATCATGCCTAAACCGACTTGAATCCACCATGCCTAATCCACCTAGTTTCCATCCATACACAAACAATAATAGAAATTTCAAAACACAAGTACATCATCCATACCATCAATCTCACCATCTATAAATAAAAGTATGTGTATCCATCATATATACACTAATACAAAATAATACAAGTATCTCTCAAGTACAACCTCAAAATCTTCAACACGCAGGATGATATAATAATCAACTCACAAAAACTCTCATGTACAACCTCACTATCATTGGCATAAAGGCCTCGTATATATATCAAAAAATCTATATGATAATCACATATAGAGACATCAATCAATCATTAGCCCATCTCGATGTCTATGTTGGCATTATCTTTCTTCTCCTCCTCTCCTCCACTTCAAGCCCTCTCGAACATCTCTTTGCCTCACCTAGGTCTCATCTCTACCTAGCCTCGTAGCCGGGTTTTACCTCTATGAACTCGTGGCCTCCCCTGAACCTATCTTGGGGCTTTTCGGGCCCTTGTTCTCTCGAGCTATGAGTGCAAGAGCACATCCTCTCACTCACTTCCTGTTGTTCCCTAGTTAGAATAAGAAGGGACATCTATTGCTACTGATTGTCGGCTAATCCTGGTAATATATGGCCTCATTCAGGGCATCCATGAATCTCGCCATCGATACTACGGTTGTGTCAAAAGGGTGGCCACCTACCCCTGTAATGTGTCCCTCGAACCGTAATAGTGGCTAGGTCAAGCTTCACCGGCCTCGATGGTGTTTCCCATCACCGCACAACCAACCATTGCCTATATCTTTCAATGACCCCGACATCTTTAGTCTCGCCTATCCACCACTTGTTCCTCTTGCCCTGCCGGGCATGCCACATCATTGTGGTAGAGGCATAGGCCTCTCCACGTCATCTCTCCTATACTGTGGGAATGACAGAGGCACATCCCGGGGTAGCTCAAACTTTCGTCGATCCTATTAATGTATCATCTCGTGTTCACCAAAGACATGACGCTCCTCTATCCACATAAGTAGTTATAGCTCATCCAACTCCACTAACATGTGTCTGTAGGAAGGGAATCCAACATATGGCCTCCAAATGATGTTAACCCCTGACAATCCCTCTAGCACATGCCTATAATATGCCACATCATGTGCATCCCTAGTAGTCATGTGCTCTACTCTAATAGGACTCAACGCCCGTAACTAACTCGAGACCAAGCCCGCATCAAATGCATCAGGTTAAGGAAAACCAACTGGACGCACACATATGATGTGGTTTTTTGGCCAACATTGAAGAAGAAAGGTACAACAAAAACTAAACCTCCGTAGCCTCCCATAGGCCCACAACTCTCTGTATAACTGCACCAATAATGTTGGTGCTAAGGAAAAACATTTCCTATTCTCCATCATGTCCCTGAGAACTCCCATCGCTGCTCATGGGAATCTCCCAACCTCCACATCTTGCAATGCAAAAAAAAACACCACCTTTATAATCAAGACAACCAACCTCATCTCCTGAGGATGGGCCATGTACATTTCCCCATAGCTCAAGCTCGTGTTATGGTATATAAACTCCATCATCACCTCTCCAAACACCACCACTATCATCTCCTATAATGCCTCTGATGAAATAGAATAAACCTTCTCTCCCACTATAGGTAGTTGCAGGATCCTGTATACATCCTCTAAGGTGACAATGATCTCACCCGTCGGTAGGTGGAATGTATTAGTCGATGAATCCCATCTATCAATGAGTGCGACCATCAAACTCGGATCTCAAACTATATGCCTATAGCGTCGGATCCCTATCATGCCAACGTCCGTAACATGCCTACACTCATATGCGGTCATGCTCCACTATACCACTAGAAATAGAGGTGGTACTCTATCCCTCATCCGCATCTTGCCCTAGCCTCGCATCCAAAAAACTATAACATTGTTCATCCTTAACCATACCCAACATAACTTTTACCCAACACACCTATTACATGACATAAATATTTCCCACCACACCCTACCCAAACCACAACCCTACCGACTACCCCTTTTTCTTATAGTGTACTGTTACACCTATTCTACCTTATCATCCTTACCCTTCTTACTTTATTTTATCTATTTTTCATCCCCACCATCACCCAAATACCCCTTTTACCATCTTTTCCCTACATCCACCTTCCCTTAGCCCTTCCTTTCATATTTTTCCTTACCCCTACCCATTTTGACCCATATTTCTCATCATACCTAACCGTGCTGCTCACCTTAACCATCATAGGTTTTCCTTGACCGACACCAATTCAATTTCACCGGTGTCAATAAACTCACTTCGACTTGGCCGATGTCGGCCAATCCCTAATCGTCGGTCGCAGCCTCTGTGTAATAAAAACTGAAATCCCTCCCCACCTATCAAAATTTTCTCCAAAACACCCTAAAAACCTACTCTACCCTACCTAACCTACCCTAACTTCATTCCCACCCCTATTTACACTATATTGGACCCCCTCCCTCATTTCATTCATTTTTACCTACAAATGCAAAATAAAATTTTCCCTAAACCCCCTTTAACCCAAACCAATTTAAAACATTCTTTTTAACCCAAAAACAAAAGCAGATTGAATCCTACCTCATCTCACTATCGCTCGGCGTGGTGGTACATCTGAGCACCGCACCTGGTCCACCTAAATCATCTCCCACCTCCTCCATCACCAAATCCACTCCTCACCTTACAACCAATCAAATGGCTCCAATCAATCTCATGGACCCTTCTCTCAATGTCAATTATGTACTAGTAAATCGCCATCTCATCCAAACACCTCGTACCATCACTTTCTACTCTTACCCTACCGCTCTGTCATTTTCCCAAATAGAAACACGTTAAAATGAATATGTAAAATACGGAATTTTCTTTTTATTATCCCTAACCCAACTTGATCAACATCGGTCATACCAAATCGACATCAGTTTCTTTATAACCAGCATCGGTCACTTTCCATTACAATTTTCACCCTAATTTACCCATTTTTGACCTCAACACATTATTTCCCAATACCCTTTGACCTTACCCACACTTATTGTAACCTACCTATAAGCCCACACTACCCCTAGGGATTTGTTATTTTACCCATACCTTGGCCTTACTCGTGCCATGACCTATTTACTTGGACTTGACCTATTTGGTGTGACCATTGACCTTATGTACTCACTATACCTTATAATGTCATTACCCATGTTGTTTGGCCTAATGACCTTACCTTGACTATTGTCATGCCATTTATCCCGACCCAATCTTTGGTTTACTAAAACATACCTAAAAATTCTTGCACCTAATCTACATTGTGTTTCTAAACCATATCCTATACCTTGGATACCTAAATCACTTCACCCTTGTTTGGATAAACCTATCGACCTTAGACGATGTAGAGTTTTCAATATTTTCAACCTAGTACCGTGTTACAGTCTATACGTGTGTGTGTGTTTTTTTCCATCACCCATTACCCATTTTGACTCTATCCCATTACCTATTACCTAATTTTACCACTACCCATTACCCAATTTGACCCCAACCCATTACTTATTACCCGATTTGACCATTACCCATTCCCAATTTGACCCTTTCCCATAGTACTCATACCCTTCCCCACCTACCTTCACTTCCACCAACTACACATTTATCAAACCACTCACCGATTTTGTATAACACCTCATCAGTTCCTGGTTTGAGGGGGATCACCTTCACCCACACATGGGACAATCACTTCCTATTTTTGTCAACGTCGCTTACCAATATAAGCTACGTGACAAAAGGGAAAAAAATGTAGACACCAAAATTAGGTCATACCACCCTTATAGCCCCATTAATTAAATAAACCATACCTTACATATTCATATCCCATAGTGCACATGATTAATTGAATTAATTACTTTAATTAATTAGATTAATGTCCTCACTTCACCACCTCACCTAGACACCTCATCATGGACCTATTTTTAGCATGTTCATTCTAACTAGGACTCAATCTCTACTTACCATAACTAACTAAGACTTGGTATAACCCTAACACTACATGTCTATTCTTTCTCTAACAACATGCCCACTTACTTACGTGGAAAATACCATTTTAGAACCAAACCAACCAGCGACTGGTAAAAAGTATAGCCAAGATCTCTTATTTTGGCAACCTAGGATTTCCCACTGTAACCGATGTCGAGTTAACCTAAACTATCGTCAATTACCATATATTCACTTTGGTAACCTTGTTCCAAAGGTTGGAAGAATTATTTGAGTTTGGAGAGAGATATATCTACATGCAAGCACAAACCAAAGCCCTCTCACACATTCAGACATCCTGAATCAACACTAAGACCGATCGGACAGCTTAAGCATTCATGGTAACGTTCGGGAGAATTGTCATGAAACCGATCACCAGTTGTATAGATCAACCATCACCTCCATCCAACCACCAGGTCTACAAATAAAAGTAAGTGCATTTGGATCTACATCTTTCCATACTTATTTAGATCAATTTCTTTATCTTTGTTTGAGACTCCTAGTCTCCTTTGTATCCCATCATTTCCCACCTTCTTGTCAATCCATCCACCTAACCACCTACAACCTCCTAGCTCCCCATACCTGACTCCAAATGTCTTTGAGAATTCTTAGCTTCTTTAGCAACCTAACCCTCATTCTCCCATTCTCTGTGCAATCACAGAGAATCTCCAAAACCAAGTTTCATTGAGTTTCTACCAGTTCGCCTCTACCAATTTCGGTTGATCTAAACTGTCGTTGGTTTCCTTCTCAACTGCATCGGTCATATGATACTGATGTTAGTCTCTATATCTAGTAATTCTACCTATAAAAACAACCTAATAACCTTCACTCAAATAACCCAAAACTATCCAAAACCCGAACTCCGACTGTTCTAGTTACATTAGATACCTACCCAACCTCCAGATCTGATTATAACCTTACCTGTTAGACTATATTTTCTTATTGTATTTGAATGAGATACCTAAATCATATCAACTATAGTAGGATGTTATTTTCTTACGTTATTTCTTGCATTAAATTGTATTAAACAGTGGATTGAAAACCATCTAGAAGTATCACACTTCTGGATCTAGCACATGCTAGGCAGTCCACTGAAATATATTATTTAATATTCCTCTTATGGTCTTTTTTTACATTCACAAGTAGTTCCTCCTAGCAAAAAAGTAAGTTCTCGCAATTAGCACTTTGGATCAAAAATCGAACGTGCGCTCTCTACCTTCCACCTTCATTCATAGGTATTTCTCCTCACCCTTACCTCAGGTTGTTTTCTCATACATACGTAACTTATTGGTGAAACACCAGTGCCTCTCACACTATTGAATGTGGTACTGAAAAGGTTGATTACCATGATATATGAACATTTGAGTAGGTGCATTACTCGTAAGAAACTGTGTTGTTAGAAAACTCTTATTTCATTCCATTCTATGAGATTATCCCCGTAAACCATCCACTTTAAGCGCCTTCCATCCCTTACGGGGTATACACTAACATATTTATTCTTTTCTCTTGATCCCTCCAATGATCATCCATGTCATGTAGGAATACTTTGTAGGATCTCCTTCTCCATTATACCAGTGTAGATAGTTTTTACATATCCTCCTAATATAATGAGGTTTGTTCCTCTGTGCAAATGCGCTTCGTACCTTACACCCAACCATCTCATAGGTGTTATGAACCAAAATTTCACAAAAATACTTTTAGTATCACTAATAGACTATGCATCTTCCCATTGGAGGATTCCTTCCTTATATATATCAAGTACTTCGGATCTCTAATGAAGCGGACATAAATTCCGTCATTCGTCTTCCTCACTCAAAATTTCAACATAAGGTGCATATTTCCAATTTTTCAAATGGATAATAACTCTTTCTTCCTTGATCTCAAAACTTATATACCCCTTGTTGAACCGTAGATCAAAATTATTTTCATAACACCAAGGGCACCCAAGTAGAGCTAGGAAGTGTCCGCTTCTACAAGTGCCAAAACCTCAAAGTCCCATGTGAACTTAGCCCTTGTATATTGATAAACACATCCTTTAAAACTCCAATTAGAGTGTCCTTAGTTCAATTATCCATAAACACTACATAAGAGGATGGCTATAATGGAGGTCTTCCCATCCGTACCCATGCATCTAAAGTAATAACATTCAATTCTTCATTTGTGTCAATCAATATGTTGTTCAAAATCCATCCATCCACAACAACATTCATATTAATCTCCTTGTCATAATATAAGCTATGAGGGGGAATATTATCATGCAGGATCTACCTTCTATTCTCAATACATGCGCATGAAGTGCTCCCTTTAACTAATTCCCTAGTAATGGAATAATGTTCTCCTGGCATAACATCTTGCATACCTCTTTCAAATCCTAACTATACTGTCTTTGTTGCCTTCTTTTGTTCCAACTTCCGGGATTGTTCCTTTAAACATTGTATTTCACCTTAAATATTTTTGAGTACCTCCATGGTTTCTTGATAAACCTCCTTCTGATGTGTAGGATCTATATATCTTGCATGTAAAACCTCCTTCTTAGTAATGATAGGCTTCTATTATAACATCTCTCTAGTGTGTGTAGTTTCAAAGGCATGTGTAGTAATCTTCACGGGTACTACCTCAAGTTCCAGTATCAACTTTGGAATCCATTGATTTTCTATGGCGCACTATATACTAGCCATCCATGCGCCCTTGTTTTCCTATTTATGCTACTTGCTAAGATGCTCATATAAGTCTAGGAATTCCTCATATTTTTGATTCTTCCCACAAAAGGAACAAGTAATATTCTGAGGGCATTTGCATCTATAATGGTAAAGAGATCCACATGAAAAACATGTTCCACAAGGAAACTCACCTCACCCACCACCACGACCTCAGCCCCCAAATCCACCATGGTATCCTAGACCTCCGCCACGACGTCCTTCAAAGCGCTATTCGTTTCAATCGCAGCACCCTTGAGTGTGATAACAATCATTGTTCTCACTTTTATTTTGTATACTAATATCTATAGCATCATGGATATGACCAATCAACCCGAGGTCTTCTATATTGTGAGTTATGGACTAGAAAATCTTACAATAATAAGATACATTCTTTATAATCACGTGTTGTAATAATGGGAAGTGACTTACATCATGGTCTAAATGACATATCTTGCGATCAAGCGAAATGAATGTCGCATCTGCGGGATAACTATCCTTCGTATCCCCTTCCACTTCACAGATCTATACACCAAATCCTAGTGCGCATCTTGTGTACTTGAATTAGAAAATATTTTCTCTAACTACTTTTCCATAGCTGTAATCTATGCTTCCAGGAATGGTCTCACCCAAGTTTCTATACTTTTGACTACCTCAGTGTGTAACATTTCCTCAAGTTCTTTGCATGGATCTGTATGTGTCTTATGTAATAGCGCCCTCCTAAACGGTGTGATCAAGCCCCTAAAAACCACCGTGCATGCTTTGGCTTGCATGGATATCCAACAAATTTTTAGACGAGAATTTTGAAACAAGCATCATATTCCCTAACACTTTTAGTAGTGCCTTTCTTAATATCCTTAAGTGTGCTTATACTCTTCTACTCTAACTTAGGGATATAAAACTCTTTAAGGAAAGCTTCCCATAGTGTTGCATAACCTATGCAAGTCTGATTAGGGTCAAACTTCCTATACCAACCGTGATTGCATCCCTATAACGTAGTTGTAAATTAACTTGCCTTGTGCTCGAATCCATGATTACTTTTACGTGATACGATTATCTCACACATGTGCATGTGCTCAAGAACATCATCTATTCCCTATACTATAGAATATGATGTGACATCTCCATGTAAATATTCTAGGCTTTGTGTCGACCATGCCCTCCGATTCATAACCTCATGTGTTACCTCTACCTCCACACACACAAGATCCACTAGAACCGCAGCCACCTATGCCCCCTATTCCTCCACCTATAGTAGGAATTGGACCAGTGGATGTACTACCATGTGTCCCAACAGTGGTACTAAACTAAACTCCTACATTCTGCGAGGTGGTACTACTCCCAGAAGTGAGTCAAAAAATTTGTGCGCTTGAGTTTTGTGTTGACGATGCACCTGAAAAGGTACCTCTAAATAACAAAGAATACGTTTTCCTGGCCATAGATACACTTTCTACTTGATTTATTCTTGTTCTTCTACTACCTAAACTAGATTGTTGACTACGTTTTGTACTAGATCTTTGGAAAAATAAGCACAAGGGCTAGGTTGCTAGGTAGATTCAGATGCGCACCCACGGCCCATGTTTCCCTTGTTGGTGCACTCCCATATGAGGATGAGGAGGGTTCCCTATCATGCTTACCCAAATGGGAGAGTTCTAGATGCTCTGAATCCACCATGCCTTCTACGTGTGCTCCAAATCCTTCACGAGCCATCTCTCTCCTCAATGCCATCCATTCTGCAATATCACATTACTTCTCTATCTCCCTCTCATGTGCCTCATTGTACTTAATATTCCTTTCTTCTCTTTGCCTCTTTGCCGCTAGGTCTACCATTCTTCACCAAACCTACTCCTACCCCCATGCGTGGTGGGGTTTAGATAACAATCGATTATCTTCCAAGTTCGGGGTTACCATCAAAATTTTAATCACCAAAGGTGGAATTTTTACAAATAAGTTCCCTTGGGATACCATAAAAACTGGAACTCAACTACCTCTAGGAAAAAGTAAGTGGAAAGTGAGTACTCCAAAATATAGTTATTCAAAACACCACATAACTAAGTATCCATATTTTGCATCCAAATTAGATCAACATCATAGAGGGACTAAAATTCATTCTCGTCTGAAAAGTGTGTGATACCTCCAATTCCTTTTAGATGCATAAGCAACTAAAAACTCATATAGCTCTCTACCGGAAATATAGCAAAGAAGATCTCATATATATAGTCATACAAATTATACTCCACTCACATGTGTGCATCAAACTCAAATCCATTGTTGAACCTCTGAGCGTACTCTTATTCCGATAGTTTATCCACTCCTCAACAGATTCTAGGGTCAACCAAGATCGTCTTCATCATGAAAAATCCTGAAAAATATAAAAAAGATGTTCCCACAATGGAACCAATGATGCATCCTAGAATCTACTGTGAATAACCCGGTGTCTTTGGCACATCACCTAGCCAAAGCTAAGTGCTCACCCAAAGCATGCAAAGGTACCAGGCCCCTCTTTAGAGTTTCTTGTGTAGGATGTTAGTGTGATGGTGATAAAACATATTCAGATCCATAATTAAACATAAACATTCCACAATGCATAATCTAGATCTAGATCTTAGAGAATCATGAATTAAATAATAACTATAATAAGATTAACCATACATGAACCAGATTCAATTATGTTCAACACCATTATCCAGCCAATATACTCCATTACATTAGACATTGTAAAACATAGAAGCTTCTTACATTATAAAGTATATCCATAAGTCATGCGCACATTAGATCCAATAGCATAACTCTATAATAATTCAGTCCTCCCTAAACTACACAGTTCAATACATATTTATAGAGGTGGGGACTTTCCCTTCACCGCATATGCACTTCTCAAAATAGGTCACATGCTAATAATAGCCATGCTCATATACAAGAACATGAATATATGCAAGTGTTCTAATAATAGATGTCATATAGTTAACTCGAAGAAGAAATCCTATTATTAGCTGAAACCATGTATGGTACTTATCAGCCACTCATTCCTAAAATATCATTACATGGAGCGCAAGTCTTCATGCCTATGTGTGCTCCTCTCCAAAAATAGCCCTTATCTATAAAAATGGCTAAGTCCTGAGCCAAAGTGTTTTGGCGCGCGTTTCCTTTCCTATCTTCTCATGCCTTCAAAGTGATTGATGAATGATAGTATGCTTTTAGTATACTATCATTCATATGATTCCTAAGCAATAAGACTAGTGATTGATGCATGTATTTGGCTATTTTCTGTATTTCTTATTTTCTATTTGGTCTTAAATACCCTACAACCTAGTTGATACTTTACTAATTTATCTTATATTTCTGCAGAAACCAAGGCTGCTAGCCAGAAAGAAGTACCTAAGCACCCTTTTCCTCTCTGGGTGCCTCCCGACCCTTTTCACCTTAGTCGCTTCTTTTAGGTCTCTTTTATATTTTAGGAATCCTTTTCATTTATGGGTCATCCTTCTAGTTATCAATTACAAAATTCAAACAAGGGAATCATGTAAATACATAGTTATGTGACCAAAAGTAAGAACCAAGAACTAATCATTACTATCATCACCTAAGCTTGCATCTAAAAGGCACCTAAAGCACTCCAAAAGCATCCATCTAGCAATTCACTCAAGGTACAAGGGTTTCATCAACTCAATACACTTTGTATAGGAAGGGGAATTTCATTATTCCATCCACACATTATATTACATTATTACATCCGACTACAACCCATTATCAAGTGCACTTGCACAAGGGCATCCTAGGGCACGATTCATATACACACTCACTTGAACTACATGGATTTTAAGATGAAGTGTAGTTTTTGGTTGTAAGTTCACTCTCACATGACCTCTCGGGGTCGATCTGAATCCCTATATTACATCTTTATTTTTAGGTTTGATGTGTCATATGGTTTTTTATAACTAAACTTCTATTTTTCAAGTTACAAGTACTTTCAACATTCATTGAAATGCGACACACAAGTGATAAATAGAGAATATTTGCGATACTTTTGTGACACAATAAAAAGTATATTTTGACTATTTATGCATTAAGGAACACATAATAACAATCTCTAGCACCAAGGTGTCCCTTTCCTTGTATGGGATATCATGTCCAACATCGTACATGAGCACCAAAATTTATCCCGAGCATTTTTGCCCAATTTTGCATCCCTTGAAAAAATTTAGAAACTTGCACAAGTGTTAGACTCAGTAGATATTCAAAGGAAAATTTGAAGAATCATAAAAGGTTTGAGCATACAAAGTGGATGAAGAAGAAAAACCGTGGAGAAGTGTAAGTGTCTTTGTGGAAAAGGAATACGTGTCATGGGCTAAAGGACATGATATCATAATGTCATGGACAAAGAAAAAATACCACTAGGGTCTAAGTTCCACTATTGAGTAAAACACGGTTTGATAAAGACGTCAAGGCTACTACCACGGTGCAAAATGGAGAAACAAAAAACCATAGAATGGGGGATAAAAGTTGCGGGAGTCCATGGTGTCATGATATAAAGGAATGATCTGTGTATGTCAAAAGCCATAGAAGGATGAGATAAGGAAGCCACATGTTGAAGGAGAACAATAGTTTCTTGTGGATTGCTATATGAACACGAATCTAATTTTATTATTGAAAATATGATATTATTTAAAGGAATATTAGCCTTCTCCATGCGAAAGCAATCAGATTTCATGGATTAAATAATGGTAGGTGGCGAAGTAAAGGAAAACATCTCTAACACGCAGATAGGTTATTTTAGGAGACGTAAGCACCAATATTAAATGTGGTATGGGCGCTCAGTTGAAGAAGGCATGTAATAGTGGATAAATAGAGCGGTGCCCTATTCCCTAAGAGAAATTAATGAAGGTGTTGGGATTGGTTATAGGAATTCAAAGTTCCCTCTAAATTATTTTTTCTCTCTCTCTCTCTTCCATGATTTTCTATATAATTTAGAGCAATGTTCATTCTTAATGTTGGATACTTTTGAAATGAGAAGGCATAATTTTATGATGTGTAAGTGTTCTAAGGGTTGCATGCCTTGGAATCAAGTTTTGTAAATGTTTTACATCTAATCCCTACCTTGTAATGATCTATGCATGGCCTCCAGATAATAAAATGGTAGTTTTGTGGCTCATACTTCCTTAGTTATCATTTTTGCACTCTCTTGCCTCTCATTCTTTTACAGGTGTGTTGTTAGTGCTATTTTAGAACTTTGTGTCTATTGTGCATCATGAAAGTGGATCTTGGGACGTGATTTTAATATGTGGTCTTCATTTTAACCCTCTTCATCATCGTTTACCTCCATTTTCACTCTTGCTGAAGTGTTCATCCCCTTGTTTTCTTGTGTTATCACCTCTGTAGATTAGTATTTTTGTTTTATGTATATCCTTCTCACTTTGGTTCCTTGGAAATTTATATTAGAGCTATATAATTACATTTTAAATATAGAATTAAGTACATGAAGTTGACCTTCTCTGGAGGTCTATCTCATTTCGAGTCCCACAACTTGGAGATAGTCACATGTTGAATCAAATTTCAGGTTTTCTATGATCTGAATGCGGGTGAAATTTTGAGCTCCAACAGTTTTGGCATGCTTGGTGGGACTCGAAGTCAATTTTTTCTAGATTTATCAAGTTCTAATATGTTCTTGATAAAATTCCAGCCTTTCAGAGGTTTTGTGATAACACATATGGCGACTCCAAGAAATAAATCTACTAGTTTTAGTAGTCCAAGTATCCTTGATTCATGAGAAGGATAAAAAATCAATCTAGAACGTGAAAAGAAGGTGTATTAAAATATTTATAGATATTTCTAGGTCGATAGAGAAGAGACAAAACTATTCAAAGATCTCCATCTCCTCTAAACAGAAAGCTCTCTACACCTCTCGCTTAACATGCCCTTCTTGCAATCAACAAGAGTTATCAAACCTATTATAATGGCTCATCAATATTTACCACCTCAAAATCCATTTGTGAACTTCATAGGAAGCAACCTACTTTCCTTGAATTCTCAGAATCCTATTCCTATTGTAGCGTTAAAGAATATTCCATACTTCACAGGAGAAAATCACACTACTCCAATTGATCACATTCAGACATTGCAAATGTTTGTGTAATTCATGAAATTGTTGAAATGGACATGGAAGTCAAACTCCTGGCTTCATCCCTTAAAGGAAAGGCCCTGCAATGGTTTAGAAGCTTAATTACGAGGTTCAATTAGGAATTGGAACGAGTTATGCACAACCTTGTACAATCAATTTGGGGAAAGAGCTGATAACCTATCTCTTTTGGAGCAGTTGACCACAATCAAGAGAGCACCTAATGAGAAAATGGTAGATTTCAACTTTAGATTCCAGAGAACTTGGGACAAAATTCTAGTTCTTGTTAGGCCCACAACTGAAGGTGCATTTCTTTACTTTTTGAAAGCTCTTAACTCTAACATATTTGTTATGGTGCAATCTATGGGAGGTGTAACTTTACCAGTGGCTTATGCATTGGCCATTAGGGCTAAAAATTGTTTAATTCAAGATGGAAAATTAGCTCCCAGGACACATATGCCATTATCCCCTAAATTTCCACAAGCCATACAACCTTCCATTACTCCTATTCCTCAACCAAATATGCATCTTGTTGCTTCCACATCACAAACCCCACACAACAAAAGGAAGATGAAGAAATGAAATCTCTGATTAGAAACTTGACAAACAAAGTTATATCCCTAGAAAAATAGCAAGCCCAGTCATATAAAAATTATCAAAATCAAGGGAAATATTCAAATCAGGGATATCATCCATATAGAAACCAACAGTCTAATCAAAGATATGCACAAAACCAGCAGAATAATAGATGGAAAATTCAAAGTGATCCTCTTCCATTGGCAACAATCCCTCCTCCACAGACACTTCCTACCCCCAGTTCAAGTCAAGCCTTAGTTCTAGTACAAAATAATATGGCACAAGAAACAAAGTGGTGTTTTCCATGTAATCTACCTCATAAAAACTTGGTTGTGAAAGGGTAATGCATCTCCAAGCCTACATGATTCAAGGTGCTTCCAGTCAACAAGAACCACTTATTGCGAACCAAGTCACGGTGTTGAAGAAGTCCAAAGCAAGCCGTGCTTGATTCTAACCTTATTTTTTTAGAGATGAGGATTTCCCTGCACTCAACCAAGTGTTTGGAAGCTCCAAAGAAACCTCGGATGAGTGTTGTTGACAACACACAAAATAATAAAATAATGCTAGAAGCTCAAATTGTAACTCCCACAGATCAAATAAATTCCATGGATAAAGGAAAAAACATCGAAGGATAAAGGAAAAGCCGCGGACTGAAATAGAAACAAGAAAGAGTGAGAAACCATGGAATGAATTATAAAATGTGTCAAAGTAGCCTACATTTCCCAATAAACATACTGTGGAAAAAGAGGTTGTTGTTTCACCAAAGACACATGATCAAACAATGTCACAACAAAGGATAGAAAGTAGCATGTTGTAAATGTAGAGGATTGTGGGTCTCCCATTCAACATAGTTGAGAAAATGAAGAAGAGTAACGCTAATTTTTCAATGTGGGATGTGTTGATATGGAAAACTCATTCTCACGCGAGTGAACACCGAGACTGCAAGCCACCAAAGAACTTTGAATGATAGAGGGCTTAGGACCTCAGATGCAGATATGGATTTTAGATACGGGTGCGAGAGAAAATAGATCTGTGAGAAAGAAGATAGATCTGTAAGATGGAAACAAATAAGATTAAATAATGATATGCGAGGGCTTCTGACAAAGCAGATCCGAGAAGCGTTAACTTCCTTGGTGGTTGTCAACCCCATGTTCACAAGAAAAGAATGAATATCCAACGATAAGATGACATGCCAAAACTACAGAGATTTGCAATATGTTGAATAAACAATATAAATATGATACCAAGCCAGTGTTTTGATATAACAACAAATTGATCATTAGACTAACAATATGAGACCGATAGAGCTTCACCTCCAAACACTCCACAATATGATTCAAAGCTTCACAAACAATTTTGACAAAATATTATGAATTTTAAGCTTGAGAATTTCAAGAATTTTCTACCTCTCCCTCTAGAGGGGGAGAAAGAGTTCTATTTATAACTTGAATTGGGATTAAAATAAAGGATTAACAAATAATTATAATTTGTAAAATAAATCCTAATTAAGAGGACATGATGAAGAGTTGATTTGATGGTGGGGTTCATGATGTGAGAAAAGGAAAGGTGTGATGTGGAGTGGGGACATGGTTAGGTGTAATAGTGAAGTCATGTGCTCACTTTACACTATTGATTTTTGGATTTGTTGTTGGATTTGAATTATTGACTTCATGGGTGGGGTTAATAATTTAATAATTTGAGGGAATTGAATTTTTAGGTGGGAATTGATTTTGAATTAAGTGGGAACATCTGGGGTTGTTATATATATATATATATATATATATATATATATATATATATATATATATGAATTATTTAATTATTAAATAGGATTATATGACTTATTTAAAAAAATTATTTAACATAATATAGTTTTGGCATGTAATAAGAGATTAATTAACTAAATATGAATTGTCGGTGGGAAACGAGATTTGAGTAAGCCTTCTGAAGGAGACCAAAACACGAGGTGATACCAAAATTTGGTTTCTACATTTGCCCCTTTTTTAAAGTTTGCGATAGCAAGCCACGAGAGAAAAACAAAAAGGGTTAGATGAAAGATGTGTCCAAGGATAGATGAAGACATGACCAAAGGCAAGATTCCTCAAGAAAAAAAGGATCGCAATAAATTTAAAAACTATATCGGTGACTCCAATATCACATCGGTAGAGGACAATTGCGGTCTCAATGGAGATAGACGACAACGTTCTACAGACCAGTGAGTGGGTGAAGACCACTATAGTATGGATGTAAACCAAGATGACCAATGGATTTTAGGAAAACATCAAAATATATGCAACTGAATGTGAAAGATGTGTGTAATCCTTTGTTTGCGAGGAATCATGTGAAAAATCATGCATCCAAAAATGGACAAGAATGAAGATAATGATGCCCCAACACAGGGCATAGGAAGGACACAAAGTGAATTATATATGCCAAAAATTTTAAGGATGAAAAATGTTCCCCATGATAGGGCACGAAGATGACATAATGGGAGATGGATATGTAAATAAAATGCCCTGGGGGAATAACCATAAATGTGCACATGATGTCAAGATAGGATAAAAGGGTGAGATAGAATGCCCTAAAGGTGTGATAAATATGACGGTAATCATGTTTCATAAGAAAGATGCATAAGTGTTAGTAAATTATAAGGTAAAAGAATTCTTACTTGTTCGATAAGTAGGACAAGAAGTCAAGATACTTTTTCCATAAAACAAAATCGAGCAAATATGCATGGAAGAGTACAAGATCGAAAGGTGTTGGCCGTTATGGAATCCTCTAAGACAAAAATGTCCTAGGAGGATGGGATGAAAGAGATGGATGATAGATGATAGAGATAAGAGAAAGTGGACATGGTTGAAGTAGAAAGGACATAGTGGAGGAGAGGGGTCAAATAGTAGAGAAGGACAATAAGAGAGGTGAGAAGATAGATGAAAGCACAAAAGAGAGAATAATATTCAATTAGAGGGTAGTGAAAAATGATAAGGGGGAAATAAATAGGTAAGGTACGAGGGACCTAGAGAAAAGAAAATAGAGAAAGTGAGTAGGAGAAGAAGGGAGGGAGGAAGTCTAAACAAGAAGAAGATAAGATGAGAGGCAAAAAGGGATTAGAAGGGAAGTTGAATGTATAGAGATATATCATAGTAAAGAAGCAGCAGAGATAATAAAGAGGAGAAATGGTGGAAGGAATAAATGATGAAGGAAAAAGAAGAAAAAAATAAAATGATAGAAGAAGGGATGAAAGGGAGATGGAGATCAAAATAGAGGGAGAGAGAATGGATCACGAAAAATATGACAGAACTAAGATAGAAAAGTTGTGAAGAATATGAGAGAAGTATGATTGGAGAGATGAATATGTATAGTAGGATGGAAAAATGAAGGAGATAAAGAAGATGAATAAGTTAAAGAAGATGGGGAGGAGGTAGAATGGAAAAGAGAAAGAAAGGCACTATGAGGAGCTATGAAGATAGGGGTGGTAGAGAAAGAAGCTCAATAATTGGGGAAATGAAAATAAGAGGGAAAGAAGGGATGATAGAGCCAAAACAGAAAGGAATTGAACATGAAAGTGTGAGGGGAAGAGGAGATGAAGATGATACAAATGAAATGAAAGAAAAATAGGGGTATAAAGGAGGAGAGGACAACAAAAAAAAAAGATACAAAGGATGTATGTGATGAAGATAGTAGAGATATTGAAAAAGGTGAAGGGAAGATGAAAAGGCAATACCAATGGAGGGATGTTAGGAGAAATCCTATGATAATGATTAGAGGGCACAAAAGGAAAAGTGGAGGGAGAATAAATTGAGGAGGTAAAAAGAGTGAGCTGGTATTCTAGTAGAATGGGGAGAAACAAGTTTTAGGAGAAGCCCACCGATAATTCTTAGCATGAGAATGGAAGCTAATGATGACATAATGTTAGATAAAAATGATAATGACGAATAAATATGGTGATAGATATGGGGAAGTATTCTAGAAAATGGACCAGAAAGAGTAAAGAAAGGAGGGCTAACAATATGTAAGAAGATAAAGGCGAGGAGAGAATTCAATGGATGAGGACGTGGTTGAAGATGATGGAAGTAAAGATGAAGGAACAAGACATAGTAAGAGAGGTTATGAAGTAGTTAAGCTGGATTTTAAATGAGGGATGATGGAGATGATATTTGAGGAAGTTTGAGATATTTTGTGTGAGGAAAAAGAGAAGGAAAGATGATGTGTTTGTGAGGAATGAAGAAAAAATACGGATGATGGGAATATGAAGGAAAGAGGAAAGGCAAGGAGATAGATCATTCTTAAGAGAGACACTTAAGTAAGATCACCATGCCGTAGGAATGGTTAAGTAGGATTGCCAAGTTGAAAGAAAAATGAAAGGGAAATGGAACAATAAAATAGATGTAGTAAAAGGATATTAAGAGAAAAGCACAAAAATAATGGCCCGGGTGGATGACATGTGAAATATTGGAAAAACAATGGATAAGGAAGAAGTGGGTGAGAAGAGCAGTAGAGAATGAGATGAGGCAAATTTTAGGAGAAAATTGGGTTGATGAAGAGAGGCTAGGAGGAGGGAATGGTCAACAGACATGATCATGAATGAGACCTTGTCCAGAATGACAGGTCTACCTCGAGTAGGGTTTCGGTGCTACGCGGTGAATTACGTAGATGTGCCAAGCTAAGGGTGAAAGGTCCGAGATGGTGAAGAAGAGGATAATGAACAATGGTGCAAGATGAGGAGCTGTCCGATAATGAATGCTACTTGAGAGTTAACCTCAAGTAGAATTCAAAAACTATAATGGAGATCAAGCAGAATTGCCAAACTAAATAGTGTATTAAAGAGATTTTGTAGAAACAAAGAATAGAGTTCATAGATTCATGGAGGATATTGATAGGGGACATCCTTAAAAAAATATGGATATAGATTTTATGATATAAAATTTGATTATAATTGTAATAAAATATGATTTTGATGAGATGGGTGTCACATAACCATAGCAAGGGCCATGTAAGAAAGTTATGCTTTTAACCAAACAAGAGGTAAACAAGAAAGGTACTACTCAAAGCATTGCACTTGTAGCCGATAATAGGTGTTAGTACATAACTAATGAGATTTGATTATATCATAAGACCAAGAGGAAGATATGGATGAAATATTCTCATAATCTTAATGCCAACATGAAAAAGGAATTGGAGATGTATCTTGTACATGGGAAGATGCCTCTCCAAATATGGTATTCCTTAAGTGTATGCCCCAGCTTTGTGAAAGGGGAAGAATAGAAATAAAGTTGATCAATGTGGGAAGCTTTCTGGGAATGCTAATAAAAGGAAGGCTGATCAATGCGGAAAACATTCCAAATGCCATAATAAAAGAGTATCCATCCTTCTAGGGTATGGTCTACTTTATACATAATACGGATGGCAAGAATAATATATATGATAGTCATCCTTCAAGGGATCGGTCTTTTTCTCTTGATTTTGCTTTTGAATTTGACTTGAATTTTTTGTTTTATTATTTCTTTTTTTCATGAACAACTGTCCTTCGAGGGATTGGTCTATTTTGATAACCTTGATCTTACTTTTAGCATATACGAATTGTATCTTTTCATAGGAAGAGCTAGGGATAGCTAGGTACATCACCTAGGAGGAGAATTAATGTACAAGAGACACTCCGAGACCCTTTACATGAGTGAAATAGGAAAATGAGATGGTGATGGATGTAATGATCATGGGGTTCTCACAAAATGGGAGAACTTATCCATAGTGAATATGCTACAACTAGAGTCATGGTACTCATATTCAAGGCCATGACCGGTAGTGACATGAGACCACATGATTCAAAATCATTACAATGATAGATGGAAGGGGATACGATGGATGAATGGTCTAAAGATAATACTATACTCATAAGTGTGTGTACTAACAATAGAATGGCCGTAAGTGCAATGCATTAAGAGGTTCAATCTCTGGTTTACCACCAAGGGAGAGAAGACATTAAAGTTACGACAAGATGAGAGCTTGCAAAGGATTATATGTGATAGACAAGAAGGAAATAAAACTATGTCCTTAACGAAGCAAAAATACAACCACAACAATGGGTTTTGATGAAAATAAAAGGTGCCCCAAGAGAGACAAAAATATGACCACAATGGTGGGCTTAAATGGAAATATGGTCCCTTAACGAAGGAGAAAAATGGCCACAAAAGTGGACTTAATGAAACAGATGGTGCCCCAAGAGAGACAAAAATATGGTCCCTCAACGGAAGGACAAAAATGGCCACAAAAGTGGACTTAATGAAATAGATGGTGCCCCAAAAGAGACACAAATATGGCCACAATGGTGGACTTTAATGAAGATGGAAATATGGTCCCTCAAAGGAAGGACATACACGGCCTCAAAGGAGGACATTAATAACACACTCATGGCCACAAAGGTGGAATTTGACAGAAAAGATAAAAATATGGTCCCCCATAGAAGGACAAACATGGCCTCAATGGAGGACTTTGATGACATCATGGCCACAAAGGTGGACTTCAATGAAAAATATAAATATAGTCTCTTAACGAAGAGACAAACATGGCCACCATAGTGGGCTTAAGATGAAAATAAATGGTCTTCTAAGGGATCAATGCAAATGGCCACAAAAGTGGGCTTCCAATGAGATGAATATTTGGATGGGGTTGGTTTAGATTGAATGTATTTGGATGAGGTAAATAAAAAAATGTCAAGGATTAAAGTCTCCCAGCGTGAAAGGAGAGTTGTTTAGATATGAAATGTATTAATCGGATAAGGATGAGGGGAGGTGACTCCCTAGCGAAAGAGATTGTATTACTGTAGGAAAATTAGATGTGGATGATTAGGTAGATGCGTTGGGGATCATAGGAAAACAATGTTGATGAATAAGGGAGGACCTTATGTATGAGTAATAACATGCAAAGGAGAGATGTTAATGAAGGATGGAGGAGAAGACTTAGAGACTTTGATAGACGTGGAATTAGTTGTGGATAAAATGGTAGAGGGACAATCCTCAAAAAGGTCTTCTCTTTCAATGAGATCATGGATGATAGTTTGAAGAGCCTTACAATGCTCAGTGCTATGACCCAGGGTACGATGGTAGGCACAACTGAGGTGGGGATTAAACCACGATGACTTCTTACTATGTGGGTTAAATTCCTTGATAGGTGGAAGCGTAATGGCAGAAATTTGTAATAAGTGTTGAAGGGTTTCTGCATACGATTCAATTGATACATTAGTATATGTACTTTTTGGGAATCCTTTAATGTAGATCTTGATGAAATTTCTTGGGGTGTGGTTGTATGAGCGGTCTTGGAGGATTGCTTCATGTCATTCCACAATTTTGATTTGAATCTCAAGGGAATGCTTTGGATGTTTTTGATTTTGTTTGGTGGAGTGATTGTGATGCCTTAGATGGAGATTGATGTTTCCCCAAAATAGATGATGTATATTTGGTATTCGTTGGTGAAATGTCTATCTTCTTTCGGGGACACACAAGAGATCATTGTGGAATTGTACCAAGGATCTTAGAGTTGGATGGCAAAGAAGCATTCTTGGAAGGGATGATACTGATTTTAGTCGAAGGATCTAAAGGTTGTGTTGTAGTTGATATGGGTGACAATCTTAGTGTTTTCATGGTGACGTCTGACGAAGGTTGGTTTGTTGGGGAGGAATTTGTAGATGAGATGAGAGGGTTATCTAAAGTTGTTGTAAGTTGTGGTTCTGTCCAAGATTCTACAAGAGATGTGGAAGAAGAGGATGATGTGTTTGGCATGATTAGAAGGGTGGAAAGAGGAACTGAGAGAGAATCAATAGATGGTATGATAGGTAAAGGGGGAATAGATGTGGATGGGGAGTGTTAGAAAACCCGGTGGATGAGGATGTAGAAAGATGAGTTATATTTGTTGTGGATGGGGAAGTATGTTCCCCCTGAGTGAGGAAATCATCTTCCTGAATGAGGTCATGGATGATGGTCTGAAAGGCTCTACATTGCTCAATGTCATGGCCTGGAACACGATGATAGGTGAAAATGCAATTGGGATTGAACCATGGAGGTTTACTACTATAAGGATCCCAATTTCTAATGGGAGGAAGAGTGATTGCGAGAGATTTGAATTAGATGTTGAAGGATATCTGCATAAGACATGACTGAAGTGTCACATAGAAGACCACTCTTATGGGTTTTAAGATGATTTTTGTCTTGGATTTAGACATGGAACTTTGGTATATTGACGTATGAGCCGATATAGGTGATGAGGATGGGGATGGATTGCATTGCGGTTTTAATGTTTTGGTTTCAGTTTTAGTGTTAGTTGATGATTCAGGGTCACGTGAACTGGACTGAGGAGGTACTTGAATAAATTTGATGGAGAATGAAGGATCCTCTTTAAAATATTCTTCACATGGAGGTGACATGATTGTGGAAGTGTGTGAAGAACGAGGGGACATTTGCATTTGAATAGATGAGGTCAACAATGCAGATGTTGAAGTGGAGGGAATAGACTGGTTTGGTTTGGGAAAGATGTATCCTTCCTTAATGAAGTCCTGAACAATGGCTTAAAATGCTTTGCAATGTCCAATATCATGTCCAGGGGTACAATGATATGTGCAAACAAGGCTGGAATTAAACCACGGTGGCTTCTTACTACCGGGGTCAAAGGCCCTAATAGGCAGAAGTGTAATTGCAGAAATTTGTAACAAATGTTGGAAGACCTCCGTATATGATTCAACTGAAACATTCAGAGGTGTTGTGTCTATACATAATCTCTTGGATTTTGGAGGAGTGGATGTTGGAGATAATTCAGATGTTGAGGAAAAAGTTTGAGTATGTTCGTGTCTTGATGGCTGGAATCCATTTGTGATTTTCATAGTGTTGGATGATTTTAGTTGAAGGGAGTTAGATTGTTTAGAAGAAGGAATATTATTTTCCTATATAAGAGAATTTTGAGGTAATATTTAAGATATTTCTTCCTTGGGAGGAATGACAATAATTTCTACCAGAGGATCCAGAGGTAGTACTGATAGAGGCGTAGGAAGGAATATTTGTTCGTTGGAATCTAAGGAAGGTGGAAATGGATTTGGCTGCACTGATGTGGTAGAAATATTATTTGTAATTGAATCCATTTGAATTTCTTTCAAAGGTTCTTCAAATGATGTAGGTGGGAAGAACAATGTGGATGTGGTAAGTCCTGGAATTGGGATTGGGTCTATGGTTGGCATTATGGATAAAGATGGAATAGATGTAGATGATGTAATGTATGGGGTATATTCAGATGTGGAATCAATGGTGGATGTGGGAAGAGGTGCTGAGGTGAACGTAGATAGGACCGAGGTTAGTGTGGGGGTGAGGGTTAATGGATTGAAGAAAGAGGGAGCTTCTAGTGAGGTAGGTACGGTGATTGATGAAGAAGGTATATCTATGGATGGAACTAGATTATACCCGTAGTATGTATAGTATTTATGGTGTGGGCATTGGGAACTTGCGATGTAGAAGCAGTGGTGGTTTGACTTATTGAAGTGGGTGTATGGTTTGGAAATGGTTGTTTAAAAATATCTAGTGGTTGATTAGGTGAGGCATTTGGATTATCTACATGAAGTTCTCCTTGATCGATGAGTCTTTGGACTGAATCCTTGAAAGTATGACATCTCTCTATGTCATGTCCTCGGACTTGATGATACTTGCAATAGTGATCCTCTCAATACCACACAGGTCGTGGTCTAGATTCGTTAATAGGTTGGATAGGTGGTAGTGTGATCAAGTGTGTTGTTATCAACTTGTCAAAGATGGAACTGTATGATTCTCCTAAGGGAGTATAATTGGAAATGGGCCATGGAAATTGTTGTTGAGTCACTATAGATGTTGGGGTAGGAAATGATCTAACAACGACGACATTGGCAGTTGTCTTTGATTTATCATTTGATATGGATGATCTGAAAAATTTAGTTTTTGGCTTATTGGTATTTAATTTTAAATGCTCTTGTTCTAAGGCACATGTCTCAAGTTTACGGGCCATGTTAAAAGCCTCTTCAAAAGTGTGAAATGATTGGATTTATAAGGTTGAGGAAATATGCTTAGTGCAAGAGCACGTGAAGAGCTCGATGAGATTAGTTTGAGGTAGTGGAAAATATAATTGATTTATCATATTGCGCCATCGTGTGAAAAAATCCATGATGGATTCATCTTCGAATTGGTGAATAGTATATAGGTCATTGATGGTTATTTTATGCATAATATTAATGGAGAAATGCTTAAGAAATAATTGTGCAAGCTAGGAAAAAGAAAATATGGAGTACTAGGGAATATTATTATACCACTCTAAGGCGGGACCAGCCAAAGACATAGGGAAAGTACGAAGCATCAAGTCTTGGTCATGCGCAATGAGATAACATGTATGTTTAAATGCTCGACATTCTATTGAGGGTCCTCCTTGCTATTAAAATTGGCAAACTTTGGCAATTCCTAATGTGGAGGATATGGTTCCATGGGCACGGATGGATGGATGGGTTCATTACATATCTGTTCATAAGACAATGTGACTTTGGACCCTAATGTAGTAGCCTCTAGGTTGGCTAACCGACCTATCACTATTTGCATGGGGTCATTAGGAAGTGCATGTTGAGTATTGAAAGGTGGTGGTTAGACTTGCGTATGTGCGGCTATCCGAGGAACTTGGTATGGGTGAGTGTAAGCTATGTGTGGTAGGTGAGGTGGTTATTGGTAGAATGTGTGTGGGTGAGAAATAGGGTCATGGTGTGATTGTTGAGATTGTGGAGGTTGTGGAAGTAATCTTCTTAAGTGGGGATGTGAGTATATGTAGGTTGATAGACTGAAAATGACAGGTGTGTTGAAAAGGTATGGTTGGAGGAAGTTGAGAAGTGAGGGTATAGACTTGTGATGTAGAAGGAATTTTCTATTCGGATAAGGGATTTGACACATGGGATGGTTGAATGAAGGTACCAGTGACCATCGGAGCTGTTGTAGTGGTAGGGATGGTAGTCATGATAGTCGTGTTGATGTGAGGAAGATTGGGCGGAATGGGCATGACTACCTGGGTGGTCTAGTGTGTCGATGGGTTGGTGGAGGATGACACAAAATCATGTAAGGCCATGGACTGAGGAATTTTAGAACTAGTATTATAAGGATAGACCTGTTGAAGTGGTGGGCCATCCAGAGGAAGGTGTATGTATCTTCTTAAAAGATAGTCTTGAAGGGCCACAGGGTTGGCATCAATAATCTTTCTAAATTCTGGGTCCCCAAGAGGGAAGATTGAAGTACCAATAGGCTCTGATTTGACCGATGGTGGAGTGGATAACCTAGATGGGATGGAATGTTGGTCTAATGTCGTAGTGTGGGCGAAAGGTATTGAATGAGGAATATTAGTGAGAGAATGGGTGCCTGTGAGTGAGATAGGAAGAAACATGGATGATGAAGTTGTTGATGTAGTGATTGATTGGGATGAAGCACTGTGTGTGGCGAGGTTGTGTTCCATATTTTTAGTAGTGGATCGAGTGATTATGGGCATAAAAAGGAAATCACTATTATATCAACAAACAAGTAAGGAAAATAGTTTTTTTAATCAAGAACGTGTGTAAAGAAAAAAATAAAATGGCTGAAAGAGGACCTAGAAGAAGGTAAACTATGTTTGGTTTCAGGTAAGTTATGGCTGGGAAATGTCTAAAACGGTTCTGTTGGGTGATCAAATCCCAATCAATGAACCAGGTGCAAGGAATGTTTCAATGTGTTGATTAATTTGTGAAATTTTAGGCAGTGTGTGATGATAGGTGTGATGCAAATAATTAAACCCCTAGTTACACTATGTGAGCAAGTAGAATGCACATGTTCGTTTTACTCCAAAATTGAAATATGAAATTTGATAATGACAATCAACCAGGAATGGGAAAGTACAATGCAGAAAAGAGAAAATAGGGGAAAATGAATAATACATGTATATCACTTTTCCTTTTTATTTTTGAAAGTGCCACTCAGTGATCTTGAATGCCTGGATACTCTAAAATGGCACCATTTACAATTACGGATGAGGTTGATAAAAATGTTTTGCAGGATGTTTTTGATTTTGATATTGGTCTTTGATAGTATTATTTTGTGATCGCAACATTTTAGATGTTATCCTGTAAAAAGGAAAACAACTGTAAGACACTAGTCTATTTAAGTAATAAAATATGGTAGTTGGAAATGATTTGTGAGATGATTTTCAAATGATGAAAAATAAAAACAACATTAAATCAAAATATTAAAGATGGAAAGTAAACCAATATACTATCAAATAATTTAAACAAAGTGAATAAGCTCAATAAATCAAAAGCATTGAGTTCTTAGCTAAAGGATGGATCTAATGACTGCGATAAAAGGTATGAATCCAAACTCTTGCCAACTATATTTCTACAATCTATATGGTGTTTTCCCATGTAGACAAGGGCACATTTTAGACATATGATGACACAATGAGAATCATAAAAATTATAAACAAACAATGGATGCTATTGCCATAAACACTATTTGTAAGTTTGTTCCATAGACTTGTAAACATACTACTTTAAGGAAAATGCTCAATTACCATCCCATAGAGTTATGCAGAGTTGAGACCAACCAAAGATAGTGAAGGAGAAGGACGTGACAGTCTATGCGCATAGAGCTAGCGTGAAGTAAAAATGAAGTTGGGAATAGTTGGAAGGACCACGTATCGATACAATAGACGTAGTTCTACATTGCGTGTCTATAAAATATATTATCTATCAACCGTATTGTCGCTAATATGAAACTGGTGTGAATGTAATGCTAGGATGGAAATAATTAGAAATCGACTAGACAACGCTAAGGGAATCAATAACATATGCTTTATAATGAATTATGAACCGATCGATGAAAATTTGATATCAAAATTTATAGATATATGAGACTAATACCGGAATTAGATTTTAGATGTATATAATACGTTTTGAGAAGTTGATAGAAACACTAAAATACCAGAATTTATAACTACCAGTAGGAGCTAAGTCATCAGCAAATATTGATTTAAAATTTAAAGATAATCTTTATAAATATGTCAGCTAACTGCAACGCTTTGATAGGGATCTTATACACCTGCGTGGAAAATAAGTCAACGTGGAGTTGAGGCAGTAAAACAATATAGGGAGTAAGTTATAAGAAAGAGAGGTGAATGCATCGGATGGGAGCGTGGGTAGAGGAGTGAAGTTGGAGTCTGGGGTTGACATTAATTAAGTTATAAGATTAATTAACTGAATATGAATTGTTGGTGGGAAATGAGATTTGAGTAAGCCTATTGAAGGAGACCAAAACACGGGGTGATACAAAAATTTGGTGTCTACAGGATGTGCTTTCCAGTCCATCTCGGTGAGATCTTCTATGTGAAGTCCTCAAGAAACTTTCTACAACATATTCAATAATGCAAAAGGCTCATGTTGTGTTCATGTCTACCAAGTGAAAGAGGACCAAGTAAGTAAAGTTGTTAAGACCCCACCATTTTACATATTAGTAATTATGGGTAAAAATTTGGTTGATAATTGCATGATTGATTTAGGGGATAGTACTTATGTAATGCCAAAGAAAATTACCGATATCCTAGGTCTCAAATGCAGTCTTGTGTCTAGGGGGATTTTACAACTTGATGGATCAACTGTGGGCGTAGTATGGTAGTACTTCTGTAATGCCAAAGAAAATTGCCAATATCCTCGTTCTCAAATACAGTTTTGTGTCTAGGGGGTTTTACAACTTGATGGATCAACTGTGGGCATAGTATGGGTGATTAAAGATTTAGAGTTAACCCTCCATGCTTTCCTAAGTCTCACAATAACCCATGATATATCAATCATAAAATTTCTACTCATGTTTGCAATTTCCATGTCTAGAGATTTTACTGCTAAGGTAGGGGGTTATCTGTCTTTAGATTGAACTCACATTATTTTAAGGATGATATATGGAACAATATTCGTAATCAAATCTAAGCCTATATTTTCCTATCACATAGAGTCATATAAACCTTCCCCTATCCAATCAAACCATTTAATATAAGAATAACAGGATCAAGTTTCAAGTTGAGAAGAGTAGCTTGCTCCTCCTCTTATTCTCGAATAGCTTAAAGCTTATAAACCTGGTCTTGAGCCTATTGTTTCCTACAAGAAGAATTTTTATTCCAACAACATCCAAAGAAGGCAAGGAGCCAACTTATGGCTTATGGAAGATGTATTTTGATGGTACTAGAAGCATAAATGGAGCTAGGGCAGGTGTTGTGATTTTTTCTAAAGGAAGAAAAATTCTTCTTTTCACATAGATTTTAGTTTGCTTGTTCCAATAATGTGGTATAATATGAGGCATTGGTGCATGGTCTATTAATCGTCGAAAAAATAAAAATCAAGAAGTCACAAATATTTGGAGATATTGAGCTAGTCATCAATGAAGTTGAGGGCGGATGTGTTATAAATAAAAAGATATTGAAGGCCTACATACATAGATTTTTGGACTTGCTGGAGATTTTTTATGCTCTCAACTTACAAGCTATACTTGTGGAAGCTGAACAAGGAAGCAAATCAAATGGCATCTCTCGGATCTCGCCACTTGCATAATACCTAGTTAAGGGAAAACACAACATATCAAGATGGTTGTTAGGCCATCCATACCTGATAATGCAACCAACTTGCAAGTATTTGATAATGATGAAAAAATTGTCCAATTCATAAAGAATGAAGATGATTTTTCTTTAAAAATGCAATCGTATTATAGGACATCTATGGTGATCAGATTATTCATCTCAAAACCAATAAATTTCTAAAAGGATTGGTCTCTCTAGAACATATTTTTAGTCCAGATGATGAGTTCAAAGGTACAGAAAAGAGCTTGCGTAAAAAAAAAAAACAAAGAAGATTGTCAGCATGTTGCAATTGCCCCAAGAAAAAAACTTTTTATTGGAAAGGTATGTGATGAACATGAAAAGTAAAATTTGGTTTTCTTATGTCAAAATTTCAGTGATGTGTTCTCATGGGGATATGAAGATTTAAAAGAATTCAATCCAAATATATCCCAACATTCTATTGATCTTGATCCCGATATCAAACCAGTTAGGCAAAAACAAAGGCCGATAAACCCCAAGATAGAGCCCCTCATGAGAAAAGAATTGTCTAAACTCATCGAGGCTAAGATTATTTTTCCCATTAAGTACTCCACTTGGGTGGAAAAATTGGTTCCAATCAGAAAGAAGAATGGTGAAATCAAGCTCTATGTAGACTTTAGGGACCTAAACAAGGATTCTCTCAAGGATCGCACTCCCTTTCCTCCATGGAGAAATTTCAATAAAAAGTAGCAGGAGCTAAAAGGTTCTCTATGCTAGATGGATATTATGGTTTTAATCAGATCAAAGTGAAGGAACAGGATCGATACAAGAATGTGTTCACCACCAAATGGGGAATGCATGCATATCAAAAATGCCTTTTGGTTTATCAAATGTAGGTGCCACCTTCCAAAGAGAAATGGATATCACTTTCAAAGGATATATTAATCAATTTATCCTTGTGTATCTTGATGATATCACTATTTTCTCAAAGCATAACAAAGATCATATTAGTCATCTTGAGAAGGTATTTGAAAGATGTAGGAGTTTGGGGTATCTCTTAACCCCAAGAAATGTAATTTTGCAGTCCTTAGAGGTAAGCTTTTGGGGCACGTTGTTTCTAAAGAAGGCATTGTCATTGATCCAAAAAGAGTCTCTGCCATCCTTTCTCTTTCCTTTCCATCTCACAAGAAATATTTGCAGATTTCCTTAGAAAGGTTAACTTTGTTAAGCACTTTTACCTGACTTCATGGGTCTGGTAAAGCCACTCACACTTATGCTCAGAAAATATTCAGCTTTAAAATAAACCACGAAGGGGAAGGAAAGATTTGAAAAGATCAAACAAGAAATAGCTCAGGCTCCTACATTGATTAATCCAAATTACTCCAAATATTTTATCTTATATGTGTATGGAGTTGATTCTCGTTGTCATTGATTAAGACTTGTAACCCGTAGCCTTCTTTGGCCAAAATTTGAAGGATTATGATTAAGACTATTGAGAGTAACCCATCATGCATGTCCATGATTATATCTTTGGCGCATCAAAACTTCATTATGGGAAGATATTAGAAGTGAGATTGGGTAACTAAAATTATGGAATATGATGTGACCATTATTGAGAATAAATCATTTTCCATCAAGATGCAATGACCCAAAACTACCTTATTCTTAGAAGAAATTTGAAAATCATGATTATATGATAACATTCTTATCCTTTGCATATATCCTCTTGGTACCAACAAATAAAAGAGGTGACATTTAAGGTTTCGGTATGTGTTGGTTGTGGGGAACATCGGCATCCCAAAACAATGTAATAGGATCCCGACAGTGAGTTCCAAGATGATTTCTCAGGTGAACATTAGGGACTTCATTATAGGTGGATCATCCATGCCAGATATTAGTGAGAAGTGAGATGGATGGGTACTCTCCTTACTAAAATTATGGAATATCTGATGTGACCATTACAGGGGTATTGAATTCAATGATCAAATCTGGTAAAATGGGTTCAATAAATACTTCTTTGTTGACACCGCACCATAACAAAGAAGCTCCGAATCACCATCTTGGAATTTATTGAAGAAATTGAAGGTTTGTATTCCTCAAACCATCATTTTTGATAATGCTAAAGCTTTCTTAGGATCCAAAATCTTCAATTAGGCTCTTCCTTGAATTTATCTTTAAAATTCCTCCCCCAAGGTAATGGATTGGTGTAATCTATCAAAACTTGATCGAGAAGAGATGACTATGGACATCAACTATGGCAGTCAAAAGTAAAAATTCTCTTTGGGTGGAAGGATAACATTTTTTCCCCTACAAACCGGTATATGGATCCCTTTGTCACTTGAACTTGAGAAACTTTAAAGGCACAAATCAAAGTGTTAGAACTTGAGGAAAACAAAAATGTTGTCATGGAAAGGATATGATAATTCAACCAAACAATGGTTTAATAGGAAATCTAGGCCTCAAATTTGAAGAACCATGAAGCTTTGAGTATACATACATTAAAAGGTGGCTAACTCATGAAGAAGAAAAATTGCGGAGAATCTTAAATGTGCCATGGAAAATGAATGCATTTTTGTTTTGAGATAAAGGACATGATATCATAATGCCATCAAGTGATAAAGGAAAAAATCATAGAAAAGGTCTAAGTTCCACCCCAAAGTAAAAACAAAGTTTGATAAAGTGCCACTAAATTTTTTTCCCATTTTGAAGGCCGGATCTTATCTTAAATGTGCCATGGAAAATGAATGCATTTTGTGAGATAAAGGACATGATATCATAATGCCACGATAAAGGAGGTCTAGTTCCACCCCAAAGTAAAAACAAAGTTGGAAAACCACGCGGCACAAGGAGGAGATAAAATCCAGGGGGAGATAAAATCCCGGGAGTACATGGTACCATGATACAAAGGAATGATTTGCGAGATGTAAAAGTCATGCAAGGATGAGACAAGGAAGCCACGTGCTTTGAAGCGAGAAAAATATTTTCCCGTAGATTGCTATATAAACATGAATTTAATTTGATTATTGTAAATCTGATATTATTTAAAGGAATCTTAATCTTATTCATGCGAAAGCAATCAGATTTCATGGATTAAATAATGGTAGGTGGTGGAAGTGAAGGAAAATGTCTCTAACATGCAAAGAGGTTGTTTTAGGCAACATAACAACCAATATTAAATGTAGTATGGGCGCTCAGTTAAAAAAGGCATGTAACAGTGGATAAACAAAGAGGCGCCTTGTTCCCTAAGAGAAATTAATGAAGGGGGTTGGGATTAGCTAAAGGAATTTGAATTTTCCTCTAAATTATTCTCTCTCTTCCACAATTTTCTATATATTATAGAGAAATGCTCATTCTTAACATTGGATAATTTGGAATGCAAAGGCATCATCTTATGATGTACAAGTGTTTGAAGGGTTACATGCCTTGGACTCAAGTTCTATAAATGTTTTACATCTTCTTCCTGCCTTGTAATGATCTATGCATGATCTCCAGAAATAAAATCTTAGTTTTGTGGCTCGTTCTACCTTAGCTATCATTTTGTTGCACTCTCTTTCCTCTCATTCTTTTGCAGGTGTGTTGTATGTGCTATTTCAGAACTTTGTGTCTATTGTGCATCATGAAAGTGGATCTTGGGACATGATTTTAATCTGTGGTCTTCATTTTGACCCTCTTCATCATCGTTTACCTCCATTTTCACTCTTTTTGAAGTGTTCATCCCCTTGTTTTCTGGTGCTATCACCTCTATAGATTAGGATTTCTATTTTATGCATCTCCTTCTCACCCTGGTCCCTTGGAAAGTTAGAGTAGAGCTAGATAGTTACATTTCAATTTCTAGGAGTAGTTGTAGCAATATAAGTAAGTAGAGGAAGCCGACCTTCTCTGGAGGTATGTCTTATTTGGAGTCCCATAAGTTGGAGACAGTTCCATGTTTACTCAAATTTCAGGTTATCTATGATCTAAATGTGGGTGAAATTTTGAGCTCCAACAATATATACACAACTCTTCACCTCATGTTCAATATTTTTCCTAGTCCAGAGCACTTCTAGATCAAGCGTAAATAAACTAATTCATTCTTTATATATCTCTTTTTGAGGGTTCCATACTTAATTTCTTATTTTCTTACATCATATTGTACTTAGGAATTATATATCATAGTTTACATCAGTTTCTCTACAATTAGGGTTTAATAAAATATAACTTTTATTCAATCATTTGGTGAACTCCGACATGAATAAAACCCAACCTAGCATCTAGGCATAATATCACCTTCTTAACATGGCTGAAATTTATCCACCCTTTACTGGTGAAGGCCTTCATGATCTCAATGCTCATCTTGTTGAACATCCACAAGACCTAGGTCTAATTTTATTCGTTACTTATGAGGATGTCAAAATCTAGTTGAAATTAACCCTCTCATCTCTAATATTGATTCTATTCCTATTGCAACACAACCTCCTTTTGTTTCACTAATAAGTTTTATGCTTTCTAGGATGAAACATATAGAAGGTAAAATGGTTAAGGAGGAATACCTATGATATGTAGGTCGAAGGTTGAATGCGCGCATCGTAGACTTTTGATCCAAGTTAATTGTGTGAGCTTCCCTTTGGCTAGGAGGAATGACCTATATAAGAAACACAACAAGACCACTAAATAGTATTAATAATATAGGTTAGTGGACTGCCTAGCAAATGCTAGATGCAGAAGCGTGATGCTTCCAAGAAGGTTGTCAATCCAATTTCAAATATAAATTAATATTGCAAATATCATGAAGTAATGATTTCTATTGTAGTTATATGATTTAGGTATCTCATGTAAATACAATAAGAAAATATAATCTAACAGGAAATTTTATGATCAAATATGGAGGTTTTGTAGGTCTGACAAGGATTTGGGATTGATCGGGTGAGGTCTGGGTTATTTTTGGTTGATTGAGAGGCTTTCGGTCAAAAGGAATGAAATGACACAGAGACCGATATCGGTTAGGTGACCGATGTCGGTATAGAGGTGAAATTGATGGCGGTTAGGTAACCAACATCGGTAGGGGAAATTGACAATAATTTGATAAAAATGGTTTTTGGGATTCTCTGTGATTGCACAGAGAGTGAGAAGGGTGTGGTTAGGTTTGTAATATTACTGAGAAGACTTAGGGATATAGAGGGGGAAGTCACAAAAGGAAAAAATCTATAGGTGGTTGGGTTGGTAGATTGGTGAGGAGGTGGAGATAAAGGAATACAGGAAGAAATAAAGTATAATGAAAGAGGTAAGGAATCTATACTTTAAGAAAGCACAATATGATCGAAATCATGAATACTTACTTGCCTTTATAGATCTAGTAGGTGAAGGTGGATGGTAGTTGATCCGTGAAGAGATTCCAGAGTCATTTCTATGGTAGTACTCCCATGAGTATTCCAATACTCTAGAAGGAGAACCAGATGCTTTCTTAGGCCTTTGGTTGAGTATTTTATGTCGTCTAAATTATGGAGGATGAAGAAGAAGAATAGAAAGAAAGAACAAGTTACATGAAGACAGAGTCTCCATGGAGAGAAGCTGAACAGAAGGAAAGTGCAAGTACACTTTTGGTGAGAATATGGTATTATCTTCCACCGTATTTCCTTTGTATTTTTAGTCTCATGTAATGGCTTTCATAGTATGCAAATCACTTAGGGTTTATTCTTGTTAGATCCACAAGTTGTTGTGAGATCTTGTTATTGCTCATTCTTGTATATCCACATGTTGTGAGATCTTGTATTCCATATCCATGTGATCATGTTGTATTTTTGATCCATAGGAATCTATCATGGTAGAGGAATTTTTCTTCATGTTTGCAGGTTGATGCAGTGATGGAGGAAAGAATTACTTCTTGGTGCATGCTTATAGCTGCACATTGGTAGACCCTTCTAGAGGTCTTGTTTAAAGATTCACAAGTCTGACAATGAGAGCTCATTTGCACGTGGAAGATGTAGGGAAGCTTCAGCTATGTGAGATCTGGTGGTGTTTCAGAGGCATGGTTGTAGTACACTCAGGTAGATCTGGTTGGAGGTATGGGAGGAGGAGATACTCTTGTAGAGATACATGTACTCTTGTGCAGAAGGGTTGGTTTGTAATCTCTTGTTATGTTATATATATGATATCTCTATCTTTGGTGGATGTAACCCACATTGGGTGAACCATGGTACATGCTTGTTATGTGTGTGTACTTTTGTGTGATTTGATTATTCTAGTTTATACTTCCACTGCTATATATTTTGTGGGGATTATTAGATCCATATTTGCATGTTTGAATTTGATATTCTATAGTTTCAAATGTTTCAACGTAAACCCATCCCCAACAAATATCTCTCTCATGAATTCACAAAAAAACATCTCATAAGTCTAAGAAGATCTAAGAAGACCCTCAAATGAGGAGCTTAATACAATTTATAGAAGAGAAGGTAACTCTTCATCTTCCCAGGTGACTTTTCAAATACCATATTCTGACTTTAGATTATTCATATTCCAATTAAATATTTAAGTCCCTTTTATAAAAAAAAGGTGACTTAAAGTTTACATTATGTTTCTAAAGTCACTTAAAGATATATCAAAAAGTGCAAAACCCAACACAAAATTATAACATTGAAGAGAGAGTGTGTTAGGTGAGAAGAGAAGAGAGAGAAAGAGGAGGAAGAAGAAGAAGGAAGGAGGAGGAAGAAGCATTATGTAGAAGAATGAGCCACTGTGGTGGATTTGATCTCACTCCCTAACTGGTTTCCATCTCGTGCTCTTTAGAAGATCTTTGTCTCTCAAATTTCTTACTGAAACGAGTTGTTGCAGGTTCCACTTTTTCAGCATGAGGAATACAAATAATGCTTAGGGTCTCTGTCCATCCATCATACACGCTTTGATATATTTTCACTTCCCAAACCATGATGGATGTTTCTCTACGATAAGTGCAATGGCAACCCGAATCTCTGAGAGGAACTCCAGGGTGTCCTTAGTGAAGGACAATGGGTTGTTTTCCTTTTTTTTAAATGTTCCTCGATGGACCAATTATCTCATCAACAGTTGTGTCTTCTCCCATTACAGGTACTCCAAGTTTCTGAATTTGACGATTTATACTATCCTACAACTTGTACACTTGTCCCTCTTTTTCCTCTAGTTCAATGATGTCCCGATTGACTGCTTCAAATCTGATTTCCAAATACCTCACCCATACACATGAAAATTATTCTAAAGGATTTTCAAAAATCTTCCTGTTGATCAACTCCTAATGACAAGTGTTTCTCATTTCATTCACTACTAGACCCAAAGGATCCTAGTAGTCCCTTTCTTTCTCCAAGTCTTCTTTGAGTTCCTACATCTTGTTTGTTATCACACACATGGAGGCAAAGAGTTTGACCGCCTCTTGAGCACCGAATTCCCTTTTCTGAAATAGAATCAATCCATTAATTATTATCTCTTCCCGCATTGTGAACTTGTGTGTCCTCTTGATATATTCGGATTTAAGCTATTGATGGGTGCAACTTCTTCAATGGGGGTTGTCATGGAATTTGGATCTACCATATGTTTCACCTGTTATTTTAGCTCATCAATCTTCTTCTTATATTCCTTATTCCTTGTGACCATGTGAGAAAAATATTTTTGATACATGTGTAAATCCCCTTCATGAGTAGTCGCCCCAATTGGGTCATGCTCATCTTATAATCAACAAGTGTCAACTCATCCACTGGATTTATTACCTTCGGTCAGATACTTCAATGTATGGATTACATGTGTCCCTATTGTAGAACCATGAGGCCATGTGTGTGAAATTTATTTTCTTTTCTTTAGATAGTGAGACAATTGTTGATAGGTCAGGGGTTTCCACTTGTTGCAAAGTGTAGGTCTCAGGGGAAATTGTTTCTTGCATCTAAGGGAACACCTCATCAAACTTAGGTTCTATGATAGGTGTACCAATCATTCCCTTCTCTAAAGGAGGAGGAAAATCTTGAATGTGAGCTGTATGAGTGTTGACAAGAGGTGAGACCTCTCATGCGGTGGTTCGAAACTGGGTCTTGAACCATGTGGTTTCCTTCCGCTTGTGATTCCACAACTGGATCTTTGTCTTACATTGTTACAATTGATCCTTATTCTATCTTATCCCTCTTAGGTGACTTTACATGAAGTGAAGTCTCCAATTATATGGATATTTGTTGAGAAGTTTCTCTATAATGCCTCAAAGTTAAGGCAACTTCAACGACTCTTGATGAGGACCGATGAGAGGCTTTTTTCTGACCTACAGGCATACCTCATGATTGGATGATCATAGTTATCTTCCTCTAAAACCAATCCCTCATTCTCCTAACCACCTTTTCAGTTTGCTCCTTTATATCCCCTTATTCACAAAAAAACCAGTTTACCTGAGGTAATGGAGAAACCTTGATTTTCACGTACTCAGGATCATACATCTTTTTACATCATCCTGCAAGATATCTTTGAACCAAGAGAACTTGAATTTCCTCATTTCATTGGCTGCCATCCTCATACAATCCTTTTCCCGTACTTCAAATTCATTAGCACAATTGGCCCAAAGTCCTTGATTTGTGGCTTGTGTTGCAAGTCTAGAACATGGAAAGAGTTGGGATCATCTCGGATGTCGAAATTAGGCCTGGTAGTGTAGGAATGCAAAGTCAAATGAGTGAAGGTAACCTCCAAATGAGATGTATCATTTGCATTCTTACATGTGAATACCCCGAGAGAGATGGGAAATGAGATCAACTTCTTCTTCATGTTTTTGAGCCTGTTGTTTACCTATATGATTTGCCTACAGAGCTCAAATAGTACAATTTGGTCACTAAGGTACTTGGGTAACCTTAGCAAAGCTTATTCGAAGTCAAAACTCACAAGTAGGAGAAGGTCGAGAATTGGATGAAATAAGAGCCAAACTTCTTGATTAAGGACGCCACTCATGGAAACATTCTGGCCTCCAAATCACCCTCCAAGTATCAAACCATGTATATTTTGAATATATCATTCACGTGAGAAAGTTTCTATGGCTTTCCTCCATCACCAACTATGGAAGTTTCTCGAATACAGCACCTTGGTGGAAATGTTCTGCGTGAGAGCCAATCCTTTGAATGATCTTGAGCTAGCAAGTAGATAGACCAAGTAAGAAGTCATGTGGAACTTCTTCGTCATGGGCATCTAAAGAAATTTCAAATGTATATTTTCACTGATGATCTGGCCCAAGTTGATTCTTTGCTTTCCTTCAGTCACAGTCAAGATGAAAAGGCCCATCCACTCCTGGAAATCTCTTATGTTTGCTTCTCCCATCACCCTGTTAAGGAGGGTGATTTGAATATCCCTTGTAAAACTCACACCTCGGAAGGGTCTTGGGAATTCTTGAGGATTTCTCCATGTCTTCATCCATGATCTAAGTGTAACCCCTTGCATATGCATCCATTGTTTCCCAGTCATGCAAGGCCTTTTCTTTTGAGATGATAACCATGTTAGGTGATGTTGGGATTTGTAGAGAAAGTGAGATGGTTATGGGACTAATGATCACCAATTTTGTACCATTATCGGCTTGAATTTTTCACATTTCTAGTTCATAGTGGTGAGAGCAAGCTAAGACCAACTCAAGGCTTTATACAAACATGAGGTGTCCTACAACTGTGAACAATCCACTTGTGAATACCTGATCTTCAATCTTCCCTCACTCTTTAGTTGTCATGTGAACCCTTAGGTCATTTAATTCCATGTATGAGACATCATTGTCTTCTATCTCATATTTAGAGGTGAAAGGTTATGTCGGCTTCTGTCCTATCCACTTATACTTCATGATTTCTTAAGAAAAACAACTTACTATTTTTAGTAAGTATGAAAAATCAGCTTCCTCAAACCTTAACTGGATGTTGCAACTTGGATTTCCCTTTCTCCCTACATTTCTCTCACCTTCTAGATCAATTTTCTATTTTTGGCAAGTTGCTTGTGAGACCACTTACTATTTTTAGTAAGTGTCAATTTTGTACCAAGATGATGTTTTGATGAATTTTCCACTACAATACTTCTTTTGTGTTCACTGCCTCTTTCGTAGTTTATTCAATTGACGATGTTCTCGAAATGGTAGTCCTTTATGTAGAAGACATGATTTTTAAGAAATTAAACCTCTAGGGGTTGGATCACTACAAAATGAAGTTTTCTAATATGGGTTTTTTCCTAATATCGCCCCTTTGAAATCTTGGACCTACCCGATGAGTGGTTTGGGAGATTTTAAACTTTCAAATTTCTGACCTTGCGGAACCTTTGAACACAAAAGCCATTGATGGATCTCGAAAATTGTAGGTTTGGTTTTCTCCTCCTTTCATAATGAAAATCAAATTTGTGATATGGGTTTTTATTTTCATTCTCGCTAGTGAATTTTTCTTCAAACCGATTCTGCTCTGACGGAAATCTAACTTTTTTCTATCAGTGCAAAGAAATAGATTTCTTTGTTATGAATACTTCTTGTTGTGAATGTGATATATAAAGGTGGGGTTTTTATGGCCTCTAAGAATGAATAATACATCAAAAATACTTTTTTTCATGTACTGGTTTGCAAGATCTTTTCAAATTTCTATTTCTCGTAATGTAGGTTTTCGAAGGGATTTCTTCGCTCATTCTTCGTTTCTTCTTTTTGGTTTGATCAATATGTCTTATGAGAGTTGTATAATATTATGGAGTGGAGGATATTTTTTTGTTAGTGGATCTGGTTTTAGGTATAGAAATGGTGGGCAAGGGTGAGACGAAGTTGCAGAGTGTGCAGGTGAAGCTATGGAAAGTAAGAAGCGGGAAAGAAAGCGATAAGTAAGATTTAAAATATTCAAAATAAAGTAGAGCAGGGATGAGGCACATTTTCATTTCCCTCATTTACCTTAAGCATTAAGGGATGGGAGAGACATCAATTTACATGCAGCTCTTGGTCGCGACATGTGGTAGAAATCCAACGGCTAAGGATTTGAGCTAAAAGTAAGTCGGAAGCACTCATGGCGGCTAGAAACTTGTCGTATGAAGAACCAAGAGCCATTCCTTGAGATGGGAACATTTATTATTTCCCTAAATTCCCCAACACAAAGGGACATGAGGAACATCAATTTTCACAAATACGCTTTGAACTTGACACTTGGCAAAGAATCGATGGTCTTCAATTTTAGCTCCACTAGCTCCTGAGGGGCTGAGAAAAAGCACCGGAGAGGGTCAGGGTGGGTGACCTAAAGACTCCCTAGGGTTTGGGTGCATTTTTATGTCCCTTATGTCCCCCAACAGAAATGGACATGAGGTTCATCAATTTTTATGGTGCACCGTGAGCCGCCACTTGTCGCTGATCCGACCGCTGAGGGTTTGAGCTCTTGCAATCACGCTGAGCCGAATCGGCGATCCTGGAGGTTGTATGGGTGACCAGAGGACTTATAGGGGATGGGAGAATTTTTATGTCCCTCATGTACCTTTTCTTGAGGGATGAAAGGGACATGAAATTGCGCCAGATCCTGGAGCTGACATGTGTCCTCATCAAATTTTGACTAACTCCCGAACTCGCTCCTAGAGGGCAACTTCAAATGGCAATATCTTGAGCTCCCGATGGAAGTTTTGGAAAAAAATATATGATATTAACTAAAAATGACCTTCTAAATCCAATGGTGGGGTTCGCAAGTGTTGATTCCTCCATTTGAGCCCTAAAAAGTGGATTTTTTTATCTATATCCTTAGTTGTACATGGAAAAAACCAATGTAATCCTATTTCACCAAATTGTTCGAAAAATATAATTTCACCATCTTATAGGGATTGGAATTCCCTTTTTAAAAATTTATTTTTGTCTCATAACTCCATCCAAATCTACCGAATCACTTCCCAAAGCTTAGCAACTCTTTTGACCATGTGCACTACTTAGGCCTGTGAACCTTGTTTTTGTCAAACTACCCCAACTTCACTAAATCCTTCCTAAATTTTCCTAAATCACCTCCATAATGTTCTTAGGCCTTCAATTTACCTCTGTGTCTAGTTTGGATGCTTTGTTCCACTCCAAGGTGGTTGTGCACATCCTTGGAAGGCCTGTGATAGCCCTTCCCACAACTGCCCGAAATTTGCATTTTCCAAGAAATCCTAAAATCACCTAAGGGGTTGAATTGAATTTCCTAAATCACCTAGGGGAATGAGTTAAAATCATTTAGGAGGTAATGGGACTAACTGGGTAGACTTGGAATGCTTTGGAAGAGTGAATTTTGAAAGTTTTGACTCTAGGGTATAGTTGTCATGCTCGAAAATAGTTAATTTTCCTGTTGCACATTTCCATGAAAACACTAAGAATGTTATATAGATTGATAGAAGAATTTATGGAGTGATTTTGTGAAGAAAATGATGCAAGTGTGATGAGGAAGTGATGTTTAATTCAAAATTATACCCTCAACAACAAGTATGAACCATGAGACTAGAGTGCATCATCAAGTAATGTGTGTTGTATAAGGTTGTGATCGTGAAGTGTGAGAGTGAAATGTGTAAGTAGTAGGTGCTAGGAGGATGTGGATTGCAGAATTTTACACAAAAATGTTTATTAAATGGGTTTAATGTGAAGATTTGGAATGTGCGGCGCAATATGTACAACGCAAGATGTATATATTGTTTGATGTAGGAGGATGAGGTTGAAGATGTGTATAGTGTGTAGCACAAAGTGCATATGATGTATAGAAGAATATATGAATAAAATATGTAGGAAGCACACAATGTATATGATGTGTAGGAAGAAGGAGGTGTTGTATAAGATAATTTTTTGTAATGAGTAGAAATTGCAAAGCGCATAAAATATATAGTAGATGTAATAAGAAGGTAAAGCAAAGATGTGTAGGATGTGCAATGTGTAAGAATGTGTTGCTGAAAATATACATTATGTAATGCATGATGTGTAGTGCAGTTTTTCGTGTGTGAGGTTCATGTGCATTGGATGCCCTCAATAGTCAAGTGTGAACCAAAGCACAAGAGTACGTCATTGGGAGATGAAAATATGAGCATGTATCAAGGTGTATATGTTAGAAGGTATGTGTGTATTGAGGTGAGTGTAAGACATGTGTTGATGCTAGGGGAATAAATGTAATTCTTCCCCAAGTGTGTGTTGATGAATGAGCTATCTGATAAAAGTAAAGGGTGAAGGTCGTCTACTGATGCTTTTGGTGATGAAGGTGTGTGACCATGATCTAAGAGTGGTGGTATATGAGATAGATGTTGTTTAGGTGAGTGAAGTATATATGCATGTGAATGATGAGCATATTATGGGAACCATGGCATCTTAAAATGCGTAGGTGATGGAGACCTATATGGAATAAAAAGAGGCGGTGAAGTGCGTCTAGATGTAGGAGTTGTCCTAGCGATGGACCTGAACTGATGTACTAGACTAGTAGAGTGATGAGACTGCATAGGACATGTACGAGTAGGTGAGCTAGGAGCTGATTTTGCTTTAGGTTCAAGAGGTCATGGCATACTAGATGGACTAGGTAATGTATTGGAAACCATGAGAGGAATTTTCAACCATGGAGTAGATGGAGGCACACCATTGATAGAAATGACTTGATTTTTGTGAATGAATTTTAGACACAAATGATTCATGGAGATGATAGACTTAGACCTACAAATCCAATTGAGGCCTAAGAGCATGTCACACCCTTTGACTGTTTGTCCCATAAGAAAGGGTACTAATATAGTAAGAGGAACGACCGTAAAATAAAGCTTGACAACACCATAGGAATTTTTCATTAGATATGAAATTTGTGAAAGTGGATAACCAATAGCAATAATAAGTGGAATAGAACATGCATTGATGGGCCATGATGGATCAACCTTGGTGTTATTGATAGGGATAGATCCGATAGAGGCACTAATGTGTAAGTGATTAGAAGAGAATTTTGCATGATAATCATGGTCAGATAAAGAGATGATTGGTGGAAAAATGTTAGTGTTAGAACTAATAAATCAAGAGCCCTTGATGTAGGATGAGCAATCTGCGTAATATGAATGATTAGTCAAGGAATCAACCACTTTCTTGTCATTCTTTGGCAAAGGATTGTTAAAGATATTGAGCTTATGATTTTCATTTATAGGTGCAAAAGTGGTAGATTGTGGAAGGTCAATTTTTACCATTGTTGATTAGATCTTAAATGAGATTATGAAGTTTGAAACAACGATCTAGTAGAATGCCCTATGCATTGATGATAGTCACAATGGAATTTTTCATCATAATTACAACCTTTTGGATGAGATGGATCTAATTGTAGCAGAGGAGGAAGTGTGATGAGATTACTTTTGATAAGTTGTGGAAGAAAAATATGTGGAAGGATAGTGAAATTTGCATATGTACATCTAGGTGGTTGAGATTGAAAATTTTTGGTGGGGATACCACATTGACCGTGAATTTTGCATCAACTAGTTTGTTTGTTAAAGGTTTGAATGTTAACTTACTTTGAAAACATGTAGAAGATGACGTTTTCTCTTGATATTTAAGATTTCCTATAGATAAGAGCTTAGTTTCATGAATCTTAAGAGTATGACATAGTTGGTCAAATGAGGGAGATGTCTAAAAGTGAACATTCTCCTAGAGAGGCGGTAATAGACTTTGAATAAATACGTCCTGAAGCTCAGAGTTCGCAAGCACATTTGACATCTTAGTTAAGTTTTTGTATTGCAAGACATGGTATATTAAATGTTCGTTAGATCCTTGTTTAAGGTGAACAAGATGAGCATATGAGATCTTGAAGTCGATATTAATAGAAAAATGAGTAAGAAAAGCATTGGCTATATGTGTGAAATATGTAACCGAATGAACAAGTACGTCATAGAACCCACGTATCATGTAATCATATAAGCTGTGGGAAAATAGATATACTAATATGTTATGATCATTTGCATAGTCGAGGCATGCTACATGAAAGGCTCAAAGATGCTCTTGAGATTGCCATGGCCTTTGAAGATGGCTAACTTAGGAGAAAAAAGTTAGGTGGTAGTGGATAAGCAGAGATGGTAGTTACAAAAGGAGTATGAAGGATTGAAGTGGAGTTGAGAGATGGATATACGTGAGAAGTAGCAAGATATAACTATCAAATTTGTGTCTCCGAGATCCCGATATAAATAAATTAAATCACTAGTATTTGAAGAAGAGGTAGGTTGTGTATTAGGGGTGTTAGGTTGAATGAGAGGAGTGTTAGTGGTAGGGATGGAAACGGGGATATGATGAGGCCGGGTAGAGGCCATGAGATCCAAAGAGTGAACAAAGAGAGGATCCAAGGCATCACGAGTGTTCTTAGCAGCAAAACAAAGCTTGTAGGATGTGTAGTAGATGAGTGGGATTATCATGTAAAGCTTGTCAAAAATCATTGAATGTGTTTAATTTTTCTTGGTCAATGTTAGTATCTTCATCGTATGATTTTTCCCTACAAGATGCTTCTATTTTTATAAGAGGAACATTACAAGAGTTAACCAAGGGATTTTTCAGTTATATCCCTTGAGGTGGAGATTTTACCCATCGGTTTGGAAACCCTACGAGAAGATGAAGGAATCTCACAATATTGAAAAGACCCAAAACGACCACTATGGATGGAAGGCATAAGAATAAAATCCCAAAAAGAAAGTGGAGAAAGTGGATTTGAATATCGGGTTCACCAAAATTATTAAGCTAATATGGAAATATTATAGCCTAATTTGAATGCAAGATCACAAGAAATGAATAATAAAGTAAGTACAAATAATAAACCCAAGAAACTAAGCAATAAATAATAAAACCCTAAGTGCAAAGAGGGGATGAGAAACCTTAGCTAATTCATAGAGAATTGTGGACTAGATCAAAGCTTTGACCAACTCGTGCGAAAGGAAGAATCATCGCACGAAGCCCCGGAAAATGCACATCCGGCAAAAAGGCTGGAAAGGGGCATCTGGAGAGGGATAGGGGCGCCTGTGGGTGACCTAGTCCTAATATTGGGCACCCGTGTCTCATGGAAATGATCATAAAACCTCCTCTCGAGGTGTCACAAGTTATTAATTATTACTCACCTTTGCTCACTCGAGGTTGCACCAAGATCACTGAGGTCACTGAAACCCGCAAAGAAGAATGTACCTATACAACCCTCAAATAGACATCAAATCCCAAAAAACAAAGATGTGAAATGAGGGGTTGAATTATCATTAGCTGTCATAATGGTGAACTTATAACTAAGCATTGCACTACATCTCAGACCCAATGTAGTTATGTGTGCGTGTGTGTGGAATTGTGCCCTAGGTTTCTCTTGTGCGTGTCGCACTTGGATAAAGAAAGTAGCTAGATGTAAAACATAGTAAATGTGTGCATGGAATAAAATGAACTTCCCTTCTATTAAGAGTATGCAGATGAACCATCCCTTGTGTCCCTTGTGATGGCGTTAGATGGATATAATGGATCTCTTAGATGCTTTGATGGATAAAACCTTAGGTGGCGATAGATAGTGTTTAGTGTTTGGTCCTTTATTATGATCACATAAACTTATATTTATATTATTCGTTTTCTCTAATTTTATAATTGACCCGAAAAGGCTGACTACCAAAAATATAAGATGCTCAAATGGCTAGAAAGGACCTAAAAGTGTGAGTAAAGTACAAAGGGGATAGGAGCGCCCATGGGGATGAGGGCTCCTAGTGTTGGTATCCCGGTTGGGTGCTAGTGTCCGTGATGACAAATGCTAAAGAGTAAAAATGTATACCGATAAAATAAGGGTGCAAGACTGAAAGTAGCAATAGATTCAAAGAAAGGTGGCCAAATACATGGGTTAATCAATACTTTTCTTACTTAGGAATCATATGAATAGTAGTATGCAACCAGGACTAGATAATTACCCAAAGTGTGTGATATTGTGTCTATAGATTTTGAATACGTACCTTGGTAAAATTGATTTGAAACCTGAGCTACAAATCAATTTTATGATATGGGATAGTTCCATCCTTGGTGAAGGAGATTTCACATCATTTTTATGGGCTAGCTTGATCACTTTATTATGAAATAGTCCCAAACTTGGCTACATTTTGAGTGTTAACATACATCATATTAAAAAGAACAACAAGAAATAATAAATGATCATTTGTTTGGAAAATAATTACTTAGTTTATATAAATTTTCCTAAACAAAATACATATAAACTAGTGTGCATTGGATAATAGATAAGGAAATAATGTATCTCAGGATTATTTGAAAGTGAAAATAATATTTTGATAAGAGGGATTTTTAGACTCATCATGTGGCATACATAGGGTTATGGAAAGAGACCCGATGAGTATTGTTATTTCTTGTAGTGTTTGGTTATCTAGGAGGTGATGCAGAGATTACACTACACATAGGTTGTGGAGATGAGGGAGAGATATAGAGAGAGATAGAGAGAGAGAGAGAGAGATTCCCACAAAGGAGATTTCATAGTAATGGAAGTTACACAACATAAGTATTCTATGATTGTTTTGGTTTGGATTTTTTTACTATATAGAAAGAATGTGTTGATGTGGTTTATGTTAATGTGTATGTGTTGATGATTACAAGAAATACGTATTGGACCGCCATTATAGATGAATTAGTACACACATTTTTTCATATTATTATGTGGATGTGGTTACTAGATACTTCCTCAAGCATTTTGATGAGATTGTGGATGAGCACACTTTTTTTTTATCCATTTTTGTGGTGGTGGCCATATATATAGTATTATAGATTCATTGAAATGAGAACCGAGTAGATATGTTTCATTGGTGTGAATCTCATGTTAGGGCTAAGTTAGTTATAGTATATATTAGTGAGATTGGGGGAGTCATAGGATCAATATGCATATGTTTTAAAAATAGTACAACATTATGCAAGTGATTGTCACATTACCAAGAAAGGTCATGGTGTAGGGACCATTGGGATACAAGAGAATCCTCAAGATCTCACATTATGATGTCTATTTAGAGTAGTGGTCACGATGAGTGAATGCATGAATGGTGATGTGCTTGGCATGTTGTGTTTATTATTTTGTATGAAACTTTGTGTGTGTGTGTGTGTGTGTGTGTGTGTGTGTGTGTGTGTGTGTGTGTGTGTGTGTGTGTGTGTGTGTGTGTGTGTGTGTGTGTGTGTGTGTGTGTGTGTGTGTGTGTGTGTGTGTGATTTTGTACCATGTAAAAAAACTTTTGGTGTAATGATGATAACATTTATAGAATATTTTTTTAGATGTATGGGTATATGTGTTGATATCAAGGTTGTGAGATGTATGTAATTTGGTTTTTATGGTGGTGGCATTATTACTTGATGTGATGATGTGTTCATTGTTAGCATGTACATATATAACACTTGTTTGAGAGTGGTAAGTAATGCGTGTGATGTGTAAGAAAATCAACATAGATGTATATTTGATTATAATATATGTGAATTACTTAGATCATGTGAGTGAGGAATTGAATCCAAAATCATCAATGTGTGTATAGTGATGAGAAGGCGTAATGGGTGGTACGTGTGTATCCACTTACATAAGATACCATGAGCATATAGGATGAGGAAACCTATTCTTAAAACATAAAAAGGGTGATCCTCATAAATGTTGTGAGGGAATTAATGAAAGGGTAGATAAGGAGTGTATTATATGTGTGATGAAAACATTATGCTAAATTGAGAAGGTAGATTAGGAATGAGTAGTCATGCTAGATACCAAAAAGGAACTAACTTAAATTATACATGAAGATGTAGCTTAACTAGATGTGTTATAGATTATGCCAAAGAGGTTATAGAAGTCACATGTGTAACTTTGGGTACATGCCTTTGAGGAGGGGAAGTATGTATATGTATCAAATCACAATGTATGTATGTATTGTTAGGAATTAGAAACTATATAATTCCTCAAATACATGTATATAAATATAACATGTAAATAAATAATGCACAAAAGAAGACAAGACAAGATTTAACATGGTTCACCCAATGTGGGCTACGTCCACCAAGAACTTGCTCAAATTTTATTATCAACAAGAGTAAAACAACTCTCACAGTCTTCTCTCAGTTATGAACTCACAACAAATTCCAAAGATGCTTAAACCACATCTAAACCACAATTGACACCCAATTGCTTAACCTTGATCACTCTTGATCACCTCTTGATCACTAAGACTCAAGACCTCTTGAACACACAAGATATCTTCAAGATACCCTAACACCTCTATTTATAGGATTACAATCCTTTAAGAAGTCCAAAATTTGACCCTAGAAGTTTGAAAGTCATGACCTTTCATCTTCCCACGGCTAGAAAAGAAATTGTCATGACCTTTCATCTTCCCATGGCTGGAAAAGAAATGGTCATGACCTTTCATCTTCCCAATTCAAACTCCACACTTCAATACTGATTTGAGAAGACCAAAAATAGGCTCCACACCCCAACAATCTCCCACTTGAGACTGTTCCTACTGAGCAAAAAGTTCTCAACCCTTCATTATCAACCATGAAGGCCAATCAAAGTTGAACACAACTTCAACTTCTCCCTTGTGACCACCTTGGTCATCATATCCATAGGATTCTGACTGGTATGAATCTTTTCTAGCTTCAACTTATCTTCTTCCAAAGCTTATCCCGATGAAATGATATCTCAGCTGAATGTGCTTCATCCTAGAGTGAAAAGCGGAGTTCTTCACTAAATGAATAGTGCTTTGACTATCACTATGTAGTCTCCCAACTTCCTGCTTATGACCCAACTCATCAAGCAACTATTGTAGCCAAATCATCTCCTTTCTTGCCTCTGTGGCAGCAACATACTCAACCTCTAGTGGTTGACAAAGCCACAACCTTTTGTAACCATGAAATCCAACTCACCGTTGTATCACCAACCATAAATACATAACTTGTCATGCTCCTCCTGCTGTCCAAATCTCCTGCCATGTCCGAATCTACATAACCATGCAATGTAGTGTCCGATCCACTAAAACACAATGTTGCTCCCATGGTCCCTCTCAAATACCGAAGGATCCACTTCACTTCCTACCAGCTTCTCTCCTGATCACTCATAAACCTGCTCACTACTCCCACTGCATGGGCAATGTCAGCCTAGTGCATACCATAGCATACATCAAGCTACCAACCACTAATGAGTATGGTACCCTAGACATCTAGATTTTATCCTCCTCAGTCTTGGGACTCTTCTCCTTTGATAATTTAAAGTGACCTACCAAAGGGTACTAACCGGTTTAGCATCCTGCATACTAAACCTCTCCAAGACCTTCTTTATGTACTCTTCTTGAGATAACACCAGCTTCCTCTCTTTCTTATTCCGAGTTATTCTCATACCAAGGATTTGTTTTTCTGCCCCCAAATCCTTCATAAAGAAAGGAGTCACCTAGTTACTTCTTGAGTACCTTTATTTCCTGCATGTTCTTCCCTGCAACAAGCATATCATCCACATACAGGCACAAAATAATATAACTACCATCAAGAAACTTCTTGATGTACACACAATGGTCTGAGTGACACTTGGAGTAACCCTACTCCTACATAAAATTGTCAAACTTCTTGTACCACTTCCGTGGAGCTTGTTTCAGGCCATACAAGCTCTTCTTCAATTTTCACACTAACCTCTCCTTCCCTTTGACCTCATAACCCTGTGGCTGCTACATATACAATTCCTCCTCCAACTCACCATGAAGGAATGCAGTCTTCACATCCAACTTCTCTAAGTGCAGGTCTTCTACTACTACTAAACCAAGAACAGTTCTAATAGAAGTCATTTTAACAACAGAGAGAAAAAATTTCATCAAAGTCTATACCTTTCTTTTGTGCAAATCCCTTAACCACCAACCGGCCTTGTATCTTTTCCTGCCTCCATCTTCCTCTTTGATTCTATACACCCACTTGTTCTGCAATGCTCTCTTTCCCTCGGTAGCTCCACCAGATCCCAAGTCTGGTTTTCCATAAGAGATCTATGCTCTTCATCCATGGCCTACTCCCACTTCTTCCTAACATCCACCTACACTGCTTCCTCAAAGCACTATGCTCTCCACTGTCAGTGAGAAATAAATAATTCAAAGATGGAGTAAATCATTTAGGTTCCCTTCTTACCCTAGAAGACCTTCTCACCTCAGGAGTTTGGGGTTCCTGATGAGTAGGTTCCTGAACTGGCTATGCCGGAACATGCTGCACCTAAACCGCCCCCTTGGACACCTTGTTGTCCACAATGTCCTCTAACATTGTGTATTCTTTCTTTGATTCCTCTTTCTATTCCTAGCAACTGATCTTTATACATGACTTTTTCATTAAAGACAATATCTCTAGACTAAAATATTTTCTTGTCCTTAAGACTCCAAACACGGAAACCAAAGTCATCCTCACCATATCCAACAAAGGTGCATTTCTCAGACTTAGCCTCTAACTTGGTCCTATCATCTTTATCAATGTGAAAAATACCTCACATCCAAATACTCTAAGAAATGAGTAATCAATTTTCTTACTAGACCAAGCCTCCTCAGGTGTACCTCCATCCAAAGCCATAGAGGGTCCTCTATTAATCAAATAAATAGTTGTGCTCACCACTTCCACCCAAAACATGAGTGGCAAGCCCCACATGTAACCTCATGCACCTAGCACACTCCATGATTGTCCTGTTCATTCTCTCTGACACTCCATTTTCCTATGGAGTATTTGGAACCATTCTTTTCCTATGCGGATCCCATTTACCAACAATAATCAAGAAATTCATTGCAATACTCCCCTCCATTATCCAACCTAAGACATTTCAACTTGAGACTTGTTTCATTCTCAACCAAGGCTTTCCATCTTTTGAAGGTTTCAAACACATCATATTTCTTTCTAATGCAATATACCCAAACTTTTCTAGTTGCATCATCAATGAAAGTGACATAATAACATGAACCACCAATAGAGTTTACCTTAGCTATCCCCATACATATGTATGCACTAAATCCAACTTACCCTCCTTCCTGGTAGGTCCAACCTTGAGGAATCTCACCCACTTCTATTTTCCATAAACACAATCCTCACAGAAGTCTAAATCTAACTCCTTTAATCTGAGAAACCTATCCTTTATAATCTGCATGCCCTTTTGACTCATATGACCAAGTCTCTGGTGCCACAAAGTTACATCTCCATCTGCAACAACTAAATTACAATAATCAACACCACTAGTTAAATACAAAGTACCAATTTTCTTACCTCTTACAACCACAAGAGCTCCCTTGGTAACCTTCCAAGAATCCACTGTAAAAATTGACCGTACAACCATCACTACCCAACTGACCCACTGATATCAAGTTCCACCTCAACTTAGGCACATGCCTGACATCCTTAAGTAGCCATGTGTTCCCATTCTACATTTTCACCCGAACACAACCTTTCCCTACTATTCTGCATGGTTCATCATCACCAAGATATACATGTCCAAAATCTCCTTGAACAAAATCAGTAAAGTAATGTCTATGTGGGGTGGCATGGAAAGAAGCCCCTGAATCTAACACCCAAGACTCAACAATATTATCTAAAGAAAGAATTAAGGCATCCTGACAAACATCACCTACTACCACATTTACCTCTTTAGTTTCCTCCTTCTTGTTCTTCTTATCCCAAAGAGCCCAAAATATTTCTTAGCATGACCAACCTTCCCACAATGGCCAACATTCTAACTTACTCTTGACTTTGACCTTCCACGATCATTCAACTTCCCACGGTTACCTTTCCCTCTATTCTTTTGTCTCCCTCTGCTCTCCACCATCAAAGCATTTCCAGAAGTAGAAGAATCTTTGGTGCTCTTCCTTCACATTTCCTCACTTAGGATCACACCTATTACATCCTCAAACTTCAGCTTTGAATTATTAGAGACTAAATTACTTATAGCCATAACCAAGTTGTCCCAGCTATCTAGTAAGGAGCACAAAATCAACAAAGCCCTGACCTCATCATCAAATTCAATTTTTACCGAGTTTAACATACTCACAACCGTATTAAATTCATTCAAATGAACAACAATAGAACCATTCTCAAACATCTTCATATTAAATAAATTTTTCATCAAAAATATTTTATTAGAGGCAAAGGGTTTTTCATATAACTTCCCCAATGCACTCATGAGACCTTCCATGGTCTTCTCCTGCGATATGTTGAAAGCAACCAAAGATGCAAGGCATAACCAAATTTCCCGAGTGCCTTTCTATCCAACAACTCCCAATCCTCATCCGACATGGTTGTAGGTTTCTTTGCTTTTCCAGCCAAAGGAACATGGAGGTCCTTTTGATATAAGTAATCCTCCATTTTCATCTTCCACAAACCAAAGTTCTTCCCATTGAACTTCTCAACCCTTGATCTACCCTCATCCGCCATAGCTCCCACTCAAGCTAAACTTTCCATGATTTACCACTTCAAAAAAAACCACCAAAGCTCTAATACCAGTTGTTAGGAATTAGAGAACAAATATGTAGAAACAATTCCTCAAATCACAACAGTAGGAAACTATATAGCAGAAGTATACATGCAGAAATATAACAACATAAATAAATAATGCACAAAAGAAGACAAGACAAGATTTAACGTGGTTCACCCAATGTGGGCTACATCCACCAAGAACTTGCTCATATTTTATTATCAACAAGAGTAAAATAACTCTCACATTCTTCTCTCAGTTATGAACTCACAACAAAATTCCAAAGATGCTAAACCACATCTAAACCACAATTGACACCCAATTGCTTAACCTTGATCACTCTTGATCACCTCTTGATCACTAAGACTCAAGACCTCTTGAACACACAAGATATCTTCAAGATACCCTAACACCTCTATTTATAGGATTACAATCCTTTAAGAAGTCCAAAAGCCAACCCTAGAAGTTTGAAAGTCATGACCTTTCATCTTCCCACGGTTGGAAAAGAAACTTGTCATGACCTTTCATCTTCCCATGGCTAGAAAAGAAATGATCATGACCTTTCATCTTCCCAATTTGAACTCCACACTTCAATACTGATTTGAGAAGACCAAACTACAACTACTTTATTTGAGTTCTTAGGTTGATCCGTATGTAAGGTCGCACTCTAGATCCATAACGTGATGATGAATCTTGGTAAATGAGTCACATGTATCATAAATTAATTGCTCCTTGATAAGATTTATGAGACCTCAAAAAAATATGTATTACACATCTAAGTCAATGGGTTCATATAATAAGAATTGTATGTTGGCATTGAAATGTAATATATAGTCGAGATATAGATTTTGTCGCACCTTGATGTAAGGAGGGTCAATGCTCATATGTAGCTCTAGGGATTTTATTGTAACCAAATCGGGTGATAAAACCATCCTTAAGCTTGAGAAAGGTATTTAAAGAGCTTTTAGGAAGATGGGTAAACCAATACATACAATCACTTGTGAGACTCTGATGGAAATCTTTTAAAAGCAATCTCTCATTTTTATATGAGGCCATAAGTCCCTATAATGCTTAAGGTAGAGATAAGGATCCAAATTGTTATCAAAAATTGGAAGGAGGGAAGGAAAATAAGCCTACGGAACTAACATTGGAAGATTTTGCATGGAATAGGATTGTCATAGATTCTTTTAGAATCAAAACCAAGATAGTAAGATATCTTTCTCGAGTCAAGTATGCACTTTGTGTTGTAAGTCTCCTACTACATGCATAAGAGAGAGGACCTCTTGAGGAGGTATGGCATAAATATTTAGAGGCTTGTTCAAAGGTTGTACCTTACCATTAATAGTATCCATAGGAAGACCATTTTATTTAAAGGTAATATGGGATGATATGTCATTTGATACCACATTAGGTAGAACTTGGGGTTCAATGGGATTGGCCTCGCATTGAGGCCCTAAAGGAATAGTAGGATTATCCACAAGCAAATCATCCACACTATGAGTAGTAATTAGACTATTTGTATCACATGCAACTAGAGGAGAATCAACATGTTCATTTTTACTAAGAGAAATAGAAACAATGTCATCATTATGCACACTATCATTTACAAGTGGTGGAGAAGAAATAATAATAAAATCATCATATTTTATTTCAAGAGAAAAAGTATAAACACAAGTTATATCATTCATAGTATGTGTAATTTGAATATAATCAATTGTATTATTATTGTATTTAACAAGATAGTAGGAAACATTAATAGCGCAAGAATATCATTTCTTCCGCATTCAATGTGAATAGTATAAACACAAGTAAAATCATGTATAAATGAAATAGAAATATTACAATAAATGTAAATAGCTTTTCATGCAAGTGGAAAGTAGGAAAAAGTATAATTATGTACAATATTAATAGAAATGTTACAATGTCGTCGCTTTGCATTCATGAGAAGTGGGAGAAAATTGTGTTCATTTATATCATATACAAGGAGAAGAACCGTCATTTATATCATATACAAGGGGAGGAGAACCATCATTTATATCATCACTATGGCATGCGCTAGGATTTTATTGTAGATCACTATCATAAACACAAGGAACACCATCAATCAATGTATAAATGGAAGGGTTAACATCCTCATGCAAGCTAAAAACAATTTCATTTTCACTAGATTATATAGCCTCTATAGGAATAGGAGGATCATCTAATAGTGGAGAAGAGGGATTTTTTCATTGTCATTATCCTAACTAGCTACATTACCATCACATCAAGGATCACTATTACCATTGGTAGTGGAAGTGGGACATATAAATTACATGATCTCATTTAGGGATATGAATTCCTCAAGAGAAGGAGGAGGGAGGATCCGAGGTGTTTGAGAAAGGTTTGGGTTTTAAGAAAAGCAAGGTGGTTTGTCTTGAATATAATAGGATTTTAATTTTGATCATAATTGCATACTATATCATCCACATCAAAATATGAAGAGGGAACCACATGTATTGCATTCATATAAATGGTATGGGCTTGGTTAAAGGGATGGCAACAACTATGTTATCACATGGCATGAAAGAAAAATCCATAATCACACAAAGAATAGGAAATATGCTTTAAAAGACCACACATATTACCTAAGGCATACCTAGGGTTTTGAAAATAATAAGCCTAATGCAAATGAGGTAGCAAGATCCTATATTATGTTAAGGGTTCGATCAAAAGAAGGTTCACCAAAAATGTTTCAATCCTAATTTAATTCCTAGAGTTAATAATATAGTAACAAGAGTATAAAAATTCAAATTTCCATCTCATCTCAGATAAAATTAATTTACATCATAACAATCATAATGATATTAAGTTACAAGTAATCTTAAGTACAATTGAGAAAGATAGAGTCACTTAGATGGTTCAAAAGACTATCAAGGCGTGTGTTGATGAGAGATCTTGAACAAGAACAAGATATAGAAGTTGGATGAATCAACTTATGCACTTATGCTCCCTCTTGGTTGGAACCATATGAAATTTCCAAGACCATATATCAACTCCCAACCAAATTGTATAGCCTTGACTTGTAGACAATGGGAATCTACAACACTTGGTGTCACTATGTGTCATTTTCACTCTTTGATATCTTCAAATTCACATGAAACCATGGGTTTTGTATTTTAACATGAAAAAAAAACCCTAGCTATCCTACAACACACTCAAGAAAACATTATATACAAAATGAAATAATGTAAATCCTTGAGTCAAAATAATCTCAATGGTCACCCCATTTGTGAGTCATTAAGTGTTGCACTACATTTTAGACTCAATGTAGTTCTCCTAGTGTTTTGTGTTGATGTGCATGCAACTATCCCTTGACCTAGGTTGGCCCTTGTGCCTCAACACTGATAGCGGGATATGCTACTTCATCCCAATAAAAACCCTTATGTGTAGATGAAAAAATCATATTTATGCCCTCCTTTGTTATGTGTGATGTATGTATATGTGTCTCTTGTTCCTTTAGCTTAGTATATGCTACATAGATAATTGTTTTCTAGATAATGAATGCCTACATTAGACTTGTATATATAAGAGTTCCTAATTTGGAATTCAAACCTTAATGGCAGAAAAGGTTGACCCATAAAATAGAACTTAAAAGATAAAAGAGTAAAAATGGTCCCATGAAGAGAAAACAACCAAAAAGAAAGAGGGTTTAAGACTGCATAAAAGGGTCGGGATCTGTATGTACGGTTTTGACCTTATTGTATGGTTTTGGGCTAGGCTTAGAAATAATAAAATAGTAGAAGGGAATTTTTAGATTTCACTGTAAAGGTAGCTTAAAATCAAATCAAAGAGGTAAAATAGTAAGAGATATGGTTAAATCAAGTCATAAAGAAAAATACAACAAAAGAACAATGCCACTAAGGCCTTATTTCATTGTTCAAAATATATATGTATATAAGTTCAAAAAAGCATGGTGTGATAATGATTTTGTGCAAATTTTAGTGTCTATATCCTGCAACTTGAACCTCCTTCATCATTGTTTGATTGGATTCTACTCTTGCTTCAAGACTTGGAAGTGGGAACTTTGTGTGCTTGGATTTAAGGGATGTTAGACTCCTTAACCCAACCTGATTCGGTGATTCAAAACTATATTGGTGGTTTCTATAATAGATGTGCATCAATTTTCGGAAGAATTAGGGAGCCCTGAGTGCATTTTGTGATAGTATTTGCAATGAAATATCATGAGAGTGACATGTTATGAAATGAAGTGGTTTTAACTTGCTTAGATAAGATTCTAAAGGTGAATTGTCATGATAAGGCCAACCCAAGAGGATAAGAAACCCAACAAATAATAGTGCATTGAAAACAAAGTTGGAAAATGTGTTGGTTTAAGACCGTTCAGGTCAGCCATGACCAACTTATACAACTTGAACGAACTATACGGTTTGGACATGGGATAAACTCAAAGAAATCTAAAATTTGCATCCTAGAAAGAAGAGATTTAGAAGCGCCTCGTGTATTTATGTTTAGAATTTGTTGACACATAGATGTATGCAAATAAGCATGTTGGACAAGAGTTGGAAACATGCACTAAGTGAGCATAGGATGTGGATGTTTTTCCTAGCTAAATAGCATAATTGCAATAAGCAATTTCAAATGGTAAATTCCCAAATTTGAGTGTCTATAAATCCACCTCGATGGGTGTGATTTGAATTTGAGTATGCATTACTTGAGGAACCCATGTGACTTGAATAGAAATTCATGCCAATCTTCATGAATGAGCTAATAAGCATAAAATCCTTCCTCGTTGATTCTAATTCCACCCTCATTTCACCCTTTACTAAATGCAAGCTATTATCAAACTCAACCTTTATTTCACCCTTCATTGAGTGCAAGTTATTGTCAAACTCCACCTTCACATTGCCAAGGTCAAATTTTACCTTCTTGTTTTGGGTGAGTGCCTCGATACTAAAGAATTCAAGACTTAGAATCCATATTTTCCTTATTTTGATTCATTCTCGAGAGTTGATTTTCCCTTCCCTTGGCCTCTAGTTGTCCTTTGTGTCCTAATGTAGGATTCAAGACTTAAGGTACCATGATTAAGGTAAGAATGTAGGGTTTTGGATTTCTTCTATATTTTGGCCAAATAGAGAAAAACCCATAAAACAAACCCTCACAAAGTTTTTGCAAGCTTTCTAAAAATGTAGAGAACATTGAAAAATTGTAAAAATTGCTTCCTATAGAGAAAACATATTAAAGACCCTAGCATTGTGACTACTAGTTCCATATCCAAAAAATGTTGAAATTTGGATAGAAGCATACTTGAGTGATTTCAAAACTTCATTAAAGAATATTGGCATAAAGACTCGATGTAGTTTTTGAGATATAGCCAATCCTCAAAATTAGGGGTTTTGACCTAATTTTGGCCAAAATATGAATATCAACAACAATAGAACTCCAAGGCACACCAAAATAGAGAGAAAATATCACAATATGCAAGTAGAATGACTTAGCCACTTCGAGGGGGAAACCTCCAAACCATACAATAAGATTCAAATGCTTAATATGATGATCATCTACGAGTTACTAACTCCTATATATACTCTACTATGTTATGCAAAGCACCAAGGCCAACCTTCTAAGCATATGAAAGAATAAATAAATTTGATATGGCATGATAAGAGATTATGCTAGCCACAGTCATCCATACGTATTTCAATATATGACATGAGATCAACGGCATAACAACATCATTCTAGTTATGAATGGTTAATTGTGAATTAATTTAATTAGAATGATACCATGTTACAAAACCTTACATCCTCTTTATCATTGTGCACTTCCATCGCATAAATTTTATTAGGTTGTAAACAATAGGGATTTTATTTTCTCGGGCAAGTTGATATTTTCCCGAAAGAAGTGGTGCTATAGGATTTCTTCGCATCTTCCAATCAATGGATCCTACTCCTTCAACTATGATTGGAAAAAAATTGGTGCTTATGGTCCGATCAAGTTATCATTTCTTCATGTATTGACAACTTGTTAGAGATTTATGCATGCTCTCTCATGCAAAGGACTATTGATCTAGTAAATGGGGTTGAAAGAACCTAGGATGCTCGAAAAAATGTTTTCTTGAGGAAACACATTGTGAAGAGAAAGCTATAATCATTAAAGAGCATTTAAAGAAAATTACTTTCAAAGACCTTGATGTATATATTTTTAGCGAGTGAGTAGGCTGCTCCATTTTAGATTATGTGTTATATTTTGTTTAATGACATGTGCATAAAGAAAATATTTAACTTGTGAAACAATACAAAATCTCAAAATACATAAAATGTTTTGAAAGAATAGGCAATGAAAGCAATTGCATATGTCATATTCATGAACTATTATGAACAAATTGTTGCAATAATTTAATTTCCTTACATTACGATGTGCAATGTAACCATTTGCATATGAGTCCTTCATGAATTATGTATAAACGAAAGGTACAACAGTTTGATTTCATTCATTTCCTACATCTCCTTATCAATGTGCACATTGCACCTTGAGGTGCAATTGCTTGTTGGTAATAACACAAATACATGGTTGATTTGTAATAACTATGAGACAGAAAAGTGACTTTTAAGATATTACAAGCTCCAAAAAAATTTTGCCAATAATAAAGGGGTTAGAGGGTTAAATGGTAGATTACATTCACCCCAAATATATAATTGTGTAATACAAATACATAATTGGTTTGTAATAGTTGTGAGACAATAGTGACTTTTAAGGTATTCATGTCCCAAAAGCTTTACTAATTGAAAAAGAGGCTACACAATGAGAAGTCGGAAAATTGTAATTTAAGTTTTAACAAGTTCCTCCTTTTTTAACAAATGCTTAATACATAAAATCCTACAAAATAATAAAAATAATAATCTAATAAAATTGCTTGTACAAACCTTCTACTTAGCATATAATTATTGTAAACAATCTTAAAAGGAGAATACTTATAATTAATGTTAGTATTAGTAGTATAAAAGAAGATTTAGTATAAATAGGCTACATTGATCTAATAAAATATAAATATTATAAGAACACACTGAAAATTAGAAAGAGATGATACCAGTCAAGATTCCATATAGCCTATAGACAAATTCAGTACAAATATAAAATTAGGATCTATGCTATAATATAGATCACCTTTAATTAGAACGTACTTAACTCTATTGTTTTTATGAAATCCAATTAATATTAAGCCTAAATCTCCCACCAAATTTTGAAGTTTTTGCCAATATCCAGATCGATTTCATCGATAGTCAGGCCTGTGGAGGCAGTATGAATGGAAGAATATGGAGGACGAGACCCATTGATCATCACATTTTGAGGCCAAGAAGAAGATCCCAGCACCACAATCCTCTGCAACTTCAATTTTTGCTGCAATGCATATTCCCACACTTCACTTCAGAGATCACTTCAACCTCATTCCCCTCCACATTAGCATGAAATTCTACATAAGTAGATTTGTTTTCCTTAACATGCATTTCTATGTCCTCCACGTTGTCTAGAAAAAGCTCACCCCTTGCATAATACTCTTGATGAGAACCCTTGAAATATTTATCATAGTTCAAAGGAATGATATGAGAAGAGTAAATGGGGTCTTCCTAGCTTCAATTGTAGTTAGGCCACCTTCTTGCATAGGTAAAATGCAGCCCTCGACTACATGAACGTTGATGGTGTCTATAGGGGCTTCCAAGACCTTAAGTGTACCATTTTTAGGGCTCTTGACATGGGACAAGTCAAATAGATTGTACCATGTTCCATTGGGAAAATATGCATTCACAGTAGTTTCTCCTTGGTCTAACACGGGGATATGAGCACCCCCCCCTAGAAGATACTGAGTGCTTATGTTCAATGTCACGGTGTCCTCAGGGAATGTGAAGAACATGGGCCTGGCTATAGGATTGCCTGTGAAATGAGATATAAATGATAGTGTGTATAGATATGGAAGTAGCTTGTACCTCAATGTCAATGCCCTTTTGGCTGAAACCGAAACAGAGTCCCAGAGGTAGAGTTCCTGCCTGATTGTGCCATTATCAGAATGCTGCCTTGAAAATGGATAAAATGCACCCAATTGAATCCATCTGTTACATAATTCCTCCGTGGTGTCTTTCAAGAATCCACATATGTCTGCACCTATCATAGGCATCCCAAATAGCCCAAAATTAAGTATGGATGGAATAGAGTACCTTAGGTCATCCCATTACATAGGCACCTGATCCTACAAATGTGGATCTTGTTAGGATGAATGGCCTTTTCTTTGTAATGGATTGTAGTGTCTTATGGGTTACAATGGTCTCGGAGAGTCCGTACAGGTTGTGTGCATTGTATTCTAGAACACCATTGTGATGGACAGCACTAGGTGTGATTGTTTTGTCCCTGATGTGTCTGTGATTCCCATTGTTTCTTATTTTGTATGCTGGGTCTTCCCATTGTGTGCTATTATGGGGAGAATTGCAGATCAAGCAACAATCTGTTAGTGATTTTCCTTTACTAGGACAAGTCCCATCTTCTGGCAGGGAGCATGTAATGCCACTGCAAAAGTTTGACACTTCGTTCATGTCTATCCATAGGCCATCAAAGGGAACTGTTTCAAGGAATTGAGATATCTCTTTTGTCCAGAATTGTTGGGTTTTTGGATTGAGGAAGTCCGGGAAGTGAACTGGCCCAGGCCATACCTGAGGAAGGTAGGGCTGACCACCTTGCTTGATGAAGATATCTTCTTTCACTGCATTGTCAAATGTATCATATCCCTTTTCAACTTTGATTCCTGTAAGCAAACCACATAGCTAGAAGCATAAGTGAATATAGAATGAGGCCAATGATGAACATATATTCCAGATACAGTGCTTAGTTGCATATTTCATGCTCAATGAGCTGTTTACAACATTTAGAAAAAAAAATCAATGATTTAGGAAGGCTCATAGCATGTATCCTAGATATGAGGACTAAACTACCAAACATAGATAAGAGTTTCATAATGCCCTGGCAGAATTATAAGATAGACATGGGCTTAAGCAATCTAAAGAACGTACTGCTACGAAAAGCTTAACTACTTTAAGATTTTTGTTTGGTAGAACAGGAAGACCTAAATACTAATTTATTTAGTAGGGTAGGAAGACCTCAATACCATGCAAACTTTCCCTCTCATATAACCCGCTTATCTGTATTTATTTAATTGAAATAATCTTGCCAAACTTCTCTAATTACCACCCCGGACATGAACAGATAATTTGTGTTGATTTTCAAAATGTTCCAAGGTTTAAATTACCTGGATCAACAATGAGCACATATCTCTGACCAGATGCATGAAGTTGATCCAGGAAGGACCGCAACTTTGCTGCAGGATAATTTATAGGATCCAGAGTAAAATCCTTGAAGTCCTCCATGTAATCAATGTCATTCCAAATTGTATCTAGAGGAATGCCTTTTTCCCTGTAACCAGACACAACTGATTCCATGTCTTTGACATCCTTGTAGCCCCATCTACACTGATGAAAACCTGTTAAACAGAGTTGAAACAACATTTCTTCACTAGTCATATATGCAAAGCAATAGACCACTATTTCAAGAATTGATTTGAATGGGAGCAGAATGCCGGTGAACAACTAAGAGAGCTACAAGAGTTTACAGGAAATTTAAGACCGCCATGTAAGCCTTGAAATAAAACCTAAAAGAAAATAAGAATATATGCAATGCATAAAATATTACCAAATGACCAGTATGGCATTGGTGCTGGTCTCCCAATGAGTTTGGTATACTGTTGGATCACTGATGTTGGAGATGGCCCAGAAATGAAGTAAAAGTCTATGATTCCCCCAATGGTCTTGTACTTGAGTCTGTCCCTGTATAATCTATGTCCATTCCATTGCTGTTCAAAAACAAAACTCCATGAGCAGTACCACCTTGTCTTACATCCATGTAAAAGGGATGAGAGCCATACAAGTTAAGATAAGGATTGGAGCTTGGAATGTCTGAATTCCAAAAGTGTAAGTATCTCCTTTAACTAGTTTAAATCCTCCTGGTCTGCTGCTTTCGCCAAGCCCGTATAGTGAAGCATCTCGAGGAATACTTGTTGAAATTTGTATGAATTGGTCCTTGAACACCAGATTGTTGGGTCCTTCGTCTGTAGTATTGAATAGAACATCCCCTGAAGATATCCGCTTAATTGAGAACCCAAAAGGGTTGGCCGTGTATGAAAGCTGAAGTTCATGACAGTGTGCAGAGTCTGGTTGCTCTGTTTCTCCGCCATTTGCAATGGATGCGGTGCTTGTTTTCTCTGAGATGAGGGTTTTTCCTTTCTTGGAAGTAGTTCTTGGGGACCTCCCATCTGGTCTTATGAGCATCGGTTATTGAGAGATGCAGTGTATCCTCTGTTTCACAGCTGAAATCCCGCAAGAATTGCTAGAAATGAATTAGAAAAAGCACACAGAACACAAGGTCTCCTAAACATGGATATGGATCTTTAACCTAAAGTCCAAACACAGGTTTCTAGCACCGTAACTAATAAGAAGTTAAGTAAGGTACTCGTAGATGAATAGAATTCACCACAGTCTATCATGGATTCTTCTCTTCTTCACTAACATTACAATAAATGACTTTCTAATGCATAAAGTAAGGCCATGTGCAATTTTCCAGTGATTCTGTCCACATAGAATTTTTAATTAAGAAAGGTGTGATACCAAAATTAGAACTAGATTTGAATAGACCAGGTAATTTAACCGTCAAGTGGGCTTCTCATTTTCTGTCACTGTTCCTTTCACGTTTGGGACCCCTGTTTGGGAGAATGCAACCGCCCGGTGGTCCAAACTGCTGCCTGAATTCCATCCACTTCACCATGCACACCATCCCGTGGATGTGTCTGTGGTCCTCCAGCTGTGTGGTGAGATGCCATATCCACGTGAAGATGCTACAGTGCCGGAAGCGCGTCATGCTGTTCCTCATTCGTCCACGTGAAGATGCTACAGTGGGATATGCCAGACGAAAACATTGCATTCAAAGCAACAACCTTCAGATTTACATGGTTTCTGCATCCGCTTCAGGTTCATTGTAGTTCCCCATGTTGGGTTTGGAGATGAACAGTTGCTTTGGGTCTGCGTCGCCCACTGGGTGCTGTACTCCTCCGCCAGACAAGAGCACGGGACTCGAACCCCAGTCGTTGTCCACCACCCTTCCGCCTTCAAATTCTCTCGTTTCCATCCCCACAGACATCGTCACGCCACTGTAATAATGGCGATTGTGATTGTGATTCTCATGATCGCACCCCCAGTGCTTTTCTCAACTTGCCCGAGAGTTCATCCCATCCGTGGATTCACCAACAAACCAGAATTATGGTACCCCACAATAATACCAAAATAAACGAATTTCACGTAGGTATACAAAGCTTTTGGCCCTTTCAGTTTCCATTTAGACAATGGTGGAGCCTGGGCCCAAAATCCCAGACAACGGCAGAAGGTTGTTACAGTCGAGCGGCACATCAGATCATTGCATTATTACATAAATATAAAGATTCAAGGCCGTCGTAAGGGATTCAGACATATGTATGTTTCTCTATCTCCACGTGGGGGTTGTAGGGAGTTCTTTGAACGCATTCATTCCCTCTTTAGCCCTCTATTGATGGAGTGTTTTTTTAGTTTATACATGGATCGCCACTATATCCTAGAAAATTTGGTGCAATGGAAATGTCGGTAGGTGGGTATGATGAGGGACATGAGCTCACTAAATGAGTGTGGTTAGAATAATGAAATTATAAGTAATAATGCAAGTAATGATATTCTAAGTGTTATTTCTTTAATAATAAGTTGTGTGTTTCAAATTCTATTCCTTTAGTAGTAACTAGGAATATTGCTTAATAAAAACTCTTACACTACATATTAAATGTGTGTCCTCTTTTACCAATCTTCAATCTAATTGTCTTTTACATACATATCATTTTATAGTAAAATATTTATGTATCTAGGGCCGAATTAAGGTTTTGAAGCGCCCTTGGCGTGCTGAGAGTACGCCCCCCCCCCCCTCCTCCAGACCAGACACCCACCTATGCATGTTTTTTTTAAACAATTATAGTATAACTTGTTGGTGGGGAAAATCAAAATGCCAATGGAAATGTTAAAATGGCTACCTACGAGTGTGAGTGCGAGCGCATCTCGCATCAACATGCCTCTAAATAATAACAATTAACAACCATATGTGATATGTGAATGAAGAATTTCAAGTACATTTTATTTACTTTGGCATTGCAAAACACCTTAAGCTAGTTCAAAATGAGGATAATCTAGCATGGCAATGCCAATTATGCTATATTCAAATTAAGATTCATTCCTACTTCCTTAAAAATTACCATAAGACCTTGTAATTTGAGTCATCAACAAACATCTAGATTGTTTGATCCCTTTTTTGAATACTCATGTTTACATTCGATCTAGTTGTCCAAATTTTAGTCATGGTTTATATAAACAAAACCTTATCAAGTCCAAAATGGTGTAAATTGGGTAAAAAGTATTTCTCTTACGACAATATATTTATGTAACATAAGCACAAATTCACAATTCAAACCATATATCTTCATGCTAGTTTAAAATCTCTTACTAATTCTCTCGTATTTTCTCTATTGAACTAGGAGAATTTCAATTTGTACAGTGCATATAATTTTATAAACAAAAACATGTTACATGTACCTGGTACCAATGTACCAGTATACCAGATGATAGATCATAGATCTAAGATCATGATTCATACCTATTGGCTGTTCAGTGTTCATAGTGTGACAGTTATGTAACTCTGTTCAAGTTCGCTTCAGCTTGCAACATTGAAAAAAATTCTTCCTTGGACCTTTGGTGATTCGGTGAACTGTGAATCAAAATGAATTGTAAATTGTAATTTGTGTAGGGCGCTACAGCCTGAGCCTGACATAGTGACAAAGCCGTAAAGGCAAAGCGAAAGCAAATCAATTATTAGCGATAAGATTCTTGAAGCCTTGAAGTTTAAGGCTGGGCCTGGCCGCTAAAATTTGAATCCCTGATTCGAATCCTATGATCTATCGATTATCACTGACTCACTTATAGTTATGACGGTGTAGTAGTGTGATTGTAAACTTTGTATCATTGCACCGTAGTCTCGACTGTCTTGACATCTTGATCTCGAGATCTACATTCGATGTTCCAATTCGACTTCAATGTTTATATACGGTATACCAATTGGAAATATATTATATATTATTACAAACTATTAAAGCCGACCTAACTCGGGCCGACTCCCTGAGGTTGATTTTTTTTTTGAAGTTTAACCGCCCCTCCCTATTTGGCGCCCTAGGCAACTGCCTAAGTTGCCTAGGGCATGAAACGCCTCTGTATGTATCTACACCTCTTGGTAACTACATATTAAAACACGTCTAAATCTCCCATCCACCTATCAAGCATATATACAAATAGAGCACTCTGTCATTTTCCAATAATAGAAATAAAATTAGTGTATTATCATTGGTAAGTAAGGCAAGTCACTTGCACACATTGTATTGGTGTTGGGAGCTTTCACAACAATTAAATGTTACCCACACCTTGTATGCCTTTTTATCAATATTTCCTTAACATGACAAGTATAACAATGAAATTTTAAGGTTTGCAGGTTATAAATATTTTAGATTTATCCGCATCCTGAACGTCATTATCAATTTTTTCTTAATAGGACAAGTTTAATGTAGGAAATTTAGGGTTTGCAGAGGTAGGACACATTTTAAATTTATTTTTAAGGGCATTCAATATAGATATTCCTTAGATTGATAAGATTGTGGTTTAAAAGATATGATATGAATCATATAGCTTCAAAAGTATCGTATATGTTGTTTGTTTCTCCATCTATTTAATAGCAAAATAAACGTTGAGCGGGAAAAATAGACCCATGTCAAACAAACCCACCAACCGCGTTAAGCGCTCTTCAAAACCCAAAGCATAACATGGAGAGCGACACATCCTAAACGCCCTTTCAGACCTACCATTTTCCTTGCATAATAATAAAAAGCACTTTATTTGAGATTTGGAGGCGTTAACTACGCTGAAACCCAAGTTAACGTTGTAAATTTAGCATTTGGATAGTTGGACAATTAAATAATTTTAATTAAATAAGTAGACATAAAGTTACGAGAACTATGCTAAATGGAGCTCTCGTTAATAGAGTTCTTAAAATCAACACCATTATGGGTTAAATCAGACCTGCAAATGGAGATAAATCTGTAACCCTAATATCTCCTCATTTTACTATATACAAATTGATTGATCTGGCTTTGTATTTGTATCTAGAGTGGGTTCAATGGTCTCTGAGAGGAAACTACTTCAAAAACCCAGTCCAAAGGTGGTGGCGAGTTGAATCGTGCCCGATTTATGGTTGTCATAGAAAGTATATCATTTCACGTGTGCCCTAAAATTTTAAAACAAGAATGTATATGTAATGCGTGAACAATGCATAAAAAAGAAAGAATATCATAAGCCCTCTAAACAATGTAGGGCATGATCCATGACTACCATTCATTGCATGGTCTTGCATGTGTACAACAGAAATGTGGATTGTGGATTTGGACCGTAGGAGTTGGCCTCGATTGTAAAGAAATGCCTACCGACATTAATTATGTTTTTTAATGTTTTAACATAGTTTTAGAACTATTAAAAATATTGCTTCTTACATTGGTCTTTATTAACACAAATTTAATAGTCAAAAATATTATATTAAATAGGATAATAAATTATATTAATTACAATTACTTAATTAATTTCAATCTAATGATTGGTTTGCATATGAATGATTGTTCATATAAAATTTATATTCAAGTTTTTTAGAAGATGATAAAGTGATGCTACCAATTAAGTCATTTTTGTGCCCAATTTACAATTTGATTGATTTTTTATTAATAATTTGTTGACACATGTATATTAATTTACTATCAATATACCTATTTTTATTCGATGTGTTTGTGTCTTTATCTTTGTGTTTTATGTCTATTATTAATTGAATGTCCTCATGAAAAATATATACAATTTAGTAAATTATAATAATCATATTCGGATTGGTTTCTTTGTGCGATTTGTGATGAAACCTTCTTATATTATAATGATGATATTCATTATTATCGCAATGTTCATGTTGTTAAGATCAACTACCCTATATATATGTGTGTGCGATTAATCCATTTAATTTTGATAAATATAGAAAATAGAAATTCGAACGATAGCAACAACAAAGTCGGTTAAGCAAGATGATTGTGTAAATATTACAAAATATTCATTATTCCTAGGCATTCATCCCCATACCCAAAATTAGTTGAACACCTTATAAAATGTATTAGATTCATAACAACATGGCCTCATGTCCAAACATGTAGGAAGTGCACAATATGTATGATGTGTAGGAATAAATAATGTAGGAAGTGCACAATATGTATGATGTGTAGGAATAAATAATGTAGAAAGTGCACAATATGTATGATGTGTAGGAAGAAGGAGGTGTTGTATAAGCATAAGATGCGTAGAGAGTAGAAATCACAAACCGTGTAAAATATATAGTAGATGTAATAAGAAGGTAGCAAAGATGTGTAGGATGTGCAATGTGTAGAAGAATGTGTTGTTAATGGGAAATATACAATATGTAATGTGTGATGTGTAGTGTAGTTTTTAGTGTGTGAGGTTCATGTGTATAGGATTCCCTCAATAGTCAAGTGTGAACCAAAGGATAAGAGTTCATCATCGGGAGATGACAATATGAGCATGTATCAAGGTGTATATGCTAGAAGGTATGTGTGTAATGGGGTGAATGTAAGACACGTGTCAATGCTTAGGGGAATAAGAGTAATTCTTCCCCAAGTGTGTGTTGATGAATGAGCTATCTCGATAAAAGTAAAGGATGAAGGTCCTCTACCCGATGCTTGTGGTGATGAAGGCATGTGACCATGCTCTAAGAGTGGTGGTATATGAGATAGATGTTGTGTAGGTGAGTGAATTCTATATGCATGTGACTGATGAGTATATTGTGGGAACCTTGGTGTAATAAAATGTGTAGGTGATGGAGACCTATATGGAATAAAAAGAGGTGGCAAAGTGTGTCTAGATGTAGGATTTTTCCTAGCAATGGACCTAAACTGATGTACTAGACTAGAAGAGTGATGAGACCGCATAGGACGTTTCCAGTAGGTGAGCTATGAGCTGATTTTTCTTTAGGTTCTGTGAGGGTCATGACATACTAGATGGACTAGGTGATGTATTGGAAACCACGAGAGGAAGTTGCAACCATGGATTATATGGAGGGACATCATTGATAGAAATGAAAAGATTATTGTAAATGAATTTTAGACACAAATGCTTCATGGAGATGATAGACTTAGACCTGTGAATCCAACTGAGGCCTAAGAGCATGTCACGCCCTTCAAATTTTTGTCCCATAAGAAAGGGAACTAATATAGTAAGAGGACCGACCATAAAATGAAGCTCGATGAAAGCACCATAGGAATTATTCATCAAATATGATATTTGTGAAAGTGGATAACCAATAGCAATAAGAAGTGGAATAAAACATGCATTAATGGGCCATGATGGATCAACCTTGGTGTTATTGATAGGGATAGATCCGATAGAGGCACTAATTTGTAAGTGATTAAAAGAGAATACCACATGATAATCATGGTCATAGAAAGGGATGAATGGTGGAAAAATGTTTGTGTTAGCAACTAATAAATCAAGAGCCCCCGATGTAGGAGGAGGCACTACACAATATGAATTATTAGCCAAGGAATCAGCCACTTTCTTGTCATGCTTTGGCAGAGGATTGTTAAAGATCTTGAGCTTATGATTTTCATTCGAAGCTCAATTTTTACCATTGTTGATAAGATCTTGAATGAGATTATGAAGTTTGAAACAACAATTTGTAGAATGCCCTACACATTAATGATAGTCACAATGGAATTTTTCATCATAATAACGTGCTTTTAGATGAAATGGATATAATTGTAGTGGAGGAGGAAGTGTGATGAGATTACTTTTGATAAGCTGTGGCAGAAAAATATGTGGAAGGATAGTGAAATTTACGTATGTATGTCTAGGTGGTTGCGATTGAATTTTTTTGGTGGGGATACCGCATTAACCGTTACTTTTGCATCAACCGGTTTTTTTGTTGAAGGTTTGAATGTTGACTTGGTTTGAAAACATTTAGAAGTTGATGTTTTCTCTTGATATTTAAGATTTCCTATAGATAAGAGATTAGTTTCATGAAGCTTAAGAGTATGACATATTTGATCAAATGAGGGAGATGTCTCAAAGAGAACACTCTCCTGAGAGGTGGTAATAGACTTTGAATGAATACGTTCTGAAGCTCATATTCGACAAGCACATTTGATATCTTAGCTAAGTTGTTCTTGTATTGTAATACATAGTCTATTAAATGTTCGTTAGATCCTTGTTTAAGCTAAGCATATGAGATCTTGGAGTCGATATTAATAGAAAATGAGTAGGAAAAGCATCGGCTATATGTGTGAAATATGTAGCCAAATGAACAGTACGTCATAGAACCCACACATCGTGTAATCTTGTAAGTTGCGGGAAATAGATATACTAATGATCATTTGCATAGTCGAGGAATGCTACATGAAAGGCTCGAAGACGCTCTTGTGGGTTTTCATGGCCTTTGAAGATGGGTAACTTAGAAGAAATAAAGTTAGGTGATAGTGGATAAGAGGATATGGTAGTTACAAAAGGAGTATGAAGGATCAAAGTGGAGTTAAGAGATGGAGATACGAGAGAAGTAGCAAGATATAACTAGCGAATTTATGTCTGCGAGATCTTGATATAAAGAAATTAAATCACTAGTGTTTGAAGAAGAGGTAGGTTGTGTATTAGGAGTATTAGATTGAATGAGAGGAGTGTTAGTGGTAGGGATGGAAACTAGGATATGAGGAGGTTGGGTGGAGGTCATGGGATCCAAAGAATGAGGAAAGAGAGGAGTCGAGGCATCATGAGCATTCTTAGTAGCAAGAAATGCTTGTAGGATGTGCGGTAGATGAGTGGGATTATCATGCAAAGCTTTTTGAAAATCAGTAAGTGTGTTTTATTATTATTGGTCAATGTTGGTATCTTCATCGTATGATTTTTCCTTACAAGATGTTTCTATTTTTCTAAGAGGAACATTGCAGATTTAACCAAGGGATTTTTCAGATTATATCCCTTGAGGTGGAGATTTTAGCCATCGGTTTGGAAACCCTATGGGCAGATGAAGGAATATCACAATATTGAAAAGACCCAAAATGACCACTACGGATGGCGGGAATAAGAAGAAAATCCCAAAAGAAAGTGGAGAAAGTGGATTCGAAGATTGGGCTCACCAAAACTATTAAGCTAACATGGAAATATTGCAGCCTAATCAATGCAAGATCGCGATAAATGAATAATAAAGTAAGTACACTAAATAAACCCAAGAAACTAAGTAATACATCGTGAAACCCTAAGTGAAAAGAGGAGATAAGAATCATTAGCTAATTCACATAGAATTATGGACTAGATCAAAGCTTTGACCAACCGTATAGAAAGGAAGAAGCGCCACACGAAGCCTTGGAAAATGTAGATTTGTGCGAAAAAGGCTAGAAAGGGGCACCCGGAGAGGGATAGGGGCGCTCGTGGGTTCCCTAGTCCTAATTTTGGGCGCCTAGGTCCGTGGAAATGATTAGAAAACCTCCTCACGAGGTGTAAAATTTGTTCGTTGTTACTCACCTTTGGTCACTCGAGGTCGCACAAAGATCACCGAGGTCATTTGAAACCTGCAAAGAAGAATGTACACAGTAAAACCATCAAATAGACATCAAATCCCAAAAATAAAGATGCGAGAATGAGGGGTCAAATTGTCCTCATTTGTTATAATGGTGAACTTATGATGAGCATTTCACTACATCTCGGACTCCAATGTAGTTATGTGTGTGTGTGTGGAATTGTTCCTATGTTTCTCTTGTGCATGTCGCGACTTGGATAGTGAGCAAGTAGCTAGATTGAAAACATAGTAAATGTGTGCGTGGAATAAAATGAACTTCCCTCCTATGAACAAGATATGCGAGATGAACCATCCCTTGTGTCCCTTGTGATGACGTTAGATGGATACAATGGATGATTTAAATTCTTTAATGGATGAAACATTAGGTGGCGATAGATAGTGTTTAGTGCTTGGTCCTTTATTATGATCACATAAACTTATATTTATATGATTCATTTTCTCTAATTTTATATAATTAACCCCAAAAAGGTCGACTACCAAAAATATAAGATGCTCAATCAGCTAGAAAGGACCCAAAAAGTGTGAGTAAAGTACAAAGGGGATAGGAGTAACCAGAGAGGGGATGAGGGCACCTAGCGTTGGCGTCCTTGTTGGGTGTTATTTTCCGGGATGACAAATGCCGAGAGTAAAATGTATCTTGAGAAAGTAAGGGTGCAAGACCGAAAGTAGCGGTAGATGCAAATAAAGGTGGCCAAATACATGGGTTAATCAATACTTTTCTTACTTAGGAATCATATGAATAGTAGTATGCAACCAGGACTAGATAATTACCCAAAGGGTGTGATATTTTGTCTATAGAATTTGATGACGTACCTTGGTAAAATTGATTCGAAACCTAAGCTACAAATCAGTTTTATGATATGGGCTAGTTCCGGCCTTGGGCCGACGAGTTCACATCCTTTGTTATGGGCTAGCTTGATCACTTTATTGTGAAATAGTTCCAAACTTGACTACATTTTGAGTGTTAGCATAGATCATATTAAAAAGAACAACAAGAAATAATAAATGATCATTTGTTTGGAAAATAATTACTTAGTTTATATAAATTTTTCTTAACAAAATACATATAAATTAGTGCACATTGGATAATAGATAAGGAAATAATGTATCTCGGTGGCTTATTGAAACTGAAAATAATATTTTAATAAGAGGGATTTTTAGATTCATCATGTGGCATACACAGGTTATGGACGAGACCCGATGAGTATTGTTATTTCTTGTAGTGTTTGGTGATCTAGGAGGTGATGCCGATATTCCACTACACACAAGTTATGGAGATGAGGGAGAGAGAGAGAGAGATGCCCCCGGTGGAGATGTCATAGCAATGGAAGTTACACAACATAAGTATTCTATGATTGTTTTGGTTTGGATTTTTTTATTATATAGAAAGAATGTGTTGATGTGGTTTATGTTAATGTGTATGTGTTGATGATTGCAAGAAATGTGTATTGGACCACCATTATAGATGAATCATTACACACATTTTTTCATATTATTATGTGGATGTGGTTACTTGAGACTTCCTCAAGCGTGTTGATGAGATTGTGGATAAGCACCCATATTTGTTTGATCCATTTTTGTGGTGGTGGCCATATATATAGTGTTATAGATTCGGTGAAATGAGAACCGAGTAGATATGTTTCATCGGTGTGAATCTCATGTTAGGGCTAAGTTAGCATAGGATCTAGTAGTGAGATTGGGGTATTCATAGGCTCAATATGCATATGTTTTAAAAATAGTACAACATTATGCGAGCAATTGTCACATTACCAAGAAAGGTCATGGTGTAATAGCCATTGGCATACAAGAGGAGCCTCAAGATCTCACATGATGATGTCTATTGAGAGTAGTGGTGAGGATGAGTGAATGCATGAGTGGTGATGTGCTTGGCATGTTGTGTTTATATTTTTGTATGAAACTTGGGATATATATATATGGATTTTGTACCATGCAAAAAAATGTTTTGGTGTGATGATGATAGCATTTACATCATATTTGTTGAGATGTATGGGTACATGTGTTGATATCATGGTTGTTAGATGTATGTAATTTTGTTTTTTATGTTTGCATTATTACTTGATGTGATGATGTGTTCATTGTTAGCATGTAGATATATAACACTTGTTTGAGAGTGGTAAGTAATGTGTGTGATGTGTAAGAAAGTTAACATAGATGTAGATTTGATTATAATATATGTGAATTACTTAGATCATGTGAGTGAGGAATTGAATCCACAATCATCAATGTGTGTGTAGTGATGAGAAGGCGTAATGAGTGGTACATGTGTATCCACTTACATAAGATCCCATGAGCATATAAGATGAGGAAACCTATTCTTAAAAAAAAAAAGGGTGATCCTCATAAATGTTGTGAGGGAATTAGTGAAAGGGTAGATAATGAGTGTATTATATGTGTGATGAAAACATTATGCTAAATGGACAAGGTAGATTAGGAATGAGTAGTCATGCTAGATACCAAAAATACACTAGCTTAAATTATACATGAAGATGTAGCTTAACTAGATGTGTTACAGATTATGCCAAAGATGTTATAGAAGTCACGTGTGTAACTTTGGGTACAAACCTCTCGATCCTTGGAAATCCATGTGTATGTTGTCTTCGGAGGCTCATATGGAGGAATAATTTCATCATGAGGAACATCACTTGATGCATAGGTGGAGGAGAGCTCAGGGAGCATGACACTTGCTGCAAGATGATGTCTTTTAGGAAGGGAAGTATGTATATGTATAAAATGTATGTATGTATGTATGTATATGTATATGGATATGGATATGGATATGGATATGGATACGGATATGGATACGAGATATGGATATGGATATGTATATGTATATGTAATATGTATACACACACATATATATACATACATACGTATGTACGTACATACATACATATATACATGCATGCATGCATGCATGCATGCATACGTATGTACGTACGTACATACATACATACATGTGTGTGTGTGTCATGTCTCGAAAAGATAATTCCTTTGTCATATGAGAACTTAAGTTTCTAATCTAGTGCATACCAATCATTGTCATGATGTCCATTAATGCGATGGAAATTACAAAAATTTCAACCCTTTTCTAACTCAATTCGGTGATAAGGATGGTTTCCATTAGATGGTTATCGAATAAAATGTTTATTTATTAATGTAAATATGATGTCATGTGGCCAATCAATAGATTTGTCAAAATATATTAGTTTTCGCTCAGTCTATCACCCCATCGACAATCGAGGGGGAATCATTCATTCTACTCATTTTTCTTCTATCCCTTCAAAAAAAATTTACTTGTTTATGTTTGTCTACTTTCTTTGAAGTGGCGTCGCTTACGCCACCCCAAAGAGGGGCAAATGTAGACACCTAAAATATGCTTACACTTAGCATTTCATCCAATTCAACCGATTGACGACACTTCGTTAATCAACCCTTCTTCACTCCATTCTTGGATGCCCATTTACGACACCTTCTTGGTCATATTCCTCCTATAAATCATCTAATTTGGTTAATATCTCTCTTATTAGCTAAACATTCCTCCTTTTGACCATTCAAAACCTCCCTAGTTCTCTTTAGACCACTTCTATTAGCTTCGTAGGCTATCTATCAATCACAATTGGTTATCCAGACCCCTCCCAACTCTCAATGAGTCTCTAATCACTTGCTAATCGAGTTTAACTAGCCTAAACCAATCTTAACTAAGCCTAAAGCATGTTTATCCTAATCTAATCTAAAAGAGCTTTAGTCCCACATGCACCCAAATTCTAAACTCTCCCAAGTGGAAAACTATAAATAGAAGGGTCACCCCTCCCATTCAGACTTACAACTTTACTCTCAAACACTTTGGAAAGGCATTAGAAACCATTTGTGATAGCTTTAAGCTATAGAACATTTGGATCTTGGCCATAATCCATTGTTAAGAGCTCCTCCATCTTGCATCCATCCATTCCAAATATAGTTAGTAAGGGAAGATCTAAATCTTGGCCATGTAGCCAACTTGGAGAGATCTCTTCACTATGTTTGGGAGTAAACAACACATAATTTGATTGCTTAGGATCTAAACTAGGTTCAATTTTAATAAGCTTTCATAGAGTAGAGAGTAGTATACATGTTAGTTTTTTTATGTTTTGTCAAAGTTATAATACTTTTATGTTAGTTTCTCTTGTTTAGCTCTAATCTGATGGTGCATGGTTGAGTTAGCAAAGCTTTGAGGTTCTTTAGCCTCACTCCATAGCTTTTGCAACTTTCCATTGCATACATTTGGCACGCCCGGTGGGACACTTATGTCCATCCTCCATTAATGGAGGTCCTTTGAGTTCTTCAAAGTCCATTTTCAAGTTTTTTAGTTTAAATCACTTGTTATTTCCTCATTTCTATTTTTAATATTGGATAAATGACCTTCATTTACATATATTTTGTGGGTTTGACATAGAAATAGGAAGCTTTGACTAACTACTAACTTGTTCACTCTTGAAAATTTGAAAATCTGTGTTTTTGCAGGTTTTTCACAGGGCACGCGTAGGCGTTGTGAAGGGGCGCGTATCCGTTGAAACAGGCATGTACTCGTTGTTCGCAGGTGCGTCTGCATCACTGTTCTATTTTTTTGTGTTTCTAGGCACAAAAACACCTACATGCACGCATACCCATTGAAACAGGCGCATACCCATCGTTGCAGGTGCGTCTGCGTCGTTGTTTTGTGTTTTTATGTGTTTCTAGGCGCAAAAATGCCTACGCGCACATGTACCCGTTGAAACAGGCACGTACCCGTCATTCTGGGTGCATCTGCGTCATTGTTCTATGTTTTTCTATGTTTCTAGGATCAAAATTCCTACGCGCATGCGTACCCATTGAAACAGGCGCGTACTGTCATACTAGGCGCGTCTGTGTCGATTGCATTCACCACCAATCTTTCGAGAGGCCATAACTTTTGCTCCCGAGCTTGAAACGACTCCGTTTTTGTTGCGTTGGAAAGGTATTGAAGAGAACTACATAGTGAAATCATAAAATTAGGATTTGGACTTACAGAAAAATTATGGTTTACATTATTAGGTAAATATTCATTTTCTAGCATGTCTTAAAGTCTGAAAAATTGTTTTCTTGGACGCTCTAACAAATTGATAGGTTTTGTGACACTAATAATTTGTTTACATGGTTATTTTGGTCATTGTTTGACTAAATTAGTTAAGTTTTTTTCATTCCTTAGCTTGAATTAGGATTTGTAAAAAGTGCGTATGCTCTCTCCTTGCGCTTTCCAAAGTGATCTTGGAGATCAAAAACACTTGCACAAATTCTATTTTTTATGTTAAAAACACTTGCTTTTTAAAGGATAAAGTAACATTTTTATGTGCTTTTAGTAGGATTTCCACTTTGTGTATGCTCTTCCTTCGTGCCTTTGGGCGATCTTAGGAATCAAAAGCAAGTGTGAGTTCTCTTTTACCTCAATCGTGAACTAGAAAACTACTAACCAACTTGTTGTCTACAGAACCTTACGTTGGTCAAAGAAAGGTGTTAAGAACGAAGTGAAAACTTCTAATACACGTGTGTTTGCAGATTGCCAAATGGTGTGCCAATTTTGAAACCACATTAAGATTAAAAAAGATAAAAAACACACCATACTCAACACACTATATTGCAGGTTTCGGAAAAGGGTAAGTCCCTCTCCGCTTAATTGGAACGTAACCCCTTTGGCATAACGCCTTAAGCTATAACAATGGGGGTGGTTCCAGGAACCCCAAAGTAGTCCACCGCTGAGTAACCTCATGGACGAAACGGGAAGCGCCTCACTTAACCTACTTGACTAGTAATTCCTTGTGAGATAGCATTACAAGTTGTCCCTATGTGATTCTTTTAAAGTACATGATGGACACATTTACTACCCACTGTGCTTAAAGGAAGCTAAGTCGAGATACTCCCAAGATAGTCGGGACTGTTTGGGTAAATCGTCTCACTCATGGATAATTTTGTAACACCTAGTTGAGAGAACTTATTAAGGAAACCATTTTGTTTGGAGGCCAACTTTACTAGTCCATTCGCGTCGTTTTCCATCACGAAGTGATAACTTGTTTGGATTCAACACCTTGTTTGTCGAACATGGTAATGAACCCATTCTAAGTTGGATCTAAGTGTTTTTCATCACGAATTTAGACAAATGTATTACTTAGCTTAGCTTCCTTCTCATTTTTTGAACGAGGCGAAGCTCGCCCAAAGTGAAACTAAGTCTATTTTCACATGTTCTTGACCTACACCCATGCGTTCGTACTTTCCATGTTGGAAGTTGAATAGAGGCATACTTTACGTGTCATGTCAAAGATTGTGCTAGCTATTTTTTTGTACATTTACACTCATCCATGTTTGCGGCTGGGGTGTTAAACGACTAAAGCGGTAGTGCGTTTTCACATCTTTGGCAGTCCTATGATCTTGACTTCAGGATCCTCATCATTATTATGGATCGGTTTTGTCATTCTGTCTCTCCCCTAGTTTGTTGACTTTTGCTTGCATTTTGGTTGTTCAGTATTAGTATTTACATTGCATCTCCCATTCTTTGGGCACATAGTATAAATCCCTCTATTGCACGGTTACACCGCTTGCATTATCGTAGACTTCTTGTTATACCTTCTACTTGATTTTAGTTTAGACGTCATTTGGGTCTCTTGACGAGTGTTGATACCGCATTATATATATCACCATAATGTTGTCTTGATATCAACACCTTGCTTTCTTGGTTGATATATCTGGATAGCGTTGTTATGATATGTCTAGTTGTGACGTCCACTTTTCAAAACACTTAGCTTTCATCGACACTCGAGTTAGTACTAGGTATACCTTGTGTGGAGGTCATGATTTGCTCCTTGTTGTTACTTACACCTTGTTCATTTCAAACTTGACATAAGTATTGACATGGTGTGGATCATCTTTGCATTGGGCTATCATTTTGCACACACATTTTACATAGGGAGTATTTCCTTATTGATTGGATTTGTGTTTCACACTTGCGTGATTGTTCCTTGTGATTATTCATTCAGAAAACTTATTTTCTAGGAAAATCCTTTTGATCTCATCAAGATTTCATCATCATGATGTCTATTTTCCTTAGACCTTCTTCAAAAATCACACACGCATCTCCGTACATACTGAATGTCTAGTTGGCTGCCATTATGCTACCCAAATCGGCATGGGGCCTTCTTTCTTCACTTTGAAGAAGTTATATAGCGCTATCTAGGCCTAGAAATTCGTACTTAAAAGACCCCAACCATGACTAATTATTGCGTAGTTTCTCACATTTATGATAATGCGGAACCTAGGTTTAGGCATTCACATCAAAAGATACCCTTTACAACTAAACCTTGTTTGGTTCTTCGCGCTAGAATTCCCATTTGGGTACCCTGCTCCCCACCTTCAGCTCGTAGTCGGTGGTATGGTTTGGATGCTTCTGATCCAAATTATTATTCGGGTTCCCCCCGCTCTTCTTCCAATTTAGATGTTGATGGCGAATCACAAAGCACCCCCGAATGTCGTGACTCGATGGGTTGAGACTCTCAGTGCGATTGCATAACATGGAGCTTATCTCAAGTGTGAGACCTTACGAAATCGGAAAAGCTCTCCTGGATGAAGGCCGGTTCCTATTCCTCTGTTCACATGCACATGTAAAATGTAGAGGGTTTACTCAAAAACCTAAACTAACTTTCCAAGAAGACGAGTAAGAAGATGCATAAAATTAAACCTAAACTAACAAAGGTGATGCACCGAGGAATGAAGAACACTGTCTTGCCAATAAACACAAACCATAAAAATGCAATGCAAGATCATGCACATATAACAAAATTTGTAGTGAAATATTAGGAGGATGCAAACAAACACGAGAGAGGGTTGAGAATCATCCACAGAAATGCATTATTTACTCCAAAGATTGATACAATACACTACAAAATGCCAAGAGGCAATGTCGCATTACAGTTTTAGATGGGAGGTTTAAACTCCACAAATTCACTTACCAAAGAGAAAAAGGGAGGGGAAAAACAAGAATTTCCAACCTTTATAAATAAGCCCCTCCTTACAATTTATAGGAAGAATGAGAGAGGGAAGAGAGAGGAATTCCAAATCTACCCCAACCACTTCCAGATTGTATTTAATTCATCTCATTACGGTGGTAGGTGAGAACCCTAGCAAACCCAAAAAATGGTGAACTGTATTTTACATTTTTGAAGAACTTGTTCTCACCCAATTAAAGATATCTAGTTGTAGTTGGACAGAGGACCTTGTAAGATTTCCAAAAAGTCCAACCTTGCATGAATCTGAGCTCCCTGTGAAAAGTTATGGCCATTTGAATATCTCGCGTCGGGGTTTTCTTTTGTCAGTCCGAGGTGTCAACGCTCAAAATGTTGCGCCTCCTAAAGATGTGCCTTGCGCATCCATCTTCATGTCATCATACTCTTTTATGCACCATAGGCGCTGAAAATTCCATGTCGACATCTTCTGCTATGCGCCTCCAACCTGCGCCAGGGCGTGACTTTTTCCATGTTGACATCTTCTGTTATGCGCCTCCAACCTGCACCAGGGCCTGAATTTTTCCATGTCAACATCTTCTTCTATGCACCTCCAACTGTGCCGAGTGCGAATTTTCCATGTCGACATCTTTTCTGCTATGCACCTCCAACTGCGCCTTGGCTTGTTGGTGACGCAATAAATATCGAGCTTTGAGTTTCTTCGATTTCCATATTCTTCTGTTTGTCTATATTTACCCGGGGGAAGATATATACAAAAATTTGGTGACTCAACGGGATCACCTGCTAGGTAGAAGATCAGTGGCCTTTTAGCAATCCATTGGGCATGGAGTCATAAGCAATAACCTAAAACCAACCTTTGATATTTGATCCCGATCCACGATACCGCAACTCCTTCTTCGAGCACGCTGAATCAGAAATTCAACCTGAGAGCAAAAAAACCTGTGCCGAAGCACTTAGGGAAATTGAAACCTAACTACAACAAGACGATGTGCATCCGCACTTAGAGGAATTGAAATCTAGGCTAATATTTACAAGGGTAAAGCTTTTCCTTTTAGTAGCAATGTTTAAGATAGATTCCGTTAACCGAATCGGATTTCTTCTCCATCCAATGTAGACAATTGGAAGGCATTACTATTTTTACATCCCGTGACCATGTAGGGGCCACTCCAAATGGCATCAAACTTGGAATGCCTTCCTAGTTTTTCCCGATCTGAATCCCATTTCAGAACTAGGTCCCCTTCCTGGAAGGTCCTTGCTCTTACCTTCTTATCAAACCATCTTTTTACTAAGGCCTGATCCTTCTCAATCGTCTGAACTGCATGTTATTTGATTTCTTCCAATTCCATCAACTCTGCATACCTGGCCTCCATTGGTTTGAACTCAGACAACTCCAACTGCTTCATGAGCTCCAATGTTGGCAATTCTAATGATATAGGCAATATTGCATCTTTCCCATAGACCAACTTGTAGGGAGAACTACTTGTAGACCTCTTTGGCATTATCTTGTCATCTCATAACATTGATTTTAGCTTGGTATGCCATGTCCTTTGGTTTTCATCCGAGTTCTTCTAATGATTCTTAGCAAATTCTTGTTCATGGACTCTTCCTGTCCATTACCCTGCGGGTAATAATTTGAAGAGGTGCTCAAATAGATTCCATTCTTGACAGCCCATTCTGTAATCTTGGAACCTATGAATGCCAACACATTGTCTGATATGATAGTGGCCAGCACACTGAACCTGGTCACTATTTCTTCATAAAAGTCTAGTATGTTAGACTCATTTGCTTCTTTGAGCGCCACTGCTTCGGTCCACTTGGTGAAATAGTCCGTTGTCATGAGAATCCACTTGTGGCCTTGGCTTGATTTTGGATTGATGACCCCAACGAAGTCCAATCCCCATTACATAAATGGTTGGTCAACCAAAATTGGGTGCAATGGAAGTGCTGCTAGTCTTTCTTTGCCTATGAAGAGTGCACATTTCTTGCACTTTCTTATCCATGTATAGCAGTCACTGAACACTGTGGGCCAATAATACCCTACCTTCATTATCTTGAGAGTTACTCATGGGGAAAAATTTCCTCCGGAATCTCCATTGTGAAAATATCATAACACTTTCTCAATTTGACCTGTCCCAATGCACCTCAATAGAACTCCATTGATGTCTTTCTTGAACAAAACACCATCAACAAGCACATATGGAATGGCTTGTAATCTAAATTATCTCCTTTTTGCTTTGCTCATTTCTGGAGGGCATAGGCCTACCTTGTAGGAAGTGTATCATATTCTGAATCTAACAAGGAGAGGGCACATCATCATTTTCCTGTTCTTGACCATCATGTAGTACCAAGACAGTCTCTTTTCAATCACTTGCTTCAACTTGCCGACTCAAAGCTAGTTGTTCACATAGTCCTTTTCCACGTACTAGTTTTGTGACCTTGATCTCGATGTCATATTCCATGACATGGGTTATCCATCCTGCACGTTTCTCATTCAGATCCTTGTTTAGAAGGAAGTCCTTGACTCCATGAGAGACCAACAATTGGATCTTGTTGTTTGAGACTAGGTGCTTGAATTTATTTAAGCTCCTGATCACTGCAAGGACATGCTTTTCGATGAAAGAGTACCTAGTTTTGTATTCCTCCAAGCCTTGACTAAAGAAAGCAACTAGTTGTTCTAATCCCTCTTTGTTTTGCTATACCAGGATTGCAAAAATTGTGTCTCCACCACCGAAGGCATATAACATGAAGTCCTTGGAGAAGTCTGGATTGATGAGAGTCGGAGCTTGAGATATAGCCTCTTTTATTGCCTCAAAACTTGCCTTGCCTTCAAATGTCCACTTAAATGCCATGCTCTTCTTTAACATCAGTGTTATTGGCTTTACGAGAGCTACAAAGTTTGGAACAAACCTATAGACAAAATTGATCCTTCCTAAGAAGCTTTGAAGAGCCTTCTTGTGACTTCGCAATGGCAACGCTTGAATTGCTTCAACTCTTTCTGGGTCAATCGTCAACCCCTCCTTTGAAACAATATGGCCTAGAAGTTTTCCTTCGTGAGCCAATAATATGCATTTTTTGGGATTCAATGATACCCCAAATCTTCTACACCTCTAAAATACCTACCTCAGATGAAAGAGGTGATCCACTACATTTTTGGAGAATATAGTGATGTCATCAAGATATATCAAAACTATTTTATTGATCAATCCCTTGAATGCCATATCCATTGCCCTTTGGAAAGTGGCTCCAACATTTGATAGCCCAAATGGCATATTCTTGTAGGCATAGGTTCCCCATTTGGTGGTGAAATCCGTCTTGAACTAGTCATCTTCTTTCACCATTATCTGATTATACCCTGAGTAGCCATCTAGGAGAGAGAATCTCTCTGAACCGGATACCACTTGCAATATTTGTTCCATTGAAGGCGGTGGGTAATGGTCTTTGAGAAATGACCTGTTGAGGTCTCGAAAGTCCACACACATCTTGATTTCTATGCTCTTCTTCCTGACCAGAACCAAGTTTGCAACCTAGCTTGAGTGCTTGATCGGGAATATAATGCTTGCCTCTATTAGCTTGTTTATCTCTTTCTTCATTAGAGGCTCAATGTGAGGGTTGACTAGTCTCTACTTCTACCTGATGGGCTTAGCATCTGGATCCAATTCTATGGTATGTTGTGCCAACTTCGGGTTGAATCCTCTTAAGTCTTCATAGCTCCAAGTGAAGACATCTGGAAACTCTTGGCAAAGTTGTATGAAATCTGATTTCTCTGCTTTCAGTGGCCACTTTACCAATTTGAAGTGTTTTGCCTTCCCCAACCAGAATTGGCTTTGAATCTTCTCTCTTGACTTGTATGTTAGCCTTTTCCTTGTGGAAATGGTCGTTAGGATTGAAGATAGACTCCAATGTTACTAAACCCTTGGGAAGCTTGTTTGTCATGGCACCGCACTACTTGATCCCCATCTTTCTTTGCTCTAGTCTATCCTGATTCCTAGCTGAGAATTCAACCTCTTCTTGCAAAAAATTGATGATCTGTTGATCGTTCTCAAACACCTTCCAGCTTGTGTTATTATCTGGAATTGCTGGCCTCACAATCACATGGATATGTGGTTGTGTTTTTTCCCTTCTGATGTTGTCAACCACATCAAATGTTGCTCCAAATGCTACGAGCCTATCCGTAGCTTCATTTTTCTTCCTGGGTATGGACACGATGTTGAAAGCTTTGAAATGATCAATGAGGTCCCATACCTGTTCTTGTAGTTTTTCAGCGTGTCATTCTTTGTAGCATGTTGTCCCCGACTTGGTTGATGATTAGCTTGCTATCCTCGAACACCTACAAGTTCTTTATGCCCTTTTTCCTAGCCCAATGAAGTCCATGAATCAATTATTTAGGAAATAAGGGATAAAATATGCTTGTGGAATAATCCCTCACGAGAATCGCAACATAAAACTAATATGCGAAATTATTACGATCTCAAATAAAATTGTAGAATAAAATAACACAACACAAAGAGACAAGTATTTAACATGGTTCACCCAATTTGGGCTACGTCCCACCAAGAATCACTTGCTTGCAGATTTTATTACAAGCCACCGCTCTCTCAATACAATACCCAGGATCTTTTGGAGCTATGCTCAACAAACTCTACATAATTCAAAAATAAATTCAAAACACATCACGTAATACATTTACTTGTACCTCTATCATATGCATAAGACCATATAAATAGACAATTTGCTTAGCGAGTTTTACAAAATCGTGGGTATCAAAACCATGGGCAAAACCTATCCCATAAACCTATGGGTCAAAAACTCGCCCATATGAAAAAAGCACGTTTCCCAATATTTTGGGTGTAATTTTTTTAGGCCAAAAAATTTACGCCTAAAAAAAAATCAAAACCATGGGGCTACGCCCCGAACCTCAAAACAATGGGGGCTGCCACCCCAGACCCCCCACTCGAGGCCCGCCCGGCCCCAAACCATTACCCACGAGGATACATGAAAAGTGTACAGTACTCTTAATGTACGAGTTTAACACTTTCACACATGAAAAACAGGCTCCACAACCTAACAATCTCCCACTTGGACACTAGTTTTCCTCTAAGTAAGCTTCTCAACCCTTCACTAGTTTATATGAAGACCAACCAAATTTGAACACAACTTTAGTTTTTCCCCTGTGACCACCTTGGTCATCATGTCTGCAGGATTCTGACTAGTATGAATCTTCTCCAACTTCAACTTCTCTTCCTCCAAAGCTGTCATGATGAAATCATACTTTAACTATATATGCTTTGTCCTGAGAGTGGAAAGTAGAGTTCTTAGCTAGGTGTATAGCACTCTGACTATCACTATGCAGCTTACATTCCTCTTGCTTATGCCCCAACTCCTCAAGCAATTGTTGTAACCAAATCATCTCTTTGCTTGCCTCTATGGTAGCAACATACTCATCCTCCATGGTTGATAAAGCCACCAGATTCTATAGTCATGAAATCCAGCTCACTGTTGTCCCACCTACAGTGTAAATATAACCTGTCGTGCTCCTCCTGCTATCTACATCTCCAGCCATGTCTGAATCTACATAACCACGTAAAGTGTTGTCGATCCATCAGCAAAAAATTTCCCCATGGTCCCTCTCAAATACCGAAGGATCCACTTTACTACTTGCTAATGCTCTTTACCTGGATCACTCAAATCTACTCATAGCTCCCACTGCATGGGCAATATCAGGCCTAGTGCACACCATAACATACATCAAACTACCAACTGCTGATGAGTAAGGTACCTTGAACATTTGGTTCCTCTCCTGCTCTGTCTTGGGACATTGCTCCTTTGATAACTTGAAATGGCCTACCAAAGGAGTCCCAACCGGTTTAGCATCTTGCATATTAAACCTCTCCAAGACCTTCTTAATGTACTCTTCCTGAGATAAATTCAGCTTCCGTTCCTTCCTATCCCGAGATATCCTCATACCAAGGATTTGTTTGGCTGCACCCAAATCCTTCATAGTAAAGGATTCACTTAGCTTCTTCTTGAGTACTTTTATTTCCTGCATGTTTTTACCTGCAACCAACATGTCATCAACACAAACACGGGATAATACAACTTCCATCCTCAAATCTCTTTGTATACACACAATGGTCGAATGCCATCTAATATAACCTTGATCCATCATGAAGCTATCAAACTTCTTATACCATTGATGTGGAGCTTGTTTCGAGGCCATACAAGCTCTTCTTCGGTTTGCACACCATCTCCTCTTTACCTTTGACTTCATATCCTTTTCAAGCTGCTTTGCATATATAGCTCCTCCTCCAAATCACCATGGAGAAATGCAGTCTTTACATCTAACTGTTCTAAGTGCAAGTCTTCTGTTGCCACTATTCCAAGAATAGTTCTGATAGAAGTCATTTTTACTATAGGAGAAAAAATCTCATCAAAATCTATACCTTTTTTCTGTGCAAACCCCTTGACCACCAACCGGGCCTTGTATCTTTTCTTTCCTCCTTCTTCCTCTTTGACTCTAAACACCCACTTATTATGTAATGCTCTTTTTCCTTTGGGTAGCTTTACCAAATCCCATGTCTGGTTCTCCATGAGAGCTTGATGCTCCTCATCCATGGCTTGCTCCCACTTCTTCCTGGCATCTACCTACATTACTTCATCAAAGCTCTCTGGTTCTCCACTATCAGTGAGTAATAAATAATAAAGAGAAGGAGAAAAACGTTCAGGTTCTCTTCTTACCCTAGAAGACCTCCTCAATATAGGAGTTTGGGGTTCTGTTGAGGGGTTCTGAACTAATTCATGTGTCACTTTCCCATCCGGAAGATCCTCTACTGCTGCATATTCTTTCTTGGATTCTTCCCTATTTTCCTGCAATTATGCTGCTTATACATGACTTTCTCATTAAAGACCACATCCCTAGATCGAATGATTTTCTTGTCCTTAATACTCCAACATTTATATCCAAATTCATCACCACCATAACCAATGAAAGTACATTTTTCTAATTTAGCCTCTAGCTTAGTCCTATCATCCTTGTCTATGTGAACAAACACCTCACATCCAAAGACTCTAAGAAATGAATAATCAACTTTCTTACCATACCAAGCCTCCTCAGGTATGCCTCCATCCAAGGCACTTGAGGGTCCTCTGTTTATCAAGTACACAGTTGTGCTCACCACTTCTACCCAAAAGAAAGAGGCGAGTCTGCATGTAACCTCATGCTCCTAGCATGTTCCATTATTGTTCTGTTCATCCTTTCTGATACCCCATTCTGCTGCGAGTTTCTAGAACCGTCTTTTGCCTGTGAATTCCATTCTTAGAACAATAATCATAAAATTCATTGCTGCAATACTCCCTCCATTATCTCGACTGAGACATTTTAGCTTAAAACTGTTTCATTCTCTACCAAGGCTTTCCATTTAACAAAAGTGTCAAATACATCAGATTTGTTTCTAATACAATAAACCCAAAATTTCCTTGTTGCATCATCAATAAAAGTAACATAATAACTTGAACCCCCAAGAGATGATACCTGAGCCGGCCCCCACACATCAGAATGCACCATCTCTAACTTACTCTCTTTCTTTGTAGGTCCAACCTTGAGAAACCTTACTCACTTTTGTTTCCCATATATGCAGTTCTCACAGAAATCCAAACATGTTTCTGTATATCCAGGAAAATTCTTATTTATGATGTTCATGCCCTTATGGCTCATATGACCGAGCCTATAGTGCCATAATGTTGTATCTGCATCTGAAGCCACAAAATTACAATCATTAGTACTATCAGTGGTTAAATACAAGGTTCCAACCTTCTTACCTCTTGCCACCACAAGAGCACCCTTGGTAACCTTCCAAGATCTTTGTAAATATCACAGTACAACCATCACTTCCCAACTTCCCTGCCGATATCAAATTTCATCTTAATGTAGGCACATGTCTGACATCCTTCAATAGCCAAGTATTCCCATTCTGCATCTTAACTTGATGTAACCTTTTCCAACTATCTACAAGGCTCATCATCACCAAGAAAAAATGCCCAAAATCTCCTTGAACATAATCAACAAAATAATGCCTATGTGGAGAAGCATGGAAAGAAGCCCTGAATCTAAAACCCAAGATTCGAGTAATATTGTGTAAAGAAAGAATCAAAGCATCCCGACATACATTACCCAATGCCACATTTTCCTCCTTGTTTTCTTCTGTTGTTTCTTCTTATCCCGAAGCTCCCAAAGTCCTTCTTTGCATGCCCAGGCTTTCCACAATTCCAGCATACAATCTTGTTCTTGGATTTTGACCTTGCACGATCTTTTGATTTTCCACGGTTTCCTCTATTCTTCTGTCTCCCTCTAGTTTCCACTGTCAAAGCATTCCCTAAAGTAGAAGATTCCCGGAGCTTTTTCTTCGCATTTCCTTGCTTAGAATCACCCCTACAACATCCTCAAACTTCAACTTCGAGTTAGTGGAACCGAGTTACTTACCGCCATTACCAGGCTATTCTAACTCTCAGGTAAAGAGCACAAAATTAATAAAGCCCTAACTTCTTCATCAAATTCTATTGTAACAAAGCTAGCATATTCACTACCATATTGAAATCATTTAAATGATCTAACTCTTGAACTATTCTCGGACATCTTCATATTAAACAACTTTTTCATTAAAAATATCTTATTAGAGGCGAGAGGGTTTTCATACAACTTCCTAATGCATCATTAGATCTTTTGTAGTCTTTTCCTTTGAAACATTAAATAATACCGAAGATGCAAGACTCAGCCGGATCATTCCAAGTGCCTTCCGATCCAACAAATCCCATTCCGCATCTGTCATACTCGAGGGTTTGTTCACCTTCTCAGACAACGGAGTATAAAGATCCTTCCTTACGATCAAGGTAATCTTCTAAAGATCTTCCAAATTATACCCGTTGAATTTATCAACCCTAGATCTTCCTTCATCTACCATAGCTCCCACTCAAGCTAAAAACTTTCCCTGTGATTCAACACTTCAGCAAACCAAACCAGGCTCTGATACCAATTGTTAGGAAATAAGGGATAAAATATGCGGAATAATCCCTCACAGAATCGCAATAGTAGAAACTAATATGCAGAAATTATTACAGATCTCAAATAAAATTGCAGAATAAAATAACACAACACAAAGAGACAATATTTAACGTGGTTCACCCAATTTGGGCTACGTCCACCAAGAATCACTTGCTCAGATTTTATTACAAGCCACCGCTCTCTCAATACAATACCCAGATCCGTTTGGAGCTATGCTCAACAAACTCTACAGAATTCACAGCCGAATTCAAAACACATCTGCAATACATTTGCTTGTCTTGTACATCTATCATATGCATAAGACCATATAAATAGACAACTGCTTAAGCAGTTTTACAAAACCGTGGGTATCAAAACCATGGGCAAAACCCGTCCCATAAACCTATGGGTCAAAAAACTCGCCCATATGAGAAAAGCATGTTTCCCAATATTTCGGGTGCAATTTTTGAGGCCAAAAATTTACGCCTAAATTTTTTTTTTTTTTAAGCTGCGCCCCGAACCCCTTGAGGATACATGAAAAGTGTACAAGTACTCTTAGTGTAAAGTCTTCAACACTTTCACACATGAAAACAGGCTCCACACCTAACAAATGCCTCGTATTCAGCCGTGTTGTTTGAACAGGAAAACTGGAAACAAAAAGTTGAAAAATATTTGATGTCTTGTGGTGAAATCAACATTGCACCACCTCCAGCACCTTGTCTACTTCTCGAACCATCGAAAAATAGTTGCCAAACTTCGTTGTCATCCTTTTGTTCAGGCTGAATGATGTCGGGAATGGGTGAATTTTCTTCATGTACACAATACACGCCTAATTTAGATTCTTCAATTTCCTTGTATGGGTCAAATTCATGACTCTTGTTTGCCCATTCATCCAAAGTCAAATTAGGAATTCCCTCGACCTTAGTACCTATTTCTAGATCATTTGAACACTCCTCCTGATCAAAGGCTAAGCAATTTACATTGATAGGACTTGGCACATGAGGTTCAATATGGAAATTGGTAATTGGTTTTGACTTGATTGTTGCTTTGGCCCCATACCTCATCCTTGAAAATCATGTGTGACCAATCTGCAGATAAATATCCACCAATTTTTGCAGTGAAGTCTCTTGATAGACACAACACAAAGAGTGGCGGAAGGTCAATCACAGACACATCTTGCATAACTATAACATTAGGACAGGCATGTAGTGTTAGGCTTAACCCTTTCATGACCCCAACTGTTCGAACTGCTGTTCCATCTAGCTGTACTACTCCTTTCAACACTGGCTCATACTTCAGACCCAGTTGATCCGCTATTTTCTTCGGCATCACTGAACTACTTGCCCCTGAATCTATCATGCAGTTGTGTACCAAGTGGTTTCCAACAACCAATGACACATAGAATGGTGGAGGATTTAAATTCTTGCTTGGTTGACCCCCACCCGGTTGCACTACATTAGTGAGAACTTTCTCCTATCCCCGGTTTGATACATTCGAGGCAGACCAATTAGCCATTGCAGCTTGCAATAAATCTCGTTGCCCTGAGATCGCCAGTGATTCCCACATGGAAATGTTCACATGTGTCTTCTTCATTTGATCGATGATGTTGAAAGGGGATGATCTATCTTTTTGTTGTTCCTTACTTGCGCAACCTTTTCTGGAGTTTGAACAGGCGCATGTGTTGCTACAACAGGTACCTTAGGCTGATTTTACACAATTGGAACTGTATTTGGTCTACTGACCCCTTGTTGTGTAGGAGTGGGCTGAGAAACAACTAGATTAGGCGGTTTCCCCTCTTCTATGCTTCTCTTCTTTGACCGTGTGTTGACAGCCATGCCTTGAAAAGGTTGTTGGTTAACTCCACAGAAGTCTTCCATTTGCCAATTGGCCAACGTGGTTTCTGTTGGAGGTGCTTCTTGTTGTGTTTCTTGCTACTGATTCCCTGCTTGGCTTGGTTCTTGAGACACACCAATGGTTTGCACCATCAAGGCTTGATTTAGTGCACCATTGAAACACGCTGACTGATTGTGAGGTAGATTGCAAGGGTAACACCAGTCATACTCCTGTGCCATGTTGTTTTGTGTTGGAACCAAGGCTCTTAAGGATGTTATTGCATTTGGATCATACGGTCAAAATGGCCTGAACAGCTTGAGGTTGTCCTTGGTTTTGGTTTTTATTTACAGCCCTAAGTGGTGGTCTATTTTGTTGGTATGGGGCCTAGCCTGGCACAGTCTGCGCTTGAGGCGATATATAGTCTAGCACTTTGAGCTTGCTATCTTTTGATAGTCACCAACTCATTTCAAGGTTAATTTGTTTCATAACCTCCTGCAATTCCTTTGAAGTATTTGAAGAAGTCGATGCCTCATTATTGCTTTGATTTCTAGGAGTTGGAATGGGATTCAACTCTGGTGCTTGACTGGTTGTAGGATTTCCCATATCCGGATAGAGAGGCATTGGTGGCCTTGGTGCAAGTTTTCCAGCTTGGATCAAACAATTCTCTACTTTGATAGTTGTGTCGTAGGCCCCAGCAATGTTGTCCCTCCCATTGATTGGATCATCATGGCTATGTCTGAATTTATAGCCTTTAAGAAATAAAGGAATGTGCCTTTGGTGGTTGGTCTAACAGCTATTGGAATCCTGTCCCATGTCCGTTGGAATCTGAAGTTGAAATCTGTCATTTGTTTGTTAGGAGCTCTTTTGATTGTCGTCAATTGTTCCAATAAAGACAAATTGTCTTCCCTCTCCCAATTGGTTGCAAAGAGCTGAACAAAGTTGGTTCCAATTCGTAATAGACCTTGTTGCTAGGCTCCTAAACCACTATAAGGCTTTACCTTTAAAAGATGAAGCCAACAACTTGACTGCAACATCCATTTCATTTATTTCATGGATTGCACATGCATTGGAAATATCCTGGATGTGGTCAATAGGAGTAGTATGATTTTCTCCTGTGAAATAGGGGATATTCTTTAGCGTTGCAACCGGAACCTGATTCTGAGCATTTAGGGTGAGTGGACTACTACCCGTGAAATTGACAAAGGGATTTGGTGGTAGATGTGCCATTATGATTGGCCTAAGAACTCGATTGATGCGAGAAAAGGTCTACTAGGTGGAGGTGTAGACAAAGTCCGGTTAGGTGGAGATGGTGATCTTTATGGTCCTCTTCCTCTCCTTCCTCTGCCTGGTGATAGTTGCAAGTAGACAAATAGCCCCTCTTCTCGAGTATCAAACCTAGTTCGAATTCTTCTCATGTGCCTGGGCAACTTTTACTGCTACACCGTTGAATTCTATCCCTTGAGTCACCAGATGTGTTAGATAACGAGCCTCAAAATGCTAGATTCTGCCAAGTTACACACCAAACTCCGACAATATCAAATATAGAATTTAAAAATTTGAAGGACCTAGAAGATACAGCTCTTCAATTCGGTTATCGGGTCTTGTTGTGCAGCTACTACTAATCCCCAAAAGGTATAGGCAAAACTTAGGTCATGCAAGGCAACTTACAAAACCTGAAATACACATTGTGTCGAAACTTGGGACATGCTCGACACCTGGGAAAACCTGAAATACTAAAAACTATGAAATTTTGAAAGTCAAAATCTCAAAAATCTAAGAATACCCTTTTGAAGATTATCCCCTGATCTATCAACTGGTGAAATTTTGACTTGTTTTGAGCAAGTTAAGTCCTTGAAAATCGATTTCGAATTCAACCTGGAAGGTGAAAAAAATATGAAATTGTAAAACTTGCAATTTCTAAGTCCAAATTTCTTGAAAATTCCTTCAAATCTTATGGAATGACCTCTTGGTCCCACCGGGCATGCCAAAACTATTGATGGCAAATCACAGCACCCCTGAATGTCTGCAACTCGATGGGTTGAGACTCTCAGTGCGATTGCATAACATGGAGCTTTTCCAAAGTGTGGGACCTTGCGAAATCAAAAAAGCTCTCCGGATGAAGGCCGGTTCCTATTCCTCTGTTCAGATGCACATGTAAAAATGCAGAGGGTTTACTCAAAAACCTAAACTAACTTTCCAAGGAGACAAGGTAAGAAGATGCATAAAATAAAACCTAAACTAACAAAGGTGATGCACCAAGGAATGAAGAACACCTGTCTTGCCAATAAACACAAACCATTAAAATGCAATGCAAGATCATGTACAGATAACAAAATTTGCAGTGAAAGATCAGGAGGATGCAAATGAACACAAAGAGGGTTGAGAATCATCCACAGACATGCATTATTTTCTCCAAAGATTGATACAATACACTACAAAATGCGAAGAGGCAAAGTTGCATTACAGTTTTAGATGGGAGGTTTAAACTCCACAAATTTACCTGCCAAAGAGAAGAAGCGAGGGGAAAAAAGAATGTCCAACCTTTATAAATAAGCCCCTCCTTACAATTTATAGGAAGAATGAGAGAGGGAAGAGAGAGGAATTCCAAATCTACCCCAACCACCTCCAGATTGTATTTAATTCATCTCATTATGGTGGTAGGTGAGAACCCTAACAAACCCAAAAATGGCAAACTATATTTTACATTTTTGAAGAACTTGTTCTCACCCAATTAAAGATATCTAGTCGTAGTTGGATAGAGGACCTTGTAATCTTTCCAAAAATTCCAACCTTGCGTGAATCCGAGCTCCCTGTGAAAAGTTATGGCCATTTGAATATCTGCATCAAGGTTTGCTTTCTGTCAGGTTCGGGTGTCAACGCTCAAAATGTTGCGCCTCCTGAAGATGCACCTCGGTGCATCCATCCTCATGTCATCATACTCTTACGTGTGCCATAGGCGCTGAAAATTCCATGTCGACATCTTCTATTATGCACCTCCAACTTGCGCCAGGGCACGACTTTTCCATGTCGACATCTTCTGCTATGCGCCTCCAACCTGCGCCAGGGCGCAATTTTTCCATGTCGACATCTTCTGCTATGCACCTCCAACCTGCGCTAGGGCACAAATTTTTCCATGTCGACATCTTTTGCTATGCGCCTCCAACCTGTGCCAAAGCGCGACTTTTTCCATGTTGACATCTTCTCATGCGCCTCGACTGCGCGAGCGCGAATTTTTCCATGTCGACATCTTCTGCTATGTGCCTCCAACCCGCGCCTTGGCTGTTGGTGATGCAATAAATATCAAGCTTTGAGTTTCTTTGATTTCCATATTCTTCTGTTTGTTTATATTTACCGGGGAGATATATACAACATTAGATCCAAACTACCATTCGGATTCCCACTCTTCTTCTGAAGATTCAGATCCCAACTATTGTTCGGATACCCATAGATCAAATCTTGAATCATGGTCCTCCCTTCCTTCGCAGGACCTTTATTCTAACTCACCTCAACGATGTCTTCCTCCTTTGAAGACTCGTGTGACTCCAAGTTCCATCGATCGAACATCTAATTCGGTTCTTGAGTCACGGTCCTCCCTTTCTTCGCAGGGCCTCCTTCATCAGTCGTCTCAATGACCTCTTCCTCCGTCGAAGAGTTCCACGACTCGGGTTACCTCTAGTCACTCATCCAATTCGACTCCTACGTCGCAACTTAATGGATGGCTATGTGATCCTACTTTCCAACCTACATTACGTCGTCTTCTAGAAAAATGACCTAGGTCCAAATCCAAATCATCCATTCATGAAACACTGTCTCCAAGCCTACTTCCTCTCTTGAGTCATCTTCTTCTATCAATCAATCTTCCCCTTAGTGGATCCGTTTCTTCTAGTCAACCCCCCATGGTCGAAGAACAACAACCTCTATTGATTGATTTATCTCAAGATAAAGGACCAATCAGACTACACGAAGATATCCCTTTAGAGGATTGCAAACAAGGTTTCTTTCTTGAACTCGATATGCTCGCGTATGGGGAGGAAGAGTTTGATTCCTTTTATCATAACATAGAGGAAGAGCCTAAGGTCATGGAACTTGATTCTTCTTCTGTTATTCCATCTTCACCTTCCTCTGAACATGATGAGATGTTGGGGTCTAGCATTGATCCCAGTAGCCCATCGTCTTCTTCTATCTTGGGGCCACATCCTAGTAGCCCTCCATTTTCTACTTATGGGTCACCTCCTGGTAGCCCATTACCTTCTATTCTTGGGCCACATCCTAGTAGCCCTTCATCTTATTCTATCTATGGGACACCTCCGAGTAGCCCCTACTCATCGATACTTGGGCCACACCCTAGTAGTCCCTCACCCTCATCTTCTATTCTTGGACCATGTCCTCGTAGCCCAACTTCTTCCATCTTAGGGCCATATCCTAGCAGCCCTTCATCATCTTCTATCGGTGGTTCACCTCCTGGTAGCCCATCCTCTTCAATTCTTGGACCGTATCCTTTTCATCTATCACATATTTCTTCTATCAATGTTTGTGGCAAGCCCACTACCATTTCTATCGTTCCTTTCATCAATCATAAACGTTCAGCTTTCTTCTCCTTCTCGGGATTAGACAAGTCATGCATTAGCTTATAAAAACCCAAACAGGTTCATTATCAAGCTTAGGTCAAAACTTCCAAGAGCTCCAAAGCTCCCAACAAAGTAAATGATCTTAAGGTTAAAAATCAAACGCAATTCAAGAACGCACATCAACGTAACCATCAAGTATGGTGCAAAGTGCATAAACCTCTGGATAGGGAACTCAATCTCCTACATACGAAATCCATGTTTCAGGATAAATCACAGTCATTTATTGAGTATGAGCTCACCATGATCATCGACATGGGAGATAACATGACTCTTGATAAACAATCACACTTAGTCTCCCTTATTAAGGAAGTTGCAAACATCGTTGTTGGATCTTACCATGCAGAGTGACTTTGTTGGTCCCACCTTTCCAAAAACTATCAAAAATCTAAAAATCAAAACAATTCAAAAATACAAAAACATGAGAAAACATTTCAAAGAAAAATCAAAGGTTCAAAGATCAAACATTGCAATCAGGTATTGCGTACATATGGATGTTCTTTCTTCCCTTTATTTCTCTTCTTCTACAAGTCTTCCTATCATTTTCATCCCTTCGGTGATCTTTTGGTTAGCCTATTTAGACGCATTTTACGATTGTTATCTCTATGGTATCCATTTGAACCTGGTCTTTTATCACCTTGGTAAATTAAAGAATGACTGACCTCTTAGAGATCCTATCACATTCAACATCTAATAAAATTGTTGCGAATAAATTTTGGACATATTTGTTGACACTAGCTAATGTCATCGTCACAATCACTTCCACCTCCTTCCATCAAGCCATTTTTGGTTCTTAACCCCTTGTCAAACAAGAGAGCTGAAATAAGTTTGTAGAAAGCAAAAGAATCAAAATCAATCAAAAAGTCAAAAGCTATAAGCTATAAAGAAACATAAAATTTATATATAACTCTCTCTTGGGGTATTTCCAATAATCTCTATCGAGGCTATGGACGCCTGATTGGCAGTAGAGCAATGTTGCAATTAGAATCAAATGCATCTCCATCGAGGCTATGGATGCTTGGCTGGCAGTGGAGCAATGTACGGCTATCCTTCCACCCTCCATTCACAAATCACCTTTCAAATAAATCATTCCTACACATTGGCTAGGGTGTCTTCACTTGTTATCTATTAAATCTTCCCTTCAAGAGGTAATCTAATTCCACATTCACACACTAGATCTCTATGAGTATGCAGGATTAGTATGTTACCAAGTGTCTTTTTTGGACCTTGTTCAGACTCTTACTCTAGTATGTATCTCGTCTCACGATTTGTGCCTTTGGCTAATCACTTGTTTCATCACGAGGCTTCTCAGCTACATTCATGTCTTTCACATCATTCTTCTGCTTCATTCAGGACATCCATGTGTATAATATTTCCTTTTTGCCATGTTTTCGGACACCTTTGTCCCCTTTCACAAAATCCAATCTTCTCCTTCCTTTCTATCATGTGATTTTAGGCCAACTTACGTTGGGGCATCCTTGCTTCTTCCCAGCAATTCATTGGTTTACGTTCATCATCATGTTGAACCTATCCATAATGGCCTTGGGTCCCGCTTCTACCTATGAAGAGTTTTCCTTTGAATACTCCCACCTAATCGTTGGGGCATTTTCACATCTTCACCTTTCTCATATGTGCGTGGCCTTTTTCCCTTGTACATCCCGTCTATCGCTAGGGGCATCCACGCTTCTTTGTCTTCCTGTACATAGTTTCAGAAAACTTTAAAAATCATAAAAAAACATTCAAATATGTTAGAAAATCACAAAAACATTCAAATATGTTTCAAGAAACATAAAAACAATATAAATCAGCTTACAAAATGTCGCTCTTTGGTTCTCACTTGTTCATGTGTGCGACTTGTGGATCATCTTGATCTACCTCCATCAAGAAAAGCTAGGCTGCTTACTTTGTCTGTACTCTGGGGCACAATGAGTTGCCTGGTACTATTTCGTAGTGCACATTGCTTTTCCATTAGACTAAAGTGTCCTCCATTATTCCCCTCTTGCATGTATCTTTGCTTGGGGCACCGTCATTAACCCTTGTCGTTGATTCGAATAGGTTGGAACTGAAGCTTGATAACAAAAACATTGCATTATGTTTCTCTGTTAGGTTAGCTTGTTTACTTTCTCGTATTGCATTGCATTTTATATGTTGCATGGAGTTAGTGTTTTTTAGCAATGGACATTTGTTCGTATATGGCTTTTCATGTCATACTACACTTTTGTTCATTCTTTTTAATAAGGACCAATGATGAAGATCTCTAGCAATATAATGAAAAATAAAGTTGTTTAAAATGAATTGGATGGATGTTAGCTCATTCCCCCTTCCTTATACTCCTTTTCTTCTATATCATGTTTCTTTTCTTCTTCATCACACTATTGTTTCTTCTGTTCTCTTTCTCTGTCATCTTCTTTTCGATCGTCAATTGAGTTCTTCTATCACCCCATCGACAATCGAGGGGCATCCTTCATTCTACTCATTTTTTCTTCTATCCCTTCAAAATTTTCTACTTGTTTATGTTTGTCTACTTTCTTTGAAGTGGCGTCGCTTACACCACCCCAAAGAGGGGCAAATGTAGACACCTAAAATATGCTTACACTTAGCATTTCATCCAATTCAACCGATTGACGACACCTCATTAATCAACCTTTCTTCGCTCCACTCTCGGATGCCCATTTACGACACCTTCTTGGTTGTATTCCTCCTATAAATCATCTAATTTGGTTAATATATCTCTTATTAGCTAAACATTCCTCCTTTTGACCATTCAGAACCTCCCTAGTTCTCTCTAGACCACTTCCATTAGCTTCGTAGGCTATCTATCACCACAATTGGTTATCCGCACCCTCCCAACTCTCAATGAGTCTCTAATCACTTGCTAATTGAGTTTAACTAGCCTAAACCAATCTTAACTAAGCCTAAAACATGTTTATCCTAATCTAATCTAAAAGAGATTTAGTCCCACATGCACCCAAATTCTAAACTCTCCCAAGTGGAAAACTATAAATAGAAGGGTCACCCCTCCCATTTAGACTTACAACTTTACTCTCAAACACTTTGGAAAGGCATTAGAAACCATTTGTGATAGATTTAAGCTATATAACATTTGGATCTTGGCCATAATCCATTGTTAAGAGCTCCTCCATCTTGCATCCATCCATTCCAAATATAGTTAGTAAGGGAAGATCCAAATCTTGGCCATGTAGCCAACTTGGAGAGATCTCTTCACTATGTTTGGGAGTAAACAACATATAATTTGATTGCTTAGGATCTAAACTAGGTTCAATTTTCATAAGCTTTCATAGAGTAGAGAGTAGTATACATGTTAGTTTTTGATATTTTGTTAAAGTTATAATACTTTTATGTTAGTTTCTCTTGTTTAGCTCTAATCGATGGTGCATGGTTGAGTTGGCAAAGCTTTGAGGTTCTTTAGCCTCACTCCTTAGCTTTTGCAACTTTCCATTGCATACAATATCATTCATAGTATGTGTAATAGGAATAGAATCAATTGTATTATGATTGTATTTAAGAGTATTAGTCGGAAACATTAATAGTGCAAGAATATCATTTCTTTTGCATTCAATGTGAATAGTATAAACACAAGTAAAATCATGTATAAATGAAATAGAAATATTACAATCAATGTAAATAGCTTTTCATGCAAGTGGAAAGTAGGATCAAAAGTAGAATTATGTACAATATTAATAGAAATGTTACAATGTCATTAGTTTTTCATTCATGAGAAGTGGGAGAGAAAATTGTGTTCATTTATATCATATACAAGGAGAGAAAACCATCATTTATATCATATACAAGGGGAGAAGAACCATCATTTATATCATAAATATGTCATGCACTAGGATTTGATTCTAGATCACTATCATAAACACAAGGAACACCACCAATCAAGGTATAAATGGAAGGGTTAACATCCTCATGCAAGCTATAAACACTTTCATTGTCACTAGATTCTATAGTCTCTATAGGAATAGGAGGATCATCTACTAGTGGAGAAGAGAGAGTTTGTTCATTGTCACTATCCCAACTAGCTACATTACCATCACATCAAGGATCACTATTACCATTGGTAGTGGAAGCGGGACATATAAATTACATAATCTCATTTAGGGTTATGAATTCCTCTGAGAAGGAGGAGGGAGGATCCTATGTGTTTGAGAAAGGTTTGGGTTTTAAGAAAATCAAGGTGGTTTGTCTTGAATACAATAGGATTGTCATTTTGATCATAATTTTGTACTATATCATCCACATCAAAATACGAAGAGGGAACCACATGTATTACATTCATATAAGTGGTATGGGCTTGGTTAAAAGGATGGTAACAACTATGTTATCACATGGCATGAAAGCAATCCATAATCATACAAAGAATAAGAAAGATGCTTTAAAAGACCACACATATTCCTAAGGTAGCCCTAGGGTTTGGAAAATAATAGGCATAATGCAAACGAGGTAGCAAGATCCTATATTAGGTTAAGGGTTTGATCAAAAGTAGGTTCACCAAAAATGTTTCAACCCTAATTTAATTCCTAGAGTTAATAATATAGTAACAAGAGTATAAGCAAATTCAAATTTTCATCTCAGTCGGATAAAATTAATTTACATCATAACAATCATAATGATATTAAGCTATAAGTAATCATAAGTACAATTGAGATAGATAGTGTCACTTATATGGTTCAAAAGACTATCGAGGTGTGTTGATGAGAGATCTTGAACAAGAAAAACATCTAGAAGTTGGATGAATCAACTTCTGCACTTATGATCCCTCTTGGTTGGAACCATATGAAATTTCCAAGACCATATATCAACTCCCAACTGAATTGTATAGTATTGTACTTGTAGACAAAGGGAGTCTACAACACTTGGTGTCACTATGCGTCATTTTTCACTCTTTGATATCTTCAACTTCACATGACACCCTAGGTTTTGTACTTAAACATGCAAAAAAACCCTAGCTATCCTACAACACACTCAAGAAAACATTATATACAAAATGAAATAATGTAAATCCTTGAGTCAAAACAATCTCGATGGTCACCCCATTTTTGAGTCATTAAGCATTGCACTAGATTTTATACTTAATGTAGTTCTACTAGTGCTTTGTGTTGATGTGCATGCAACTATCCCTTGACCTAGGTTGGCCCTTGTGCCTCAAAACGATATCGGGATATGCTACTTCATCCCAACAGAAACCCTTATGTGTAGATGACAAATTCATATTTATGCCCTCCTTTGTTATGTATGCAAAAAGTATGTATATGTGTCTCTCATTCCTTTAGCTTAGTATATGGTACATACATAATTGTTTTCTAGATAATGAATGCCTACATTAGACTTGTATATATATGAGTTCCTAATTTGGAATTCAAACCTTAATGGCAGGAAAGGTTGACCCAAAATAGAACTTGAAAGATAAAAGACTAAAAATGGTCCCATGAAGAGAAAACAACCAAAAAGAAAGAGTGTTCAAGAATGTACAAAAGGGTCGGGACTATATGTAAGATTTTGACATTATTGTATGGTTTTGGGCTAGGCTTAGAAATAATAAAACAAGAGAAGGTAATTGTCGATTTCACTGTAAGGTAGCTCAAAATCAAATCAAAGAGGTAAAATAGTAAGAGATATGGTTAAATCAAGCCATAAAGAGCAATACAACAAAAGATTGATGCCACTAAGACCTTATTTCATTGTTCAAAACTTATATGTATATAAGTTAAAAAAAAACATGGTGTGACAATGATTTTGTGCAAATTTTAGTGTCTATATCTAGCAACTTGAACCTCCTTCATCATTATTTGATTGGATTGTGCTCTTGCTAAGACTTGGAAGTGGGAACTTTGTGTGCTTGGATTTGAGGGATGTTAGACTCCTTAACCCATTTGAGTGATTCAAAACTATATCGTTGGTTTCTATAATAGATGTGCATCAATTTTAGGAAGATTTAGGGAGCCTTGAGTGCATTTTGTGTTAGTATTTGCAATGAAATATCATGAGAGTGACATGTTATGAAATGAAGTGGTTTTAACTTGCTTAGATAAGTTTTTGAAGGTGAATTGTCATGATAAGGCCAGCCCAAGAGGATAAGAAACCCAAAAATAATAGTGCATCAAAAACAAAGTTGGAAAATGTGTTGGTTTAAGACCGTTCAGTCAGCCCAGGACCAACTTATACAACTTGACCGAACCGTATGGTTTGGACAGGATAAGCTCAGTGAAATTTGAAAGTTGCATCCTAGAAAGAAGATATTTAAAACCAGTCTTTTGTATTTATATTTAGAAATTTTTGACACATAGATGTATGCAAATAAGCAAGTTGGACAAGAGTTGGAAACATGCACTAAGTGAGCATAGGATGTGGATGTTTTCCTAGACAAATAACACAATTGCAATAAGCAATTTCAAATGGTAAATTATCAAATTTGAGTGTCTATAAATCCACCTCGATGGGCGTGATTTTAATTTGAGTGTGCATTACTTGAGGAACCCATGTGACTTGAATAGAAATTCATTCCAATATTCATGAATGAGCTAATAAGCATAAAATCCTTCCTCATTGATTCTAATTCCACCCTCATTTCACCCTTTACTAAGTGCAAGCTATTATCAAACTCAACCTTTATTTCACCCTTCATTGAGTGCAAGTTATTGTCAAACTCCACCTTCACATTGCCAAGGTCAAATTTTACCTTCTTGTTTTGGATGAGTGCCTCGATACTAAAGAATTCAAAGACTCGAGAATCCATATTTTCCTTATTTTGATTCATCCCGAGAGTTGATTTCCCCTTCCCTTGGCCTCTAGTTGTCTTTCGTGTCTGATGTAGGATTCAAGACTTATGGTACCATGATTCGGGTAAGAATGTAGGGTTTTGGGTTTCTTCTATGTTTCGGTCAAATAGAGAAAAACCCATAAAACGAACCCTCACAAAATTTTTGCAAGCTTTCTAAAAATGTAGAGAACATAGAAAAATTCTAAAATTGCTTCATATAAAGAAAATGTATTAAAAACCCTAGCATTGTGACTACTAGTTCCATATCCAAAAAAATGTTGAAATTTGGATAGAAGCATACTTGAGTGATTTCAAAACTTCATCAAAGAATTGGCATAAAGACTTGATGTAGTTTTTGAGATATAGCCGAATCCTCAAAATTAGGGGTTTTGACCTAATTTTGGCCAAAATATGAATATCAACAACAATAGAACTCCAAGGAACACCAAAATAGAGAGAAAATATCACAATATGCAAGTAGAATGACTTAGCCACTTCAAGGGGGAAACCTCCAAACCATACAATAAGATTCAAATGCTTAATATGATGATCATCTACGAGTTACTAACTCCTATATATACCCTACTATGTTATGCAAAGCACCAAGGCCAACCTACTAAGCATATGAAAGAATAAATAAATGTGATATGACATGATAAGAGATTATGCTAGCCACAAGTCATCCATACATATTTCAATATATGACATGAGATCAAGGGCATAACAACATTATTCTAGTTATGAATGGTTAATTGTGAATTAATTTAATGAGAATGATACCATGTTACAAAACCTTGCATCCTCTTTATCATTGTGCACTTCCATCGCATAAATTTAATTAGAATGTAAACAATAGGGATTTTATTTTACGGGCAAGTTGAGATTTTCCCGATAAGTGGTGCTATAGGATTTCTTCGCATCTTCCAATCAATGGATCCTACTCCTTTAAGCGTGATTGGAAAAAATTTGGTGCTTATGGTCCGATCAAGTCATCATTTCCTCATGTATTCAACTTGTTAGAGATTTATGCATGCTCTCTCATGCAAAGGACTATTGATCTAGTAAATGGGGTTGAAAGAACCTAGGATGCTCGGAAAAATGTTTTCTTGAGGAAACATGTTGTGAAGAGAAAGCTACAATCATTAAAGAGCATTTAAAGAAAATTACTTTCAAAGACCTTGTTGTATATATTTTTAGTGAGTGAGTAGGCTGTTCCATTTTAGAACATGTTTTATATTTTGTTTAATGACACATGCATAAAGAAAATATTTTAACTTGTGAAACAATACAAAATCTCAAAATACATAAAATGTTTTGAAAGAATAGGCAATGAAAGCAATTGCATATGTCATATTCATGAACTATTATGAACAAATTGTTGCAATAATTTAATTTCCTTACATTACGATGTGCAATGTAGCCATTTGCATACAAGTCCTTCATGAATTATGTATAAACGAAAGGTACAACAGTTTGATTTCATTCATTTCCTGCATCTCCTTATCAATGTGCACATTGCACCTTGAGGTGCAATTGCTTGTTGGTAATAACACAAATACATGGTTGATTTGTAATAATTGTGAGACAAAAAGTGACTTTTAAGATATTACAAGCTCTAAATTTTTTTGCCAATAATAAAGGGGTTAGAGGGTTAAATGGTAGATTACATTCACCCCAAATATATAATTGTGTAATACAAATACATAATTGGTTTGTAATAGTTGTGAGACAATGGTGACTTTTAAGGTATTCATGTCCCAAAAGCTTTACTAATTGAAAAAGAGGCTACACAATGAGAAGTTGGAAAATTGTAATTTAAGTTTTAACAAGTTCCTCCCTTTTTTAACAAATGCTTAATACATAAAATCCTACAAAATAATAAAAATAATAATCTAATAAAATTGCTTGTACAAACCTTCTACTTAGCATATAATTATTGTAAACAATCTTAAAAGGAGAATACTTATAATTAATGTTAGTATTAGTAGTATAAAAGAAGATTAAGTATAAATAGGCTACATTGATCTAATAAAATATAAATATTATAAGAACACACTGAAAATTAGAAAGAGATGATACCAGTCAAGATTCCATATAGCCTATAGACAAATTCAGTACAAATATAAAATTAGGATCTATGCTATAATATAGATCACCTTTAATTAGAACGTACTTAACTCTATTGTTTTTATGAAATCCAATTAATATTAAGCCTAAATCTCCCACCAAATTTTGAAGTTTTTGCCAATATCCAGATCGATTTCGTCGATAGTCAGGGCTGTGGAGGCAGTATGAATGGAAGAATATGGAGGAGGAGACCCATTGATCATCACATTTTGAGGCCAAGAAGAAGATCCCAGCACCACAATCCTCTGCAACTTCAATTTTTGCTGCAATGCATATTCCCCACACTTCACTTCAGAGATCACTTCAACCTCATTCCCCTCCACATTAGCATGAAATTCTACATAAGTAGATTTGTTTTCCTTAACATGCATTTCTATGTCCTCCCCGTTGTCTAGAAAAAGCTCACCCCTTGCATAATACTCTTGATGAGAACCCTTGAAATATTTATCATAGTTCAAAGGAAATGATATGAGAAGAGTAAATGGGGTCTTCCTAGCTTCAATTGTAGTTAGGCCACCTTCTTGCATAGGTAAAATGCAGCCCTCGACTACATGAACGTTGATGGTGTCTATAGGGGCTTCCAAGACCTTAAATGTACCATTTTTAGGGCTCTTGACATGGGACAAGTCAAATAGATTGTACCATGTTCCCTTGGGAAAATATGCATTCACAGTAGTTTCTCCTTGGTCTAACACAGGGGATATGAGCACCCCCCTCCCTAGAAGATACTGAGTGCTTATGTTCAATGTCACGGTGTCCTCAGGGAATGTGAAGAACATGGGCCTGGCTATAGGATTGCCTGTGAAATGAGATATAAATGATAGTGTGTATAGATATGGAAGTAGCTTGTACCTCAATGTCAATGCCCTTTTGGCTGAAACCGAAACAGAGTCCCAGAGGTAGAGTTCCTGCCTGATTGTGCCATTATCAGAATGCTGCCTTGAAAATGGATAAAATGCACCCAATTGAATCCATCTGTTACATAATTCCTCCGTGGTGTCTTTCAAGAATCCACATATGTCTGCACCTATCATAGGCATCCCAAATAGCCCAAAATTAAGTATGGATGGAATAGAGTACCTTAGGTCATCCCATGTTGCAGCATTGTCCCCTGTCCAGTGGGCTGCATAGGCACCTGATCCTACAAATGTGGATCTTGTTAGGATGAATGGCCTTTTCTTTGTAATGGATTGTAGTGTCTTATGGGTTACAATGGTCTCGGAGAGTCCGTACAGGTTGTGTGCATTGTATTCTAGAACACCATTGTGATGGACAGCACTAGGTGTGATTGTTTTGTCCCTGATGTGTCTGTGATTCCCATTGTTTCTTATTTTGTATGCTGGGTCTTCCCATTGTGTGCTATTATGGGGAGAATTGCAGATCAAGCAACAATCTGTTAGTGATTTTCCTTTACTAGGACAAGTCCCATCTTCTGGCAGGGAGCATGTAATGCCACTGCAAAAGTTTGACACTTCGTTCATGTCTATCCATACGCCATCAAAGGGAACTGTTTCAAGGAATTGAGATATCTCTTTTGTCCAGAATTGTTGGGTTTTTGGATTGAGGAAGTCCGGGAAGTGAACTGGCCCAGGCCATACCTGAGCAAGGTAGGGCTGACCACCTTGCTTGATGAAGATATCTTCTTTCACTGCATTGTCAAATGTATCATATCCCTTTTCAACTTTGATTCCTGTAAGCAAACCACATAGCTAGAAGCATAAGTGAATATAGAATGAGGCCAATGATGAACATATATTCCAGATACAGTGCTTAGTTGCATATTTCATGCTCAATGAGCTGTTTACAGCATTTAAAAAAAAAAAAATCAATGATTTAGGAAGGCTCATAGCATGTATCCTAGATATGAGGACTAAACTACCAAACATAGATAAGAGTTTCATAATGCCCTGGCAGAATTATAAGATAGACATGGGCTTAAGCAATCTAAAGAACGTACTGCTACGAAAAGCTTAACTACTTTAAGATTTTTGTTTGGTAGAACAGGAAGACCTAAATACTAATTTATTTAGTAGGGTAGGAAGACCTCAATACCATGCAAACTTTCCCTCTCATATAACCCGCTTATCTGTATTTATTTAATTGAAATAATCTTGCCAAACTTCTCTAATTACCACCCCGGACATGAACAGATAATTTGTGTTGATTTTCAAAATGTTCCAAGGTTTAAATCACCTGGATCAACAATGAGCACATATCTCTGACCAGATGCATGAAGTTGATCCAGGAAGGACCGCAACTTTGCTGCAGGATAATTTATAGGATCCAGAGTAAAATCCTTGAAGTCCTCCATGTAATCAATGTCATTCCAAATTGTATCTAGAGGAATGCCTTTTTCCTGTAACCAGACACAACTGATTCCATGTCTTTGACATCCTTGTAGCCCCATCTACACTGATGAAAACCTGTTAAACAGAGTTGAAACAACATTTCTTCACTAGTCATATATGCAAAGCAATAGACCACTATTTCAAGAATTGATTTGAATGGGAGCAGAATGCCGGTGAACAACTAAGAGAGCTACAAGAGTTTACAGGAAATTTAAGACCGCCATGTAAGCCTTGAAATAAAACCTAAAAGAAAATAAGAATATATGCAATGCATAAAATATTACCAAATGACCAGTATGGCATTGGTGCTGGTCTCCCAATGAGTTTGGTATACTGTTGGATCACTGATGTTGGAGATGGCCCAGAAATGAAGTAAAAGTCTATGATTCCCCCAATGGTCTTGTACTTGAGTCTGTCCCCTGTATAATCTATGTCCATTCCATTGCTGTTCAAAAACAAAACTCCATGAGCAGTACCACCTTGTCTTACATCCATGTAAAAGGGATGAGAGCCATACAAGTTAAGATAAGGATTGGAGCTTGGAATGTCTGAATTCCAAAAAGTGTAAGTATCTCCTTTAACTAGTTTAAATCCTCCCGGTCTGCTGCTTTCGCCAAGCCCGTATAGTGAAGCATCTTGAGGAATACTTGTTGAAATTTGTATGAATTGGTCCTTGAACACCAGATTGTTGGGTCCTTCGTCTGTAGTATTGAATAGAACATCCCCTGAAGATATCCGCTTAATTGAGAACCCAAAAGGGTTGGCCGTGTATGAAAGCTGAAGTTCATGACAGTGTGCAGAGTCTGGTTGCTCTGTTTCTCCGCCATTTGCAATGGATGCGGTGCTTGTTTTCTCTGAGATGAGGGTTTTTTCCTTTCTTGGAAGTAGTTCTTGGGGACCTCCCATCTGGTCTTATGAGCATCGGTTATTGAGAGATGCAGTGTATCCTCTGTTTCACAGCTGAAATCCCACAAGAATTGCTACAAATGAATTATTAAAAGCACACAGAACACAAGGCCTCCTAAACATGGATATGGATCTTTAACCTAAAGTCCAAACACAGGTTTCTAGCACTGTAACTAATAAGAAGTTAAGTAAGGTACTCGTAGATGAATAGAATTCACCACAGTCTATCATGGATTCTTCTCTTCTTCACTAACATTACAATAAATGACTTTCTAATGCATAAAGTAAGACCATGTGCAATTTTCCAGTGATTCTGTCCACATAGAATTTTTAATTAAGAAAGGTGTGATACCAAAATTAGAACTAGATTTGATTAGACCATTTAATTTAACCGTCAAGTGGGCTTCTCATTTTCTGTCACTGTTCCTTTCACGTTTGGGACCCCTGTTTGGGAGAATAACCGCCCGGTGGTCCAAACTGCTGCATGAATTCCATCCACTTCACCATCCACACCATCCCGTGGATGTGTCGGTGGTCCTCCAGCTGTGTGGTGAGATGCCATATCCACGTGAAGATGCTACAGTGCCGTAACCGCGTCATGCTGTTCCTCATTCGTCCACGTGAAGATGCTACAGTGGGATATGCCAGACGAAAACATTGAATTCAAAGCAACAACATTCAGATTTACATGGTTTCTGCATCCGCTTCAGGTTCATTGTACTTCCCCATGTTGGGTCTGGAGATGAACAGTTGCTTTGGGTCTGCGTCGCCCACTGGGTGCTGTACTCCTCCGCCAGACAAGAGCACGGGACTCGAACCCAAGTCGTTGTCCACCACCCTTCCGCCTTCAAATTCTCTCTTTTCCATCCCCACAGACATCGTCACGCCACTGTAATAATGGCGATTGTGATTGTGATTCTCATGATCGCACCCCAGTGCTTTTCTCAACTTGCCCGAGAGTTCATTCCATCCGTGGATTCACCAATAAACCAGAATTATAGTACCCCACAATAATACCAAAATAAACGAATTTCACGTAGGTATACAAATCTTTTGCCCCTTTCAGTTTCCATTTAGACAATGGTGGAGCCTGGGCCCAAAATCCCAGACAACGGCAGAAGGTTGTTACAGTCGAGCGGCACATCAGATCATTGCATTATTACATAAATATAAAGATTCAAGGCCGTCGTAAGGGATTCAGACATATGTATGTTTCTCTATCTCCACGTGGGGGTTGTGGGGAGTTCTTTGAACGCATTCATTCCCTTTAGCCCTTTATTGATGAAATTTGGTGCGTTAAAATTGGGTATTAATATACTAGCAATTGTACCATAAGTGTGTAATGGAAATGTCGATAGGTGGGCATGATGAGGGATGTGAGTTCAATAAATGAGTGTGGTTATAATCATGAATACAATTAGAAGTAATAATGCAAGTAATGATATTCCAAGTGTTATTCCTTTAATAATAAGCCATGTGTTTCAAATTCTATTCCTTTAGTAGTAGCTAGGAATATTGCTTAATAAACACTCTTACACTACATATTAAATGTGTGTCCTCTTTTGCCAATCTTCAATCTACTTGTCTTTTACATACATATCATTTTATAGTAATATTTATGTATCTACACCTCTTGGTAACTACATATTAAAACACGTATGAATCTCCCATCCACCTATCAAACATATATACAAATAGAGCACTCTGTCATTTTCCAATAATAGAAATAAAATTAGTGTATTATCACTGGTAAGTAAGGCAAGTCACTTGCACACATTGTATTGGTGTTGGGAGTTTTCACAACAATTAAATGTTACCCACAACTTGTATGCCTTTTTATCAATATTTCCTTGATATGACAAGTATAACAATGAAATTTTAGGGTTTGCAGGTTATAGATATTTTAGATTTATCCGCATCCTGAACACCATTATCATTTTTTCTTAATAGGACAAGTTTAATGTAAGAAATTTAGGGTTTGCAGAGGTAGGACACATTTTAAACTTGTTTTTAAGGGCATTCAATATAGATATTCCTTAGATTGATAAGATTGTGGTTTAAAAGATATGATATGAATCATATAGCTTCAAAAGTATCGTATATGTTGTTTGTTTCTCCATCTATTTAATAGCAAAATAAATGTTGAGCGGGAAAAATAGACCCATGTCAAACAAACCCACCAACCTGCGTTAAGCGCTCTTGAAAACCCAAAGCATAACATGGAGAGCGACACATCCTAAACGCCCTTTCACACCTACCATTTTCCTTGCATAATAATAAAAAGCACTTTATTTGAGATCGGAGGCGTTAACCACGCAGAAACCCAAGTTAACGTTGTAAATTTAGCAATATTTGGATAGTTGGACAATTAAATTAAATAAGTAGACATAAAGTTACAGGAACTATGCTAAATGGAACTCTCGCTAATAGCGTTCTTAAAATCAACACCATTATGGGTTAAATCGGACACTGTGAATGGAGATAAATTTGTAACCCTGATATCTCCTCATTTTACTATATACAAATTGATTGATCTGGCTCTGTATTTGTATCTCAAGCGGGTTCAATGGTCTCTCAGAGGAAACTACTTCAAAAACCCAGTCCAAAGGTGGTGGCAGAGTTGAATCTGTGCCCGATTTATGGCCGTCATAGAAAGTATACCATTTCACGTGTGCCCAAAAATTTTAAAAAAGAATGTATATTTAATGCGATAACAATGCATAAAAAAGAATGAATATCTGAACCCCTTTGAATAGTGCAGGGCATGATCCACGACTACCATTCATTGCATGGTCTTGCATGTGTACAACAAAAATGTGGATTGTGGATTTGGACCTAGGAGTGGCCTCCGGTAATTTGTAAAAGAAATGCCTATCGACATTAATTATGTTTTTTAATGTTTTAACATAGTTTTAAAACTATTAAAAAATATTGCTTCTTACATTGGTCTTTATTAACACAAATTTAATAGTCAAAACATTATATTAAATAGGATAATAATTTATATTAATTACAATTACGAATTAATTTCAATCTAATGATTGGTTTGCATAGGAGTGATTGTTCATATAAAATTTATATTCAGTTTTTAGAAGATGATAAAGTGATGCTACCAATTAAGTCGTTTTTGTGCCCAATTTACAATTTGATTGATTTTTTTATTATTAATTTGTTGACACGTGTATATGAATTTATTATCAATATACCTAGTTTTATTCGTTGTGTTTGTGTCTTTATCTTTTGTGTTTTATGTCTATTATTAATTGAACGTCCTCATGAAAAATGTATACAATTCAGGAAATTATAATAATCATATTGATTGGTTTCTTTGTGCGATTTGTGATGAAACCTTCTTATATTATAACGATGATATTCATTGACTACAATGTTCATGTTGTTAGGATCAACTACCCTTCATATATATATACATATACACACACACACACACACACACACACACACACACACACACACACACACACACACACACACACACACACACACACACATACACACACACACACATATATATATATATATATATATATATATATATATATATATATATATATATATATATATATATATATATATAATGAATATGTGATTAATCCATTTAATTTTGATAAATATAGAAAATAGAAATTCGGGCAATAAACAACAAAAAGTCGGTTAAAGAAGACGATTGTGTAAAGATTACAAAATATTCATTATTCCTAGGCATTCATCCCCATGCCTATCATTAGTTGAACACCTTATAAAATGTATTGGATTCATAACAACATGGCCTCATGTCCAAACAAATGCTTTATATCTCTAAAAAAGTTCTTTGTTCTTTAATATCAATTGCAAGTCAAATTTCTTCTATATAAGGGTAAAAACAAATTCTTATTACCAACTTGTGGGTAGAGGTTGGGTTTTTCAATGGTGCAATAGACCAAGTTAAATATATTGTTTATAAGGCTTGCACAAAAACCACTTAGTCTTCCATGTTTTGTGGTCATCAAATTCAATAGATGCACCGCCCAACATGAGATACCAAGTCCCCCTACCATGTCCATATCTCTATAGTTTCCCACATAAAACAAAAGTAAATCCCCTCAAATGACATGGGCTTTAACTATCAAAACAATATAAGGGTCGGCATTGCGAAAACCAATTGTTGGTCCATTGAGAGTACACCGAATGACATGGACTAACTTTCGAGCCATCTTTGGAGTACATTGCCTTAAGGATTTTTGTCTCACATCCCCTTTCTCCTTTGAGTTCCAATTTGCACAAATGACATTTGGTCCATATGTGACTTACTAGCGTAGAAAACAAGATGGTCATGTATGTTCCCTTTAATAGTTTACATTTACATGCATTTTATCCTCCCATTGTCCCCTTCTTCATCATTCCTCTTTCTCCTACATTATTTCATCTCCGCTCCTTTAACTTTTATTGGTTGAGCTTAAGTTTTCAATAGATTGTCGGCAATTTAGGCTAAAAGATTCAAACTCACAACCAAACATTTAATATTGTTAATACACAGTCATATTCTCATCTAGCACATGTTATGTGTTAACCCCACCGCAATGCATTTATATTGGCTGAAATCAATTTGGGAACATAACAACAACTTAAGCATTTCCACTTTCACGTCTTTGTTTCCTCCTATTGGTGTATCCATTACACCACTTGAGTGTGATTTCTAGTATAAATGCACAAACATATATTTAGAGCTATATATGTATACACATGTTGGAATAGATTGGAATAAAGCGATTAGAAAAGGAGATTTCTAGAACGTTTTATATAAATAAATTATTTTTAATAAGCATAAGTTAAAAATTAATAATAAAAATTTAGCTGGTTCTAAGGAAAGAAAAAGGAAAGGTGGAGAATATTGTTCTTCATTAATTAAGGTACATGTGGGGTTTTGTTATTTATAAATTGGCCATTGTTGGTAGACTAATTTATTTTGACTATATGTCGGTGTGTATGGCGGTTTTAAACTTTGCTAGTTTTTTCTAGTTATGATTTTATATGGTTATATATGTTTAAATTTGTAAATGACTATGGAATCCTTTCAAAACCCTTACATTTACCTAATCAAAAGTAACAATTGTAATTAAATTTTGTATACTTCATACACTAAAATATAATTAAATATATTATTTTAAAATTTAAAAACTTATTCTTTACGCATTGGGTTCTAAGTAAATGTTAATTTATAATTATGCAAGTTGGAGTCTCATGCTTGATAGGAAATTAAGAGTAGCGGAACAACTTCCTACGCTAATCTTGAGGAGAGATATTATGCAAAACTTTCAACATAGTAAAACAGTTACAGAAATCTCAACAACACATTCATAACAAGAACACAAACACCAGATATACGTGGGGAAAATCCTTTCGGATAAAAAACCCCACACTCCAAAAGCCCACTCAATGTATTTCAAATCTAATAACAAGATTACATACACTTGCAGAGCAAGTTTCTTACAGGAGTATCACCAGAAACAATTCTAGGAGGATTCCAACTTTATAGTACTTGCAAAGCTCACCACACCAATTGCTTCTCCAAGCCTTCAATTTATAGACCTCCGGTTATACAAGAAACCATCTATGGTTTACAAAACCATGTGCCAAACCTCTCATGAGGTGGATAGCATTAAAGAGCAAGATTTCGGTCTAAAATTAGGCTCTCACGTCCACAATATTCTCCCCTATTTTTGACCCTTATAGATGTCATAAAATCTGTCATAATATCTCTAAAAATAGCCCTTCCATGATATACTATCATATGGGAATCTTTTGACAACTCCTATTTCTATTTTTAGAGCACTGACAATGCGAAATGACTGTAAGAAAATCTTGACTGAATAAACCAAACAAGGTTGAGACACCTTATTTCCAACAATCTCCCACTTGTTGAATACCTTGTAAGGGCCAAGGGAAAGATACCATCATGGATCAACTGCTAGGGGCCGAGAGGCCCATAGACTCAAAACACCACCTAAATTTTGTTGTGCTCACGGGCTTAGTTAATGCATCTGCAACATTCACAATTGTCTCTACCTTTTCCAGCTTCACCCTGCCATCCTCGACCATATCTCTCATGAAGTGATACTGAACATCAATGTGTTTGGTCCTGGCATGAAAAGTCGGGTTCTTCGCAAGGCAGATTGCACTCTGACTATCACAATACACTGTAACTGCACCTTGTTTTAATCCAATATCTGAACATAAACACTTCAGCCAAATGGCTTCTTTACAGGCATGAGTGGCTACCATGTACTCTGCCTCAGTAGTGGAAAAAGTGACCACAACTTGTCGCTTGCTCATCCAACTAATTGCACCACCATTAAGAGTAAACACATATGCACTGGTGGATCTTCTGCTATCGACATCACCGGCCCAATCTGAATCCATAAAACCATGAATACCTAGGGAATGTTGATCTTCTCTTCCATGAAAACATATAGAGTACTCTAATGTACCCCGCAAATATCTGAAGACCCTCTTAACTGCATCCCAATGCACTCTTCCAAGATTAGACATAAAATGAGAAAGAACTCCCACTACTTGGGCAATGTTTGGTCTTGTACAGACCATAGCATACATTAAGCTTCCAATGCACTCTGAGTAAGGAACTCTCTGCTCATTTCTTCCATCTCCGATGGGGATGAAGGACATTGTGAAATGGAGAGCTTCGTTCCCAAAGTAACAGGAACACAAAGTGGTTTACAATCCTACATGTTGAACCTTTGCAAAATAGAACAAACATACTTACTCTAGCCAAGCCATAGCTTTCTGTTCTCACGATCTCTTCTAATATCCATCCCAAGTATGTGTTTTACTGCACCAAGATCTTTCATTTCAAATTTCGCAGAGAGCTAAGATTTCAATTCTACAATCAAACCTTTTCCTTTCCCAATAAAAAACATTTCATCAACATATAAAGTAATTACCAAGAAACAATCACCATCAGATTTAAAATATACATAGTGATCAGATTTAGACCGCACAAACCCCAAACTCAACACATATGAATCAAAATTTTGGTACCACATCCTAGGACTTTGTTTAAGCCATACAAGGATTTCTTTAACTTACAAACCATCTTGCTTTTACCTTTCACCATGTAGTGCTCTAGCTATGTCATATAGATTTCTTCCTCCAAATCACCATGAAGGAAAGTAGTTTTCACATCCATTTGTTCAACCTCTAGGTCATAAGCTGCTATAATAGATAATAAAACCGAATGGATGTCATTTTCACAACAGGAGAGAATATCTCACCATAATCAATACCCTCAACTTGAGAGTAACCCTTCACAACCAATCGTGCCTTATACTTTTCAACATTTCCATCTGAACCAATATTTTTCTTAAACACCCATTTACATCCAATAGGTTTCCGACCTTCAGAAATGGTACAAGGTCCCATGTATCATTCTTTTTAAGGGCTGCCATCTCTTCATCCATGGCTATTTGCTAGGACTTTGCATCATTCATACCCAAAGCCTCTTGTACAGATCTTGGTTCATCAATGTTAGTACTCAAAGCAAATATACACTTCCAATCATCAAGAGAATACCCATACCTTTCAGGTGGTTGCCTTTTCCTTGTAGACTTTCGAACAAGCTGAGGTGGAGATTCTTCCACTTCTTCCTCCTCTTCTTCCTCTTCTGAATATTCAGAGCTTGGTGAGCTCTCCTCAACTTCTTGTCTATTTTGGGGTCTCAATTCAACTTTCTCAGGTGTAGAAGGAAGTTGAACCACATCCTTTTTTGTTCATTTTCTTTATGTTGTTCTGGCTGAAAATTATCGGGAAAGATTTAATCTCTCTAAAAATAACACTTCTAGAGTATATTACCTTTTGTGCAACAGGGATCCCAAAGCTTGTATCCTTTCACACCATAGCCATATCCGATGAAGATACATTTGACAACCTTAGAATCCAACTTTGTTCTCTTCTCCTTAGGCACATGTGCATATGCCTCACAACCAAAAACTCTCAGATGTCTAATTGAAGGCTTTTTCCCCGACCACGCCTCCATTGGCGTTTTATCAACAAGTGCTGATGTAGGAGATCTATTTATCAAATAACAAGCAGTGGTAATAGCTTCAGCCCAAAACCTCTTTTCTAGACCAGCTCTAATCAACATGCTCCTAGCCTTCTCCATCAACATTTTGTTCATTCTTTCTGCAACTCCATTCTGCTCCGGAGAATACGAAGTTGTCTTTTGTCTTTTAATCCCGCAATCTGCATAAAAATCTGTCAAAGTCTGCAAAATAGTACTCACCGCCATTATCAGATCTCAAACACTTAATTTTCTTCCCAGTTTGAGTTTCAACCATAGCCTTAAATTCCTTGAAACGACTAAAAACTTCAGATTTACTCTTTAAAAAATATACCCATGTTCTCCTACTAAAATCATCAATGAAAGTAACATAATAAACTGATTTAGCAATAGAAGTAACCTTAATAGGACCAAATACATCCGAATGGATTAGATCCAAGATACATGAAGACTTATGAGTAGACGAGTAAAATTGAACGCGGTTCTGTTTTGCCATAAATATAATGTTCACAGAAATCAAACTCTAGATTGCAATCATTCAACCCCTCAACGAGGTTCTTATTTTTCAGGATTTTAAACCCTTCTCTTCAATGTGGCCAAGCCTTTGGTGCCATAACATGGTCTTCTCTGCAGTAATTTTGATTCGATGAGACATAGCACCCTTGGGTACCCGTGAAGCCACGACCATCCGCGAGAGGAGGAAACCCTCTCCTTTTTCAACGAAATAGTTACTGGCTTAGTTTTATCCGAAGTGCTATTACACTCAACCGTGCATGCATCAAGTTGGTACAATGTACCCAATCTACTTCCTCTTACTATCACCATAACACCTCTCACCATTTTCACACCTGCTTCAAAAAATTGTACATGCACACCCACATCTATTAGCTTGCTAACAGATAATAAATTTCTTGCTAGTCCTGGGATATGCAAGACACCATCAAATCTTCTAATTCTACCATCAAAAAATTTCACTTGAATACTACCACGACCAACAATTTCAAGGAAAGAATTATCACCCAAATACACCTTACCACCATCATAGTTTTCATACTTACTAAACCAATTTTTGTTAGGGGTCATGTGGAAAGATGCACCTGAGTCTATCAACCATGCATTATCACTTGCATGAGTGGCCAAAGCTGTAATAAAGGCATCTCCATCTTCCTTTTCGGACTCAAAATCAGAATCATGCTTCTTCTTTTTCTTTTTCTTTTCTTCTTTGCATTCCCTTCGGAAGTGTCCAGATTTGCCACAGTTCTAGCATATCGCTTTGGACTTACCAGGGGATTTTGATCTCCCCTTATTTTTCGAATGGCCACGCTTCTTCTCATCTTTGCCTCATTCTTTTGTTCTTCCTCAAACACTCAAAGCCTCTTTGGTGTTCAAGAGAGACCTTCCTTCTCATCTCTTCGGAGAGTAGAGAACCAACAACATCCTCCATCTTCAGAGTGACTAAAGTGCTCCCAATGGCCATGACTAGGCTATCCCATGAGTCTGGCAACAAAACCAACATAGTTTGGCACCTTTCTTCTTCATCCATCTTAACCCCAACCGAGCTCAACTGAGTCACCAATGTATTGAATGTTTCCAGATGCTCAGATATTTGTCCACCTTCTTCCATTCTCAAGGAATACAACTTCTTCCTCAAGAAAATCTTATTTACTAGAGACTTAGCTTGGTATATCTCACCCAACTTTTTCCAAAGCTTCTCTGAAGTGGATTCTTCATGGACATTTATCAGGATCGAATCTGCAAGACATAGTCTAATAAGACCTTTAGCTTTTCTATCCATTACATCATATTTTGTAGCCAAAACTGGATCCGTAGGCCTATGGACCTTCTCATCCACCGCATCCCATAGATCTCAATCAACCAACAAATCTTCCATCTTTAGCTTCCAAATTTCAAATTTTGTTCTAAAAACTTCTCTACATCAATCCTCCCAGATGTTCTCGCCATTTAAAAAATATCTGCAACCAGATAACAAAGTATCCTCTGCACAAGCTCCCACTCAAACCCGGATTAGCACAAAAACCCAACAACCCATAACTGAAACCAAAGGTGATCAGGCTCTGATACCACTTGATAGGAAATTAAGAGTAGCAGAACAACTTCCTACGCTAATCTTGAGGAGAGATATTATGCAAAACTTTCAACATAGTAAAACAGTTACAGAAATCTCAACAACACATTCATAACAAGAACACAAACACCAGATATATGTGGGGAAAATCCTTTCGGATAAAAAACCCCACACTCCAAAAGCCCACTCAATGTATTTCAAATCTAATAACAAGATTACATACACTTGCAGAGCAAGTTTCTTACAGGAGTATCACCAGAAACAATTCTAGGAGGATTCCAACTTTACAGTGCAAAGCTCACCACACCAATTGCTTCTCCAAGCCTTCAATTTATAGACCTCCGGTTATACAAGAAACCACCTATGGTTTACAAAACCATGTGCTAAACCTCTCATGAGGTGGATAGCATTAAAGAGCAAGATTTCGGTCTAAAATTAGGCTCTCACGTCCACAATATTCTCCCCTATTTTTGACCCTTATAGATGTCATAAAATATGTCATAATATCTCTAAAAATAGCCCTTCCATGATATACTATCATATGGGAATCTTTTGACAACTCCTATTTCTATTTTTAGAGCACTGACAATGCGAAACGGCTGTAAGAAAATCTTGACTGAATAAACCAAACAAGGTTGAGACACCTTATTTCCAATAATGCTTTCCATCCGAGATTAAATTGAGACAAGAACACATATAGACTTTGCATCCCGCCTCCCTAAAATAAAAAAGAAAGAAAGATATAACACTCACACTATAAAATGAAAGCATCATTAAAATTCTGATGTATATTAGACTTAAAAACTAACTCATACAAATAAAAGTAAAAAGCAAGACTTAAAGCAATATTGAAAAAACTATGAAGCAGCTCACACAAAGCATAGAGTGAAAGTAATTATGATCAAGTTACATAAATTATTGAAAGTGCTTGTAAATAGTGGCACTTAAAATATTTTGGAAACACATAATTAGTAATATTTTGAAAACACATAATCGTAATATTTTGAAAAATATAATTAATAAGAGATGTAAATTTGTAAATAAATGAATTTGACAAAATATACTCTTTAATCTTTGGTGTTAATTTTAAGAAGATGGATTTGCGCACTAATATTATCTTCATACATAATAAGGAGATTTACAAATAGGTTCATATATGAGTTTTAAATATTAGTCAAAATAGACCCAATATGTTGCCACATATTAAAGGGTGTAATGGATTAAATTATAAAAGGGGTTAGGGTATGTGGAATGATAGGGAGGGAGGGTGAGTGGTTATGGGGAAGATGAAGAAGCTCTAAATTCATATCATTTTAGCGTTTATTTTTCAAAATATTGATATGTTTTAGAGAGAGACAACATATATTTCCGTAATAATGGTACTAGATAACTCTCAATAGTTGGGAAATCCTTCATCGTATCATAGGTAAAGTATATATTTTTATCATTTGATTCAAATTTTTAAAGAGAACGGATATCATGAAGATTAATAAAATTTAACTAACAAAAATGCAACCACATATGACCCATAATCGACATATTCAATTACATATATTAAAGATTTGTACATTTCGAGTTCAATATAAATTTTATCAAAATTTTAAGTGGAAATATAATTAAATCTTGTAAAAATGTAAGACATTAAATCCAACATCAAAGAAGTAGAAATAAATTGAATTATTATAAATATCAAGGAGAAAATAAGTTATATATATATATATATATATATATATAACTGGAAAGTTGTATTGGGTCATTTCCTCTCATATATTAGAAAGAAACATAAAGGGTACAAGTCTTTACCTCACAACAAGCTGCAATTCTTCTATATCTGGGCCATACATTTCAGTTTTTTTAATGAGCCGCAGCTGCCCAAAAAGGTTTCCTTTGAAGTCTGTCACTGCAGAAGTCAGTTTGTATCCATGGCCAACCCTCATGGCATTATTGCTCTCTACACCAATTAGACACAATGTTGCAAGAAAACCCACACTCATAAACACTACGCGTCTCATTCCAACTACTGAACTATTTCTGATCTCCATTGAAGTATATACTCAAACAAACAGATCTACAAAATGCATCACAGACGGTTCACAGATATAGATAGCAAGATAAAGTTTATGGAATATATTCAATGTGTATATTTTAAATAAAAAGAATGGAGGATGAGGAAAGTACGTGAGTTTTGATGAGACAATGCCTTTGCGTGGCCGCTGATCTACCAACCTTTTTTAACAGAAAAAGTTGGGATCGATGAACGTGATATTTAAATGTTTGTTGGAATGAACCAATACGGACTAGTTAATTTGTTTTTATGCTAGTGTATTTATGTTTTCATTTGGTCCAAGTTCCGTTCTTATTAGTGTGTTTCTTTATGTCATGGTTCATTTATCGAATTTTTTACATTTTCTTTTGTCAAATTTTCTTCCTATCAAATCTATTTATATATGTTTTTATTGTCTTATATGATTTGGTTATTCCCATTTTACATAGTTTTTCTTTCCTTTGTTTATGCCATATTGTGAGGCCTTGACTACTTTCATGTAACATTTTCCATTTTCATGTCATACGAAACGGTTGCCTTCCTACAAGAAAGTCTCTATTTCCTTTTTGGCTATTTTTACCCTTGAATATGTTTTGTTGACTTTTAGGCTTTCTTGGTTAGCTTACCTTCATATTAAATGTCATCTTACATGCCACTAGGGTCTTCGTTTGTATTCAAAAAGTTTATAAATATATATGTATTAGTGTATTTAAGAGTAAGACAAGACATGAGAGACATGAGAAAATCACACATTTCCTTTGTGCTAACGTGATGTCGAAGAACTAAAATCTATTCAATTTATGAAGCATCCTCATACCTCGCAAAATCTTAAATCAAGCATTTAAAGATTCATTATAGACAATGCTAGTTATTGCATGCATGTGAAAGTGTAATACCCTAATTTTGGTCTAATGCACTTAGCAACATCATCTCCTACACCTTTTTAGACATTTGGGATAGTATCACATATTTGAATCCTCTTATACACATTTCCCTTTCTAATTATCCTCGTGTTCACTACGTCAACTTCATCTAAAAAAATATGTACACCGAGGATCACTTATAGTTTATATAGGAACCTCATTTCACCTATAAAAACATTTATACATTCGTCTTTTCTATGTTTTAAACTTGAGGTCGGGTTCACAACTTTTTGGATAGGTTTGGCCACGAGCATCCATCCACCTTTTCCAAATTTGACCTTGCCTATCTAATGGTCATATTTTCAAATTGGATATCTTTCTTAGGAAAACATAAGTGTGATCTTTGGGTTGGTTTGAGCGGAAATTAGTGAAAAGTCTTGTATATATACAAATCCCTACAACGTACTCACATTAATCAATCACCACATGGAGATCATTATTCAAAAGGATCATACACATATAAAATAATCCAAGAGAAGACCTATATTAGTGATTTAATAAAATTTAAATCTTAATTGGAGGACTAAGATTAATCGGATAAATATCATAAACATACAAGATACGACATGCAATGGCAAGTAAGTACAAGTAATAAGAGGATTAGAGTGACTTAGCTAATATCTCGTTGTCTCGAACCGAACATGGGCTAGGATAATGATAAATTAGGTTGGATTTGAATTGTATGTGCTTTGTCTAGAAAACGGTGATCTACAAATATGCCGGATCAAAATCCACATAAGGGGATAGGTTCACTCCGAGGAGCTAGTGCTGAATTGGGCACTAGTGTTCGATAACTTGATTTTGGATCTAGTACTTTCAAGGTATGATCATGTTTCCTTCACTTCGCTTTGTGTCACTTCGATTTCACTTTAGGTTTCTCCCGTTGCACATGTACCTGAAAAAAAACCCTAGCTACATACATGCACAAGGCTCAAGCACACATTAGATGGAATAAAAAATGTATATTCTTGAGTCGGACTAACTAAGTGCTACACTACATTATAGAATCAATGTAGTCCTAGTGTGTGTGATAAAATATTCTCTTGAAGCTAGGTTTTGTATACACCTAATTTTTCACTTTTAATCTTTCATACATGTTACTAACAATTTCCTTTATGCGAGATAAGAGTCATTGATGCATCTACTAGAGCGGGTGTCATAAGGGGCCTTCCGGGAATGTGGAATGGCTATTTATGTAACCATTATGGGTTAGATATAATACACAGAGAGAGTGTCACTATTTGGTCTTGGTATTTCACCGTTTTCTTTACGTTTTGAATGACGAAACAGATAAAGGTAAGGGCCAAGGAGGAATGCCTATTTATGCTTTGGTCGGTTGATGGTTGTTGCGTGTGTTCTAACTTCTTGATCTAGTGCCGATTGTGAGAGCTTACTTTTGGCTAGGAGGAACTACCCGTAATAGAAAACAAGGCCACAAAAGGAAGTTAAATGATATATGACAATGGAATGCCCAGCGTATGTTAGTTATGAGAAGTGTGATACTTCCTGATGGTTGTCATCCACCGTTTAAAAAAAATTAATGCGAGAAATAAGTAAAGTCCTACTGTAGTTGATATGATTTACGTGTCTCATTCAAGTACAATAAGAAAATCTAATCACAATAGGCTAGGTTATAATTAGATCTAAAGGATGAGGTGTCTGTCAAGGTACTGGGGACTAGTCAGGGTCTGATTCTGGGTTGTTTAGGTCAATTGGTAAGAGGTTGTTTGGCTTTGTTCTTGGGTAGGGTATAAAACATAGAGACCGATGTCGATTGGGTATAACCGATGACAGTTTAAGGGAGACCGATGATGGTTATGGGTAACCGCGTCGGTAGAGTAGGGTGACAATAGTTCAATTGAAAATTTATTGTAGAGTCTAGGTGAGGTTGGATGAGGCTAAAGAAGGGGATGGCAAGGTATATGGGAATGTTGAGAACACTCAGAGAGGTGGAAGGGCCAGGATAGGTGATTTGATAAATGGGTGGGTGAGGTTTTGGGTTTTTCAGAAAGATGGCTATGGAGGAATGTGAATGTTAATAGAAGAATGGTAACAAAAATGATAACAAATCTATGAATAGAATAAGAATGGAAATGATTAATGATAAAACACTTACCAATGTTGCAGGTCCAATGGTTGGGTGGTGGTGATGATCGGTTGATGGAATGGAGCTTGGTGCAATAGTGACGCTTCCCGAAATGTTACCGTGAGTGCCAATGCTTTTGGATCTATCCTAGTGTTGGCTATGGATGTTGGGTGCGTGAAAAGACTCTGGTTCTACTTGCATGCAGCTCTCTCTCTCCCTTCTCTTGCTCTCAGAATGTGCCAACCCAAAAACAAGGTTGTTTAGGTGAATAAATGGTAACCGATGATGGTTCCGGGTTGACCGATCATTGGTTTTAGGGGTGACCGGCGTCGGTTAAGGTGGGATTCCCTAGGTTTACTAAAATGGGAAAATCTTTCTAATTTCTTGGGCCTAGTTAGTTTTTTCTCATGGATTAGAATGGAAACTTCCTTCTAATGGGTGGGAATGTGGTTAGAGATATTTTAGGGATTGATTTTAGGGTTAGACAAAATCTTAGCTCATTAAGGCAAGTAAGACTTAGTTATTATTAGTTATGGAAACATGCCAAGAATAGGTCTAGGGTGAGGTGGTTGGGTGAGGTGTCTAGGTGAGGTGGTGGGTTAGAAATTAAGATAATTAGATAATAAATATTGTGAGGATATATATTAATTTAATTAAATCAATTAAATTAATAGTGGTGTGGGGTGGAAGGGGCCTTGGTTAGGTGAGTATGTTTGAGCCAGTTATTGACGAGGGACTAAGGGGAGTGTGACCCAATTTTGGTGTCTACATTTTTCCCCTTTTTGTTGCGTAGCTTGTATTGGTAAGTGACGCTGACAAAAATAAGATGTGGTTGCCCCATGTGTGGGTGAAGGTGATCCCCCTCAAACTAGGAACTGATGAGGTAGAAGACGAATCGGTGAGTGGTTTGATAAAAGGTGGATGTGATGAAGAGGAAGGTGGAAAATGGGGGTAATGGGGTAAAGGTCCAATCAGGTAATCAAGGTAATGGGCTAGGGTCAAAGGTAGCAACAATCAAACACACACACATATAAACTACGGCACAATACCAGGTTGAAGAGCATGCAAACTCTACATCATCTAAGGTCTGATAGGTTTATCCAAACAAGGTTGAGGTGATTCCGGTATCCAAGGTATAGGATATGGTGTGGAAGCACTTCGTAGGTCAGGTGTAGGAACGTGTAGGTATGTTCCAGTACACCAAAGGTTGGGTCAGGATAAACGACATGACATTAGGCAAGGTAAGGTCATTAGGTCAAACAACATAGGTAACAATGTCACAAGGTATAATGAGCACATGAGTCATAGGTCAGTAACAATGTTCCAGTCCAGTAGTAAGAAGGTCATGACACGGGTAACAATGTCACAAGGTATAGTGAGCACATGAGTTCACAGGTCATTAACAATGTTTCGGTCCAGGTAGCTAGGTCATGACATGGGTAGGGCTGAGGTATGGGTAAAATAACAAGTCCCAAAATGTAATTAAGGATAGGTATAGGTAAGGTAGGCATGGAGGTTGGTTGCAATAAGGGTGGGTAAGGTCAAACGGTGGCTGGGTTGGTTAAGTGTTGGTCGAAAATGGGGAAAGGGTATGGACAAGAGTATGATAGGTAACCGATGCTAGTCATATGTAACCGGTGACGGTCTATGTAAGTTGATCATGATTTATTAGGGCAGATGACCGATGTTGGTTTGGGTATAACCGACCATGGTTTGCTAGGGCATAGGATCGATGTCAGTTTAGGTATAACCGACATCGTTTAAGTCAATGTGGGTATATAAAAATAAAAAATCTGTATAATACAGACTCATTTGTACATTTTGAGTTTTGTGAAAATGAAAAGAGAACGATACTTTTGTGGCTTGGAAAGAGGAAAGTACGTGGGATTGTACCGAGGTGAGGTGTAGAGATCTGGTTGGAGAGGAGAGCTAGGTAGATCCCACGTGATCGAGCAGAGTGAGTTTATTGGTAGAGAGGTTGGAGGTTGATTTGCACATGGTGGAGGTAGGAGAGGGTTCGGGTGGACCACCAACACAATGGCATGGCATGCCCAGGAGGGACCATCAAGGACAAATCGTATTGTGTGGTGGAGAGAGGTTGGGTCGGGGGCACCCCAGAGCTTAGAGGACAGAGATGGATGGTGGAGGAGATTGGATGAGGCGACGAGGATGAGATATCGGGATGGATATCCGGGGTGATGATTAGTCATCATTGATGATCAGTGTATCCATGTTTTTGACATATTTTTGATATGTATATCGGCTGCGTGTCAAAGATGATGAGGATGTAGATGAGATTTTTGTTATTTTTGATCATATACTAGCCTATGTGTTGAAGATGGTGAGGTTGTATATGAGATATTTTGAGAGATTGTGATTATTATTGGTATATATGTTCACATGTATTTTTATATAGACTATCTGATTTATAGATGATGGTGTTTATAGTATGGATGGTGTACATGTTTTAATTTGCATTGCTATATATAGATAGGTGGAAATCAAGTGGATTAGGCTTGATAGAGTCAAGGTCATGTAGGCATGGTGGAGTCAGGTTTGTTTAGGCATGGATGGAGTCAGGTCATAGGCATGGATGGAGTCAGGTCATAGGCATGGATTGAGTCAAGTTAGTTCAGGCATGATGGAGTCAGGTTGGTTTAGGCATGGATCGAGTCAGGTTGACTTAGGCATGGATCGAGTCGAGTAGGTTGGTTTAGGCATGGATTGATTTAGGTTGATTTAGGCATGGTTGAGTTTCTTTAATTTGATTTCTAATTCATTAATTTGTGTAATTAATGATGATGTGGATCATGTTAAGATGATTTGTAGGAAAATGTATGATTATGGTAAAGAAATTGTAGACAAGATGAAATGAATGTGTAAATTATGATGGTAAAGATGTGTAACAATTGTTGCTTGTTTGGTGTAATTTCCAGTTATTGATATAGAAAGGAAACTAACTAGGGTAGAATGTGAATAGGAAAGGGAAAGAGGGAATTGGTTAGGGTAGAGAGTGGCTGAGCTAACCTCCAAGGGCCCCATGCCCTCGAAGTGTTGCCTACATAGTCTCGGTGAAAAGGGACCTCAGGCCGATGTAGTTCTCCCATAAGCTAGGGAAGATTAGGGATGAAGTAGAGGAATGGGTTGATAGGTGCTAGGCATGGGTGAATGTAGGTCATAGGCATGATTGAGTTTAGGTCATTGTTTAGCATGGTTGAGTTTAGGTCGTAGGCATGGTTGAGTGATTTTTAAATATAGTGTCGAGGATCTGGTCCTATATATAGGATAATCAATAAGTAATGAGGAAGGTGAATGGTAAGAGGTGGTAAAAGAGCCACTTAATTTGATAAGAACCCTAATGAGTCAATCCATACCTAAGAGGGGCTTATGAATGTAAGACCCTAAAGGCATTGCATAATGGACCATTCTAAGGGTGAAGAAAGTCACATGATCACAAAATGTCATGTTTGTGGCAAGTCCCTTGAGTAAAGAGGAAATTAGGCTAAAAAGGAAAGGAGGTGAGAATGGGAGGTTTAGCGTAACTTAGTGTACGATGACGTGTTTTTTGGAAAAAGAAACCCATAATCCAAAATAGGCAAGTCCATGACAAAATTTCATCTTTTTTTTTTTTTTTTTTTTAATAGACTAATCGATGTGGGAAGTCTATATGGGATGAGTATATTATCTCCTTGAGGTCTTCGTGAAGTTGATCGATGTGGGAAGCTTCTGGATATTTATTACATTTTGTAATGACTTGATATAGTTGTCCTTGAAGGAGCAATCTATTTATAGTGGTGGAATTAAAGAAGAGATGTCCCTTTTGAGGGAGTCATCTTTTGCTGGAAGTTTGACTCAAGGAGTTGTATCCCTTTTTTTTTTTTGGACATTTAAGTCATGGACAAGACTATAGAGGAAGATTAGGTTCTTGTTTAGAAGACAAGACCATAGCACACAAAGATTAACTATGAAGAGGTGGTTTTGAGTGATGAATGACCATGGGATTCCATCTTGAAGAAGATGAAAAGTATCCATGAGAATCATGCTATGAGTAGAGCCATGGTACTCATATTGAAAGACAAGGCTAAAAGGTGATGGGTAATCACATGATTCTTTTTAGTCATGGATCCTCAAAATGGGTAATATGGAAGGTGAACAACACTCAAGGGATGAGTGATCAACTAACAGAAAGTGATATAGGACTTGATATCAACAATAGAATGGTCAAAGATGTAAGGCATTAAGGGGCTCAGGTTCGGGTTTACCTTTGAGTGAAGACAAATGATAAGCACCTGATCCATAGGCATGGGTAACGATATAGGGTCCAAGCCAATTAGGAGAAAATTTTCCCCATTTACTTTTCTCCTCTTTGGTTACATGTTGATTTTCCTTCAGGACGAGGTCACCAACTTGAAAGGTTCATTCATGAACACATTTTTCATAGGAATGTTTGATACATTTTTGGTAGATTTGGAGATGGTCAAGAGCATTGAGATGACATTCATCTAATAACTCAAGTTGTGCCAAATGATCTTGGTGAAATTCATCATCATTGAGCATGTCTTGTAGTGAGATGCGAGAGATGGAATCTGGACTTCGAGAGGTAAGACACCTCGGTACCATGTAGACCAGAGAAAAGGGGGTGGCAGCAGTCAAGTGTGAATACTAGTACGATAAGCCCACAAGGTGAAAGGAATGTGCGTATGCCAATCTTTCCCAGTATCATTGACTACCTTCATAAGAATTTTGTTCAAGGTTTTATTGGTTGATTTGGCTTGACCATTGGTTTGTGGGTAATAAGGTGATGAGAAACTGAGTTGGATGCCAAAAGCATCACATAGTTTACGTAGGGTTTTGTTTTTGAATTGTTTTCCATTATCAATGATGATAATGGTGAGGAACACCAAAATGAAAAATGATGTGATGGTTGATGAATTCACATATCTTCTCAGCTTTTGTAGAAATGAGGGAATGGCTTCTACCCATTTAGTGTAATATTCGGTAGCGGTTATGATCCATTGGTGGCATTGTGAAGAATGGGGGTTGATCTCACCGACAAGATCCAAACCCCATTGAGAGAAAGGCCAAAGGTCTCATGCGACACAGTAAGGCATGACTAGGTGTGTGATGGAGATTAGCATGTTGTTGGAATTTCACACAATGTTTGACATAATCACAATAATCATGGTTTAGGGTTGGCCAATAATAGCCTAGGCGAAGAATGCATTTTGCGATAGCCAAACCACTAAAGTGACCTCCACAAAATTCCATCATGGACTTCCTTAATGGTGTAAGGAATTTCAAAACTTGTAAGGCATCGTAAGAGAATGTTGTCAAAACCATGCTTGTAAAGAAGACCACCCATGATGACATAATGGGAGACACTTTTAAGAAAGGCACGTTGTCCATTACGAGTGAGATCAATGGGTAGAATGGAAAGGGAAAGATAGTCTACATATTTCTTATACCAAAGGTCACGTGGGTCGGGGCAATGGTTCCGATGGAGTAAACTTCACGAGGTAAATAAGAGGGTGATTGTAGCCTTTGTATGGTGACAAATATTTTAGAGTCAATGGGTGAAGTAGGTATCTGAGAAGCCAAGCAAGCCATGGTATCCACAAATTTATTGGTAGAACGTGGGGTGGTTTGAAGTGCGTAATGGTCAAAGGTGGTCAAAAGTATGTCTACGTGATGCTTATACTTTTGAAGTATCTCATTACGACACTGGTATATACCATTGACTTGGTTTATGACCAACTAGAGAATCACCAAAGATGTTGATTGACTTAACATCTAAGGCATAAGCAGCTGGAGACCCAATACGAGTGCTTCATATTTAGAAATATTGTTTGTACAATCAAAATCAAGTTTGAAAGACAAAGGCATAGGTTCACCATCAAGCAATGAGGATAACACCAGCCCCACCCCATGCTGACACTTGGAGCCATCGAAGAAGAGTGTCATTTGGTAAGCGGGTTCATCTAGGGAAAGGGTAGCTATAGACTCATCTAGGAAGTCAAAGTTAGAGGGTTGATTCCCAAATAGGTGCATCGGCCAATTGGTTAGTGATAGCCTAGCCCTTGATGGACTTTTGATGGATGAATTCGAGGTCGAGGTCGGCCAGAAGCATAATCCAACATGTGGCACGTTGATGTTGATAAGGTTTGGCATACATATAGTGTAATGGGTCAGTATTAGTAATGACAAAGGTTTTGTGGTTGAGTAGGTAATGGTGGAGTTTGGTGGTGATGAAAAACTAAGGCTAGGAAAAGTTTTTGGTGTGGGTATATCTAGTTTCGTAGTCAAGAAGGGTATGATTATGTAATAAACCACTTTCTCTCGGTGTTGGTCATCGCGATGAGCGAGCATGACACCTAGAGAATGGTCAATGGTGGAAATATATAGGTAGAAGGGCTGGTCATCCTTAGGAGGAATGAGCACTGGTGGTTGAAGGAGGTATTGTTTCAAGGCTTCAAGGCTTTATGGCATTCAACATCCCATTTGAATGAAACATCTTTCTTGAGAAGATGATGGAATGGTTGACAATGGTCGAAAAGTTGTGAGATAAAATGATGAATTGATTGCAACTTTCCTTGTAGGCTGTAAGTTGATGGAGATTAGTGGGTGGTGGCATTTCAAGAATAGCCTTGACTTTAGTAGGATCGACTTCTATGCCACACAAAGAAATGATGAAACCTAGGAGTTTTTCAAAAAGTACCACAAAGACACACTTCTTTGGTTGAAGATGAACACAATACTTGATGAGGTGGTCAAAGATGACTTTAAGAATGGGTAGGTGTTTGGTTCGATGCTTAGATTTGGAAAGAAGATCATCGACATAATCTTCCAATATGTGATGCATGATGTCATGGAAGATGTAAGTCATGGCTCATTGATATGTAGCACCAACATTTTTTGAGGCCAAAAGGCATGACTCGATAGCAGAAAGTCCCCCAAGGGGTGATGAAGGTAGTCTTGTGTTGATCCTCGGGAGCTAGTAATATTTGATTATAGCCCAAGAAACCATCCATGAGTGATAACATTTCATGGCCAATGGTGAGATCAACTAGTTGGTCAATGCTTGGTAGTGGGAAATCATCTTTGGGACAGGCGAGGTTGAGGTCATGGAAATCATGCAAATGTGAGTCCCCTGTCACTTTTGTGATAGAATGATGTTAGAAATCCATTGGGGATAATCAATGGGTAGAATGAAGGAAACCGAGAGAAGGCATTGAAGCTCTTCTTTGACTAAAAGAGCAATGCGAGGATGCATTTTCCACAACTTTTGTTTGATGGGTTTGGCATCAGGAATGGTTACGATATTGTGAACCATGATTTTTGGGTCAATACCGGGCATATCGGCATAGGACCAAGAAAATGCGTTGCTATGGTCCCAAAGGAAAGAGGTGAAGGCTTCTGTTCAGTAGCATCTAAGGATTGGCCGATCTTTAGAATGTGTGGGTCATCCTGAGTATTAATGTTGATTTCGATGGTTGATTCATTCAACATGGTTTGTGTCTCAGAGGGTAATGACCGATGAATATAAGAGTCTTCTCACACCAAGGTAGGTGAGGATGGACTCATCATCCTACATTGAATGACGTTAATTAAAGGCATATCATCATCGATCATGTCAAGATACAGAATGGGAGAGAAGAGGGAGCCTCACATCATGTTGATAGGTCAACGGTCCCAAGGAAATGGTGTTTATGAAAAAAAAAAAAATTAGGAGGAATAGATTCAGATCTATGGACTCCAGTGGGTGAAGATGGTAATGTGGGTGAATGAGAGGGGGAAGATTTCTCATCTTGGATAAGGTCGACATGAACCTTCTTGGAGGGTGGAGTGTCAAAACCAATGCCACTACGGTCATTGTGTTTACGAGAGGTACAAGAAATGACAGTATGGTGGCCTTGTTCATAAAAACCAAAGCCAAATCCTTTCCACGCACCGGTGGAGGAAAGTGTGAGCAAGCGGTGGTTAGTGAGGGAGTGTAGGTCGGATGAAAATGGTTGGGTTTGGGATGGAGGTTCGGGTTTATAGGTGGCCATATCAAGTCCCCATATGTTAGGTTGGTGCGAAGGTGGGGAGGGCCATAAGGAAAAACATCACCGATGCGGATGTCATAATTAGGGTGTTGACGCAGATTCCCATACTCTTGTGGGGTGAGGAAGGTATCGATATTATATAGGTGGTATTCCCCCAAGAGTGAGGCATTGAAAAACACCTTCTAAGGGATCAATAGTTGGTATGTGGGTAGCGGGTATAGATGGCTCACTAGATGTTGGGGAAACAAGTGCGTCAGTGGTAGAGGCTACAACTATGCGGGGGGATAACAAGGTTAGATGCAGCAGAAGTAGTGGCAATTTTGGTGGATGGGCTTGTGGGTGAAGGTGAAGTGGTGATAGTGGCAGATGCCTTGACCGGTACAAGCACATCATTGGGCCGATATAGCATGTTACAGGTCTTGAAAGGTGATGGGTCGGTAGGGATGGTGTAATTATGTCCCTCATGTTCAAATTTGAGGCATCGATGTAAAGTCGAAGGGACACAACCCATGACATGGATCCAAGGTCAATGAGTAGCAAGTTATATTGGAACTCTCCTTCTAGAACATAGAAAAGTTTTGGATAGTGGGGGGCCCACACGCGGACATGGAGAACAATGGTACCCTAGGGTAGAGGTCATGGCATCATTGAAGGAATGCAACATAATAGGGTTACCATGCATGTAATTGGCTAGGTATCCACATTTGGTCATATATGCATGGGAGGAGATGATATTAATGCTAGCACCACCATCGATCATAACACGTCATATGCATATATTATCGATAAAGATGGAGATGAAAAGAGTGGGGTCGGGGTCATCGAGACTAGAAGGGAGAAATCTCTTCATCTGAAAAGATGAGGGCTAGCCACTTGGCGAGTAGGTGGAGGTGTAGAGGAAGGTGAAGACCTAGTGAGAGAGGCTACATGGTGAGGGGTAATGATGGAGGCGATGGGTGTGGGGTCATTTGGTAAGACTTCAATAGATTGAAGGACCTCCATGAGGGCTTGACGATGTGACTCTAAGGTTTGGATGAGGTCATATAAAGACATTTTGAGGGGGATGGTGTAGTTGTTTTAGCATTGTGTGATGTGTGACCCCATCGGAAATAGGATATGCAGGACCTCGAATGATGACTTTGGGTATGGGTGTGCGGATGGTATGTTGGGTACAGGGTTGGTTGATGGGCCAGTTGCTTTTTCCTTGCCCTTGTCTTTCTAAGCACATGGGTGGCAATGTTGATCATGTTAATCTGAGGGGAGGTGGATGAAGAGGGTGTGTCATGGAAGGTATAGCGGCATGAGGGACAAAACCCTAGTGGGGGATACGATCCTTGTGAAATGAGTAGGGCACATTGGCATTTTGGTGGTGGTTTGGCCAACTCTCTTATACGAACCATGTTAATCTCAAATCTCGGGTGGATCAAAGAGTTGTGGGGTGGATATTTTGGTCATTGAGTAGGTAATGGGAGAATATCTGTGGAAATTGGTGAAGGTGAAATGGGGTCCTCATCAAGAAGATCATCATCATCAAAATTTTCTTCGGGAGGACATAATTGGACAAGAGTGGTTTTAAAGCCTTATAGTTCTCTACATCGTGTCCTAGCACACGATGGTAGGTGTAAATTTTGGTTTCATCAAACCCTTTTGGTTTGGGTTTGAGTGGGTCATAAGGTCTAAGAGGTGGTAATGTGATGACAAAAGTTTTGAGGAGATTGGTTAAGATTTTGGCATAGGATCCTACTAGTGGATCACAATGGGAGGTGAATGTGGGTTTGGGTACAGTGTGGCTGATTGTGGAGGAAGAGTCTTTACAAGAGGGGGAGTAGGTTGGTCTACTAGTTTGGTGTGTGGTGTGGTCTTAGGTGTTGGTCGTATCTGCTTGGGTAGGGGCATGGTAGAAGAACTGGCGATGGAAGGTTTGGTTGGTTTAACTACCTTATTGGAGGGTAGCAGATTTTTAGCTTTAGGTTGCATCCTTTTGGGGAAAAGGTGACATGGGTGTATGAGATGTGGAGGGAAAATCGATGGTGGAAGAGGATGGGTTACCCATGGGGGTAACCGAGGTGTTATGGAGGTAGGTGGTGTGGGTTGGGTAGGAGGTGTGAGTGAAAGAGAAGAAAGTGTCATGGGTAGTGAAGAAGTTATTGATGGTAGTGGAGGTATGGGTGGTAAGAAGGTTACGGGTGAGGGTGGAAGTTGTGTGGGTCACTTGGGTATATTAGAGGTTATGATGAGGAAATGGGTTGTTGCGTTCTTGGTTTACCGGTGGATGGGGGTTTCTTGGCCAGGTCGAGGGGTGAGGTCCTAGGATGGATGGAAGGGGTGAAGGTGATAATGGTGTGGTAGGTGAGGTTGGTGTATGAGGTCTAGGAGGTTGGATCTTCTTTTTAGGGGCGGGGTAAGTTTAGTGTTAGTTTTGGAAGATGTGGCTAAATCTAATTTGATGGGTGGGTGAGTAAGGCTAGTTGTCGGTATGACCCCTAAGGTAGTGATAGGTTTAGGTAAGGGAGATGATATAGGCATGGGTAGGTGTTTGGGTGTAGATGTATGTTGGGTTATGGGAAGAGGTGTGAGTTGGGCCATGGGTGGTGACATGGAAGGTGTTGCAATAGTTGTGGTTGTGTTTGGTTTGGTCACTTGAAACACTTTTGGATAGATAGTGGAGGTGTCAGCGAGTGACAACTACATTTGTGTTGAAACAGAAGTAGAAGGCATCCCCAAAGTAAGGCTCTATCGACATAGTCCAGGTGATCGCCAAGCATGAAAATGGTGTTGTTATAAGTGGGGCCGACGTGGATCGAGTGGAAATCCCCATAAAATGTGTTTGAGATACAAGGAAATGGCTAGCCTCGGACTCTATGTGGGTAAGAGAGCCAAAAGAAAGATCAACGGGATCTTGAAGGTCCAATGGTGAAGGGTCATCTAAAGGAAATGGTACTTCTATAGATCCTCCATGGGTAGAGGAGAGGATGGGCCATAGATGAAGTGGACTCTCCTTGTGTTGGTGTAGGTGGTGGACATGCATCTTCTATGAGTAGGAGAGGTGCCACTGACAATTGTTCAAAATTTGAGGGGTCAAAGGTGGCATGCTAATTATAGGCTCTTCCACGGGTGAAGAAGAAAATGAAGGGGTGCCTCTGGGTGGAGGAGTAGATGAAATAGGCTCTTGTGTAGGTAGGGGAGCTTGGGCTAAGATTTCATCTATGGAAGGCACATGAGGCAATTGGGAAGCAACTGGTATGTCATCAAAAATAGCATGGACCTCACGGACATTGCTATCATTGTTTGAGGTATCACCAACTTGGTTGGAAGATGGGGCATGATTAGGGAATGGCTTCTTGAAGATGTGTAGGTTTTGGTTAGCGGGTGCATTCGGGCTATCCAAGACTAGATCTCCATTGTCTAACATTTCTTGGATGATATTCTTGAAGGTGATGCAGTTATTATCATATGACCTTTGACACGATGATAGTTACAAAATTCATGTTCCTTATACCATGTGGGCATGGGTCACTCAGGGTCAAAACCAATATGTGGTTTTATAGGTGGAAGGGTAATGACACCATCCTTAACAAGCTTTTCCAAAATAGAAGAATAAGATTCTCCTATGGAAGTGTACTTTCATTGTTCTCATCTAAACTGAAAGCTTGGACAAGAGAGAGATTAGAAGGGGTTTGGTGGGTTTGATTGATGAGGGGGCCAGCCTTGAGAATTACAGCATTGGCAGATCCTTTGGGTTTTGAATAGTTGTTTTGGGGTTTCAAGATGAATGAAGCATCATTTGATTTGAACGTGATGTTCTTGTTATGAAGTTGAATCTTCTTTTCTTTCGATAGCATGAATTTCCAATTTCCATGCCATGGTGAATGCCTCATCAAAAGTGTGAAAGGTTTGCACCTATAGGGTTGGTGAGATGTGTCTAGCACAAGCCCAGTAAATAGCTCTATAAGCTCAGTTTGAGGTAGCTGAATGTGAGCTGATTAATTAAACTTGTGCCAACAAGTGACAAAGTCAACGATAGACTCATCATCATATTGAGTGGAATAAAGATCAGTCATGGTAACCTTCTTGACAATATTAATCGAGAAGTGGTCTAAGAAGGCTTGGGCTAGTTGATTGAATGAGTAGATGGAATGTCTTGGTAGCCCACTATACCAGTCTAATGTAGGTCCTGTCAGGGACATTGGGAAAGTCCTCAAAAGTAAAGCGTCATCATGGGAAATCAGGTAACACCCATGTTTAAAGGACCGCAAAATGTTGTTGTGGGTCCTCTTTTTTATTGAAGCGGTTGAATTTTGGCATTTCCCAATGTACGGGTATATGGTTGAATAGGAATGGATGGGTGAATAGGCTCATTACAAATTTCATCATAGGTGAGGGAATTGCGTGAGCTGGAAACCGATGCTTCTAGTGTCTACATCTTTTCCATCATTAACTTGATGAGGTCATTGGTAGGTTGTGGTGGAAGGGTTCCTCTTGTGGCATAAGGGGGCTGGTATTGAACCTATGATGTGGGTGGCATTCCATTGTATGGTGATGCCGAATAGGGAGGTTGAGAATAGGGAACCGACATAGAGGGTATGTATCCAGAATGGGTAACAGATGAGATAGGGGGTTGTTGATAGTATGTGTATGTAGGTGGGATGGTCATCGTGACTCTAGTAGCGATTGGGGGTCAGTGTTTGTGGGATGGAGAGGACAAGATTCTAGAATGGAGTAGGGGTCACCAACACCACGGGTGGTTGTGTTGTAATGGGTATTTGTGAGACAATGGGTGCGGATGGGGCTATGGCCTGGGTGGTCGATGAGGGGACAATAGATACGATAGGTGCAAGTGATATGTAGATGCCACAATGGTCATGGTGGGTATGGGTCCTAGCTGTGAAACTACTAGGGGTGAAGTAGGTGAGGGTAACACCACATTATTAGGGGCTGATGCAGAAGTGGGAATAAGGGTAGGAGAGATGGATACATGCATGCCATATATCAACTGACTTGAGGAGTCTCGGTGGAAGAGTGGGAAAGGTAGAACTGCAAGGCTACGGGATTCTGATCAAGGAGTCATGCAAATTCTTCATCACCTACGAAATGGTGATAGGCTGAGTAGGATCCATGGGTGACAGGATGGAAGGTGGTGAGGGACTAGGTGGGAGTGGTTGATGACTAGCATGAAATATGAGGGCGTTAGTCTGGCTGTGAGTCAACACCATGTGAACAAGTGTTGACCTGGTAAGATTGTATTCTGTAGATGACATAGAAAGCAGTAGGACATAGAAAAAGAATGAGGTTGGGAGGGTGAATTTGGTCAAGATTTGGATCTGAAAACCAAATATAGACACCATGGGGTCAGTTTGACCGGTGGTGGATGATTGAGAAAAAACGTCGGTCATAGAAACCAATGCCGAGTTACTATGGAAAATCCCTAGTTTCAAAAAATGAAACAAGGTTGATAAACGGTACAAAGGAAATGTTTTCTGTATGATGGTAATATCAACAGAGCAGAATAGAGTATCAATAAAATATGTTAATGCCCAAAGGGCCAAAAATGAGAACAAAATGATGAATGAAGACTATCCTAGGCCAAAGTACCCAAAGTCGAGCCAACATTAGGTTAGGTTTAACCCAAGATGGTCGATGAAAATCCGACGATGGTTAATGGACCGATGCCGTTCTTATGAAATTGAGACAAAATGAAGAAAATGGGTTGTGATTTAAATCAAGTGAAGAATCAAACTCAAGAATTTGAGAATGAGAAGATGGGGCCTTGACACACTCAGATAAAGTCAGAATACTCCAACTATGATGGGGAGTGTGCAAGGAAAAAAAAAAAATGTGGAATCGTGTCCTCACACCTCAAAATGCAAAGCAAGAAGAATGCTAAGAAAAATATGATCCTAAGAGTGATTTTTCTTTATGTGTGTTTAACTTATGCTATTTAGAACTGATTGTGTGTATTTAGAACAGAATTTTTGGTTAGGAAGGCATCCTATGAAGAAGGATATCTAAAAGGAGAGGTTTCAGGTATGTTATGGTGGGGGGGCCATCCTTTGAGATGATGACTCGACAGAGGAAATGAGCTGGGGAGTACCTGCCAATCTGATCATGTGATCGTGGACAGGTGTTCCCAGTAAGATGTTGTTTAAGAAAGATGTGTATATTTCAAATTTTGTGCAAGTTTGGTAAGACACAGAGAGAGAGAGAGAGAGAGTGCTTTCTATGATTCTTTGTGTCAACCATCAGTTGGGCATGACTTCCAGCATATAGGTTGCCCTCATTTTAATGTGAGCTAAATGCAACAAATCAGAATGTAATGCAACCAATTTTAAGCCCAAATCGAAAGATTATGTTCGATGACACAAATGGTGAATAGGAGAGGGTATGCTCTTTCACTAAATGCAAAAAGCAAGAAGAATGGTTCTTTTTAAATGCACCAAAAGAAAATGTATCCTTTAGAGAAATTAGAAAGAAGAGAAGATTACCAAGGAAGAAGATTAATGTGTAAGATTTTTGAAGGGAAACAAACACACAAATTTTTCCTAGGAATGAAGAAAATGCAATAGAACCCCTGATGGGTCCCACCGGCATGCCAAAATGTTTCACCATTTTCTTTACATTTTTGAATGATGAAACAGATAAGGGTAAGGGCTAGGAGGAATACATGTTAAATGGGTTGGTTGATGGTTGTTGTGCGCATTCTGACTTCTTGATCCAATGCCGATTGTGAGAGATTCCTTTTGGCTAGGAGGAACTACCTATAATAGAAAACAAGACCACAAAAGAGAAGTTAAATGATATATGACAATGGACTGCCTAGCGTATGCTAGTTCCGAGGAAGTGTGATACTTCCTAGATGGTTGTCAATCCACTGTTTAAAACAAATTAATGTGAGAAATAAGTAAATTCCTACTTGTAGTTGATATGATTTAGGTATCTCATTCAAGTATAATAAGAAAATCTAATCACAACAGGCTAGGTTATAGTTAGATCTAAAGGATGAGGTGTTTATCAAGGTCTTGGGACTAGTCAGGTCTAGGTCGATTCTCAGGTTTGTTTAGGTCAATTGGTAAGAGGTTGTTAGCTCTGTTCTTGGGTAGGGTATAAAACACAGAGACCGATGTCGGTTGGGTATAACCGATGATGGTTTAAGGGAGACCGATGATGGTTATGGGTAACCGGCATCGGTAGAGTAGGGTGATAGTAGTTCAAAAAACTTTATTGTAGAGTCTAGGTGAGGTTGGATGAGGCTAAAGAAGGGGATGGTGAGGTCTATGGGAATGTTGAGAACACTCAGAGAGGTGGAAGGGCCAAGATAGGTGATCTGATAAATGGGTGGGTGAGGTTTTGGGTTTTTCAAAAAGATGGCTATGGAGGAATGGGAATGTTAATAGAAGAATGGTAACAGAAGTGATAACAACTCTATGAACATGAATAGAATGGAAATGATTAATGATAAAACACTTACCAATGTTGTAGGTCCAATGGTTGGGTGGTGGTGATGATCGGTTGATGGAATGGAGCTTTTGTGCAATAGTGACACTTCCCGAAATGTTACCGTGAGTGCCAATGCTTCTAGATCTGTCTTGGTGCTGGTTATGGATGTCTGGGTGCATGAAAAGACTCTGGTTCTACTTGCATGCAGCTCTCTTCTTGTCTTCTTGCTCTCAGAATGTGCCAACCCAAAAAAAGGTTTCTTAGGTGAATAAATGGTAACCGATGATGGTTTGGGTTGACCGGTGTCGGTTTAGGGGTGACCGGCATCGTTAAGGTGGGATTCCCTAGGTTTACTAAAATGGGTAGATCTTTCTAATTTCTTGGGCCCAGTTAGTTTTTTCTCACGATTAGAATGGAAAATTCCCTTCTAATGGGTGGGAATGTGGTTAGAGAGATTTTAGGGATTGATTTTAGGGTTAGACCAAATCTTATCTCATTAAGGCAAGTAAGACTTAGTTATTGTTAGTTATGGAAACATGCCAAGAATAGGTCTAGGGTGAGGTGGAGGTGTGAGGTGTCTAGGTGAGGTGGTGGGGTAGAAATTAAGATAATTAGATAATAAATATTGTGAGGATATATATTAATTTAATTAAATCAATTAAATTAATAGTGGTGTGGGGTGGAAGGGGCCTTGGTTAGGTGAGTATGTTTGAGTAGATTAGATTAGATACTCTTCTTCTTGGATGATTGCATGTAATATTAGGCTACATCTAGTGAGTTTAGGACAATAATGATGTTCCCCTTCTCCACAAAATAATGATTCTCTTTTGGTGTGTTGATTATCTAGAGAGATAGATGCATCAGTGATCACCCTATAGGTACAAGGTGAGTGCTCTAATCATCTCCTATAATTTTGCATAGATAAGTCCATTTTCTTTCCTCATTGTGTTATGATAGCTTAGTATTGTATATGTTTAGATGCTAGTTAGCATAATACTCTTATTCATTATCATCTCCTTAGTTATCATCACTTTCATTTCATTCTTATTGTGAATGTCTATTGAATATCTATACCTATCCACACCAAACTATCAATTTCTCATTAGGTTTCCTTCCTCTATCTTGACAGCTGTCCTTGAAACCCTTGGTTGAACTAGTGTAGGGATTACTCGCCCTCTATATATGTGGCCATAGTGCTCACTCTAGCTCCTTTAAGTCTACCCTTGTATGCCGGGTACATGTATGTTTCCTACTTGTTTCCTTGATACCTTTGTAGAATAGATGATTTAGGAGTGCAAGCTATTGGGACACATTATAGGCCCACATACATCTCTCGGTGAACCCCTACCCACCTTCTCATCAAGCATAAATTGTTAAAATCACCCATCTCCAAATTCGATCTCATCTAAATACCTAAAAACCCATAAAACCCTCAAAACCTATCTACACAGATAATATGGCCCCCAGGCGATCCTGTCTATTTCTATTTACTTATATCTAAACGTCTTCTCGCCCATGTATATACCTATTTGCAAGGATTATCCTATCTATTCTCCTAGATTTGTTTCCGACACCTTCATCACCTGTTTACATTATCCTATATGGTTGATTATGTCCGTAGCCTTCATTTTCGAGATCTTTTCTCACCACATCATCACTCCATCATGGAGTATCTAGGCATGGGGTTTGCTGAATTTGTTTTGTAGACATTTTCTAAATCATATCATTTAGAAGTTGATTTTTGTCTTTGTTTGGATTTTTGTATCATAGGACCACCTAAAAGAAGCCTTCTACCCGCTTTGCACTTTGGCCCACCTAAGGATGATGAAGAAGAAAATTAGAATGATGATACTTTTGATCATCCTCTTGATATTCAAAAGTTTCTATCCCGTTTCCTCAATACAAAAATGAATAAGAAGAAATGCTTAGCACGAATCTTCTTGACCGTGTCTTCGAATAACTTGACCATAGGGCAGAAAAGGGGAAATATGATGAAGTAGATTTATCTGAAAATGCCTCCAATTCGGACCCTACAAACATCATTCTCCAACTCATTCAAAAATGAGCCAACATCAATCTGCTTCTATGGCTTAATTTATCTAAATGCAAGCCAACATGGCTCAATTAGTGAACCACCCTACAAAAGGCTCTTGGGTCACCATGCCCCTCCTTTGCTAAATGGGCCTAATGGGGTACCTAACACACAACCCCTTCTCCAAAATAAAGTCTTGAGGGAAGTTCAATAAGATCCTTTACCACCTTATATTGCTAGCATGGATATTGGTGGCTATAGACCCAAAATATATACACTTGGGTACATTTCTAGGTCCTAAAGCATACTAATGTATACATCATTCCTAAGCAAGAAAACTAGTGGTTAACAACTCCTTTTATCTCTTTAATTGCTTTATTTGTTGTAATTTTCCAAGATTACACATCTTACAAAATTCTTCTAGCTTGAATGATTGATATTTTATAGCCTCGAAAAATAGCACCCGGCTTAGGATAGAAGCACCCACATGCTCCTATCCCTTCCTGGGAACCCATGTCCCTCTCTTTCTTCTTCTTACTTTTTTGGGTACTTTTCACCTTATAAAAATTTGGGTTGGGCTTTTAGTTGTTAATTACGAAATTCAAATATGGGAATAATATATATATATGTACTCATTTATTTCTCTCAAATAAGGGGCTGAGCATCATTAACATTATCTATCACCACATAAGTTTGAACTATAGACACAAAATCATGCACTTTGGGAATTATTTAGTCCTAGTTTTATACTTCTATTCATATAGTTCTTATGTGAAAAGAACACTAATTGTCCCGTGTTTTTGCCATATTTATTTGCATTTCGTCGTTACTTTCAATTGTATTTTCCCATTCGGTACTATCACACCGTGTTTTTCATACTCACCGGGGTGCCACAAGTGCCTTGGTCCCCTCTGGGGCACCCTAATCTTCTTTACACTTTACTATCATCTTTTGGGAACTTTCTAGCCATTTGAGATTTCTATCTTTTTGGTGGTTGGTCTTTTCGTGGTTAATTATGAAATTAGAATAAGAGAACCATATAAATATAAATTTATGAGACCATAATGAGGGACCAAGCACGAAGCACTACTATCACCACCTAAGGTCGTATCCATCAAAGACATCTAGAGCTTCATTTGCATCCATCTAGCTCCATCACAAGGGATAAAGGTTGGTTCATCTACATCACACTTCATATGAGTGGAGTTTATTCTATTCCACGCACCATTTACTTACATTCTACATCTAGTTATTTTTTACTACTCACAAAGTGCGACTCGACATAAGAGCACCTAGGGCATGATTTACACATACATACCTAAAACTACATTGGAGTCCGAGATATAGTGCAACTCTCGCTTAGTAAGTCCACTATTATTGCCACCGAGGAAAGTCTCGAACCCTTCATATACATCTTTCTTATTAGGGTTTTGATGCTTTGTCTAGGGTTTTGCTGTGGTTCCTTCATCTCTCGATTTGTAGTGACATCCAGTGAAGTTCAGCGACATTCACTCAACAAGAAGGGAACACAGTAAGCATCCAAAGGTGACACCTCGGAGGAGGTTTATAGAGATGTTTCATAGAATAAGGTGTCCAGATTTTAGACCAAAGCATACCCTAGGTGCCCATGTCCCTCTTCTAAGAACCCCAGTCTATCCGGACATTGTAGATCTACATCTTATTGAGTTCCTATGCGGTTGTTTCCTCCTCTTCATCTAGTCCCCACTGCGCGACACAGCCTGCGAAATTTAATAGTCAACTAAGGCCTTTCTAACCCTCTTTGTCTTCTAGGGAATTCATATTTCACTTTCTTATATTTTATTGGGTCTATTTATTACATTTTATTATTATTATTTATTGCTTATATAACATTAGATTAGACTATTACATTCCATTTTAGTTTAATCATTTCGGTGAACCCACCAATTGAACCCTATCTTCTCGAAAATGTCGTCTCCTTCTCAAGTCATGACTCAATCATCTTATCCTTATTTCACACCAACTAAGTTCTTTGGTATAGTCACTACCATTGTTGTTTTCATGCAAGTGCATATTCAACATCTTCCTCAATTTGTTACACCTAGGGTTGATCCATCCATCAATGTAGTTACTACTCGCTGATTAACTAAAAATAGGTAAAATTTAGCTAGCTATGAATAGTTAATCTAAATAGAAACTAAATGCTATATTGGAATGCAAGAATTTGGTTTTTATATTTGTAATATATATAACAAAAAAAGGAAATAGAAGGATATGTTACTAACCTATAAATAACTTACCTCACTATGTGCTGATCTGTAGTAGATCGGTGTGTGGAATGGGAAGGATATGATGAGAATGAACTCGGGAAGGGTATAAGTGACTAATTTCATGTACCGAGGAACCTAGAGTGGTACTTGGGGCACCTCGGGACACCCCGGTCTCGTGTTCAGGTGTCGTAGACTGTGAAAATGATTGAAAACTAAAACTGGTAGTGTCACAAAGATTCTATATTATCTTCACTCCTATCACACGGGTGTCGCAATAATGTCGTCTACGTCGCTATAACTGCTATATGAAGATCTACCTATAAAACCCTATCCAAAGCATCAATCCCTAAAAAATAAAAATTCATATGAATAGGTCAAATGACCTTAGCTACCAAACTAGTGGTCTTACGACTGAGTGTTGCACTACATTTCAGACCCAATGTAGTTCTATGTGTGTGTGTGTGTAATTTTGTGCCTAGGATGCCCTAACACCAATGACATGGTAGTAGGGGAAAATAACTAGATGTAAAATGCAAAATGGTGGATGGAATGGAAAGAATACAACCCTTTCCCCTATGCTTGTGTGATGCAGATGTAGAAGAATCCCAAATGCAGTCCCTTTCCTTAGTAGATAGTTGCCCTTGATGAGTAAGATGTCCGCCCATAATGTAGTGAGTATGATTCGTTTATATAGGGATCTCTTGTTCAAATTTTGACACTAGTGACTTGAAACTGCTAAATATGACTTAGGGGAATACACAGGGTAACCATTAGGACCGACCTCAAATTAAGAAATTAAAACCACAAATTACGACAACACAGACGCCTAAAATCATAGACTTGGGTGCCCAGGGCACCCCAAAGATAGACCTAAATAAGACAACTAAACAAATTACGACATCTGAGACACCTAAAAGATGGCCAAAAATGTAGAGACAATTGATGACTGAACTTGATGAAACAAAATGATGCCTAACTAACTAACAATAAGACCTAGAAATGGGTCACTAGTGAATACTTTTATTTCACAAGAGCCATATATAAATTAACATACCTGGATATAAATGTAATAGTAAGTGCATGATTTTATGACTACACTCACCATACTCGTCCTCCTATGGATCCAACTGCTGTATTCCTCCACCTATCACTTCCTCATCTCCTCCCACTACTTCTAAGGGCTATGATATCATTGAACAACTTAAAAATACACCAACTAAGATTTCTCTCTATGACTTATTGTGCAGCGTGCTGACCTGATTTTTGTAATATGCTAGAAGTGGCGCTTCATGTCATCCATATAGAAAGTGATAACTCGTGGTATCCTTTACACACCTCATACAGTCTCTAAAGAATCATGCCACATGTTATCTCCTTCACTGATGAGGATCTATCACCATTTTCTAAAAGCAATCCATTTGCACCATTGCTCATTACCGCCATCATTAGCACCACTTGCATCAAACAAGTACTTATTGATAATGGGTCAACCATCAACTTATGTGCTCATTCTCTTTTAAAACAACTAGGTATTAATGATAATCTAATTTCTAAGAATTCTACTCTCATCCAAGGTTATGATTCTACCACTCACACATGTCTAGGGACTATCTCATTACACATTTGGGTTGGGCCTAAGACCATTCTTACCAATTTATATGTTATAGATGCTTCATTCCAATTCAATATATTGCTAGGAAGACCTTGGATTCATGCAACACAAGCGGTCCCATATACTTTGTACACCAATATGTTAAGTTATTACATGATGGCTATGAACATACTATCACTGTAGATCCCGATCCATTCAAATTTTTTCATATAGACCCCATTACCACTATGCCCATTCCACCTTCGCAACCTATTCCATATGGTAGCATTGATACATATGACATTGGCCAATCTAGCACTTCGCCGCCATCTTCTTCCACTCCAAATACTCCAGCTATTTCTACTCACACCATGGCCATAATATCACCTACATCAGTATCTGCTCTCGCTAAGCACATCTGTTATACCTATCGATAAACCTCCCACTCCTCCATCTAGTATAAATCCTAACAATCTACTTGACAAATTTATACAACATGACAATGTTGACATGGATGATTCTTATGAATATGAAGACGAAGTCAATGCGTCACAAAGTCACCGATGAAGTTTTAGGCCAACTAAATTTTACACCTATCGATTTAGGAGACTCTTACTTTGAAGACATCTTTGTGGCCGATGGCCTAGGTGAATATAGGTTCAAGACCCCGACTTCTACCATTTCTATGATAATTTATTAGGGTTCTGTTAACACTTTAGATGTTTTTTCATCTCCTACCAGGTCATTCTAAATCTATGCCACCTCCTTTCACATGCAAATTACTCATTAAAAAATCCTTTTGGCATAGCATCCAGATTAATCGTACCTATTCGGATACTATTTTCACACTTGAGGGATTAAGTAGACTTTGTTTGACACTTACTGATATCTTACCTTCAATTCACTCACCTCATCTTTATCATGGTTATTGTCACATTATAGCCACCTATGGCTTTTTTGTGTTTCATTTTATGATATTCATTGTATGAGCCCCTCGCATTCCTCCACTAACACTTTGGAAATCTTAGATTGATTATATTGGCGGTTCTTTAGAAATATAAAACACTTCTCTCACATTTATTATGCCATTCGAATCCATCACCATGACTCATCTCACACTTATGCTCCAAATATTTCTCATTGGTATACACACGATTGTCCACCAACTCCTTTCAATGAATAAGAGTATGCAATGAGCATCTATACACTATGTCACAATGGTTCTTTGTATGATCCACCTCATTCTATTGCTTATCATATCTCTAATGCTGCACTGTGGGTTTCGATCATGACAACGATGATCTCTTAGATAGTGTCATATGACTACATTCAACACCACGCACTTGGGGGCATAAAATTCACACCCCCTTCTTAGCAGACATCACATTTCCCACATTCGCATTATCATGCATCAAAATCATAGCATAGGTATCGTCATATCCACTTTAACATTGTCAATACCCGATGACACACTCTTATGCTTCAGCCTTCAAACTTGGTTGTTGAGGGAATTTTATAGACATGAACCCCACACACTACAAGTTTGACACTACACATCGCATATCTTCATGCATCTTACATATTGTATACTACATCTTACAATTACTCTACATCATTCGTATTTCACAATTTGCAGATCTACATACCTTAATATTCTACAAGCCACATTATTAGTCAATCATTTTACCTATATCATATACGAGTCTTGCATTACATACTACTCATCCTCCATACTATATATAGCGCACACCTCACACATTTATATTATCTAGACATCTTGCATTGTATACTATACATCTCCTATTACACATTTTACACATCACATAGTCATCTTTCATCATCGCATATACTACACACATCTACTTGTATGCACCACACTCACTACTCTATGACACACTTTAGTCTCATGGTCCATACTAGACTGTTGAGGGTATACATCATCAATGGACCTAACCACACTCTCGCATTCATCATTCAACCTTCTATAATACGAAATTCCTAGGTTAGTGACATACGCTATAGGCTAAATTGTCACCTATTCCATCATCTTGTAGTGGTATACACTTTAGGCTACATCGCCACTCATTCTACTCATCTTATAGTGATATACATTTTAGGCTAAATCATCACTCCTTTCGATCATCTTGTTGTGATATACGCTAGGCTACAACACCATGCACATATCATCTCTAGGTCACATATACTCACCAAACATACACATTCACCATAGTGCGCTATACACAACATATAGTTCGACCATTTCTTGATGAAAAACTCTTGTTTACGATTCATTTTTGACTACGAGGGGGAATACTAAGTTAACCTCACCGCATACACTTCCATTCACTTAGGGGCACGTGGATCCTATCATTCACACCGCATTACATTCCACCCATCCAAAACGTACTCCATTTCATGGTTGATTTTACTCTTGCTTACTTGTTCTTATATATGTTTGTCTTATTACACATGCTAGATAGGTCTATTTTATGTCATTATCTTTACCATACACACATGCGCGTTCATGTCCTTTTCTAGTTGTGATCGCAGATACATGGCTTCTACATGCAACATGGATGCTTGACACACTACCAAATCCACAACGACTACCTGGGGCATCCACCCACTACGATGCTATTGTTTCATTTTGTACTTAACACTTTACATTCTCTGGCTATACATGTTTTTGACATATGGGTTATCTTTCTAACATGCTAACAGTGATTCATGTGAAGTATTTTTTATGCAAGGATATTTGCTTCCAAAATTGTTTGTCATATTGTCTTCTATTATTTGCTATTGTCAGTGTGTGCCTTGCCCTTTGTTTGGTATGCACACTTGTTTGTCTCGTATATGACCACTATGGCCTTGAGTGTCTGGTGATACCGTGAGTGGTGTCTCATGTTTGCAACCCACTTTGTGTGGTCTACTTTGAATTCTTGGGTGTTTTTACATTATTTTCTTACACAATTTTTACATATATTACAGCTTGTTTTCTACATGCATGATTGTTCATACTAACACTTGTTTTCCTAGCCACTTTTTTGGTGTGCCTTGGTTTCTACTAAGCACATTCCCTTGCCCATGCAGGGAACAATTTACATGGTCGGTCCTCTTTTGGGGCTGCATCCTCCTATCTCGTGACGTTGCATGAACCCCCAAAGAGGGGGACATCATTTGGGGTTTATAAACACTACACAACACAAGATCTGATACAATTCAATTTTCGGTTCATCCATGACACGAAGGGTTATAGAGTGAGTGGGTTTAGACTAGTCTATAAAATTCCAATACACAACGAATTTTACATGATAGGTTGTCCTTAGCATTTTGGGGAGCATTTATAGGTTGGAGGATACAATGAACTTTCCTCCCTACACTACTTTGGCCAAAGTGACATCGTATCAACCAAAAACTAGGTAGTACAGAGATCTCTCGTATACATTCTCAAGTAAGCAATTATAGGTTGGAGAATAATACAACTTTCTCCCTACACTTCTGTAGCCATTGTGGCGTGAGTCTCCCAAAAACTTGCACTTCACTAAAATTTGCAGGATACCCTTTCTATACCCTTTTTCTCATCACGAATTAGGTGCACATGTTCCTTTTTCATTTTTCATACTTTCATTACATTATTTTTACTATATACATGTGTCTTTTCACATGGTTATTACGTATATACATGTGTATTTAACTACTTGATCATCTTCTCCTTTGCAGTCCACCCATATGGGAAGCGGTGCAATCAATAACAATGACATCAATCGACACCACACGTAACATAATAACCATGTAGGTACATCACACACATTAGCATCTACGCATGCGCTTCTACCCTAGATTCACTCCCATCACCTTTTACACTTTTTGCATATTTATTTTCCACCCTCCATCTTTTTGTTACTCCACGCTTTATCTAGTCCCTCAAACGCTATCTACATCACTCTACATGGATATCAGGTATGCATCTCTATCTACTTTATGTTACCAAGATTTCCGCTCACCAACATAAAGTGGGGGTAAATATAGACACAAAATCACACACTTTGGGTAATTATTTAGTCCTAGTTTCATACTACTATTCATATGGTCCTTGAGTGAAAAGAGTATTAACTAACCCATGTTTTTTTGCCATAATTATTTTCTTTTTGTCGTTACTTTTGGTCTTTCATTTGTATTTTCCTATTCGATACTTTCACATTGTGTTTTTCCTACTCCTAGGCTGGGATCCCACATAGGAATGGGGTGCGTTAGGTGCCCTAATCCCCTCTGGGGCACCTTGATCCTCTTTACATTTTACTCTCATATTTTGGGCACTTTCTAGCCATTTGAGCTTTCTATATTTTTGGTGGTCGGCCTTTTTGAGGTTAATTACGAAATTAAAACAAGAAAACCATATAAATATAAAGTTATGAGACCATAATGAGGGACCAAGCACTAAGCACTACTATCACCACCTAAGATTGCATCCATTAAGGCATCTAGAGCTCCATTTTCATCCATCTAGCTCCATCACAAGAGAAAAAGGATGGTTCATCTACATCACACTTCATAAGAGGGGAGTTTATTATATTCCATGCACCATTTACTTACATTATACATATAGTTATTGCTCACTACTCACAAAGTGCGACTAACACAAGAGCACCTAGGGCACAATTTACACACACACACACACCTAGAATTACATTAGGTCTAAGATTTAGTGCAACATTCAATTAGTAAGTCCACCATTGTGGCCGCTAAGGATAGTCTGAACCCTTCATATGCATCTTTATTTTTTTAGGGTTTAGATGCTTTGTTTGGGGTTTTGCAGGCATTTCCTTCATCTCTTATTTGTAGAAACATCCAATGAAGTTCAATGAAATTCACCCGAGAGGAGGAAAACACAAGCGAGCATCTAGCGATACCTCGGTGGAGGTTTATAGAGCTTTTTCATAGAACATGGTGCCTAAAATGTAGACCAGAGCACCCCAGAGGTCCTATCCCTTTTCTAGGTGCCCCAGCTTCATCTAGACAATCCGTAACTACATCTTCTTAAGTTTGTTGTGGGGTTGTTTCCTCCTATTGTTCGATTTTTCCCACTACAACATAGTCCTGTGACATCTGCTAGTCATTTATGGCCTTTCTAACCCTCTTTATCTTTTAGGGTTTTCATATTTCACTTGCTTATATTTTCTTAGGTCTATTTATTACATTTTATTATCATTATTTACTACTTCTATAGCATTATATTAGACTATTACATTCCGTTTTAGTTTAATCATGCACACAATCACAAGAGCACTACAAGGCATACATCTAGCACATCTATACAAGGGACAAGGGTTGCATTATTCTACATACACAACATAGGAGGGGAGTTCATTATATTTCATCACACACATCTTGCATACTTGGTACAATTTAAATCTAGCCTCCTATCATCGTGTAACTTACACAAAAGAAAACTAGGGAATCATTTCACACATAAGAATGGAGAACTACATGGAGTCTGAGATGTAGTGCAACACTTGGTTGTAAGTTCAATTTTTAGGTGACAACCAGGGGTTAATCCACCTCCACATTGTATATATTTTTTTATTAGATTTGATGTGGTTTATGGACATGTGTTTTTAGGTTAGATCTATGACCGTAACCCTAACAACGAAGTTGGAGAAAAATTGAATATCGGAGAGAAGAACTTCCGACCTAGAAAAATTAAGAACTTACGCATATGAGAAAACACAGATGCCCAAATGAGTTACTAGAATTTGAGGCACTCCTATCCTCCCATGGGAACTTCTATGTTGTGAATTCTCGAGTTTCTGAAATCTCACCAAGACTTTACGACAAAGTTGCTTCCATCCAAATCCAACAGATACTCGGTCTAGATCACTCCTAGGTTACGTAAAATCAGCTAAGCCATCCTTATCTCTCATGTACTTAGGATTTTACATGGTTGAATGCTTATTATGTGTACACTACTATATATAGTTACCTAAATATCATTAGTTATAGTAAATTACTCTGAAATTAAGATTTAATAAAAGTTAGAATAAATCATTTAGTGAACACATTCGCTCAAACGCTACCTTGCTTCACGACATTATTATGATAATTTTCCATGGCTGAGACTTATGAACCCTTTACCGATGAAGATATTCATGATCTCTAGGATCATATTTTTGAACATCCTCAAGAATTAGATCTCTTATTATTCGCTACATGTGATGAGGCCACATGGTTAGTTCAGCTCAACCCTCCATTCTCTAATGATAATTCTATTCCTATTATGACACTTCCTCCTCACATTGACGCCACTCTTCCACCTACATCTATTGTCCTCGTTTCTATGCTTACTCCTAAAAATCACTTTACCCTCCTTATTACTTCCCACACATGACATGCCTCTTATTCAAGCACTCCTGACCTAGCTTAATTATACCATCATTTGTAAACCCAAATTTTCCAATTACAACAAGCCTCTTAATCATTCTTGCCATTTCTTGATTCCTCATTCCTTCATATACCATTTACACCTTTCATCTCCTCTTATCCATTGCCTCCTAACTTCTTTGCACCTAAGTTTCCTATGTTCAATGGCCATGGAGACCCTTAGGAACACCTTCACTCCTTCCATGTTGCATGTCTTGACTATGTTGATGACCTTACATTGTTGGCTAAATTGTTTCCTCAAAGCTTAAATGACTATGTTATGTGTTGGTTTTATGATCTACCTATCCATTTGGTAACATCTTTTATATATTTAGCTGATACATTCCTTTCTCATTTTTCCATGAACATCAACACTAAAATATCCTATGCGCAACTATCTAAAATCAAACAAGGATCCAATGAACATCTTGTGGACTATGTCTTGTGCTATAAGAACAACCTTGCCAAAATGACCAATGTCCTCACTGATTTAGAATTACAAGATCTATTTATTCAAAGTATTTTTCCTCCACTCCAAGAGAGTGTCATTTTCAAGACTTCTCCTTCCTTTGATCAATTGTGTCACACACTCAAAGTGTGTGAAACCAAACTACTATCTATGGGAAAATTGAAGTATTATGATACTTCTTCCTCCTCATCTTCTAACAAGTTTCAAGATAAATCCACATTCAAACCATCTACTAAGCCTACCGACATTAAAGCTACTGTCAACATTGTTTCTCCACCAACCAAGCTCTAATTGCAATCCACGAGATGCACCTTTACTAAGCTACCTTGTGCACCTTGATTCTTATTACCACAACTCATTAAAAACAATCTGATTACTCTCCCTCCATCACTCAATCTAGATCCTTCTCGACCACATGGTCATAACTATGATGAAAATGCACACTTTTCTTGTCACCAATGTAATGGGAATTCTACCGATCGTTGTTTTAAGCTTAAACATATCATTTAAGATCTTATCGAAAACAATGCAATCAAGCTCCCATAGCCTTCTACTTCTAAACCAGTCACCGAAAATCAAAATATCAAAATATTCAATGACCCGTTACCAAAATGTGATAAGCCAACTACTGATTCATATGAAAACCATAAATATCATGTTGTGCCTCCTCCTTCATCGTCACCGCTTTATTTTCTCATTGCTAGTTATGACATGCCACCACTAATTGTTACATTTTTAGATTGTGAATACCATGCTACATTTTCCTCTGATGATTTACATATTGATGCTTCTATTGGTTCTCATATTGTTAACAATACTATGGTCCATCCTTCATCCCTTTCCAATATATGCTCAGTAGCACTCCTACCGGCTATCGATTTATGATCTCTCAAACCACACTTCTAGTTCCCAATTCTTACGGATGTGTCATCCTTCCTATTATTGTTGGGTCCCTTACCATACCTACACTATTCCTCATTACATCTGAAATCAAGTGTTGTGACATGGTATTAGGTATCCCTTGGCTTCAAGCTGCCCATGTTATCCCTTCCATACTCCACTTATGTCTTAAGTTCATTTAAAACAAGAAATTTATCACCATCTAAGGTATCCCACCGCACACACCATTACCTTGGTGCATTCTTTCCTCTATTTCAGCACCACTCACGACATCTATGCCTCCTGCACCTCTCAAGTCTAAATCTATCTAAACACCTAGATATCCTATTCATACATGACCTACATCATGACCTTGTTGTCCTCACCAGTCCATTAGCCCACGTTGTAAGCCTAATTCCCCTATCCAAGAAACACATTCACATAGTTTTTCTTGACCTAATTTACCACATAAGTCTCCATCACATGCATATTGTTACTCTCTTACACCACAAGTTCTAGACCATGGTCACATGCCCTCTCTTTCTTGGATACCGAATAAGGGGATCTCACTCTTGACAATTGTCGATAAGATTCTATCCCTTGCACACTTAGGAGGCATTGCACTATATCCCCCCTCTATTACTATTTTTTGTATCTATTTTCTACTCATAGCTTATTTATTACACTTCACACTCCATGCTTAATGTCTACCTTCCAGAGAACTATCACATCTCTGGTACACATACTTTATCTTCATTACCGTACCGCATTCTTGTTATATGGTTCATGCTTGAAATTTGAGGGTGAAATTTATCCATGAACCTCACTTGTTGCATCTTTGCTACTCATGCTACATGATTCGTGTCTATCTTAACGAGAATTATCAAATTTCTGGTACACATACTTTATCTTCATTACTTGATGACACACTCTTGTTCTATGGTTCATACTTGATTATTGAGGGAGTATCCCTAAATGAACGTCATCTCACACACATTCTGCTGGGGGAAACATGAATCCTCTCATCTACACATTTTACATATCACAACACACAATAACATGCACATGACATCTGCACATATTTGTTTTGTCTTTACTCTTATTCTCTCACACTACTTATATGTTACACTTAGTTTCCTATGCTAGTTGGATACTTAGTATGTCATTATCTTTTTCTATACACACATGTGTGTTCATGTGGTATCTTGATGTGAATGCAGAATTCTACATATTCTTACATGATGCATGATGCTTGACACTTATCTTTACCAGTTCTGCTAAGGCTCTTGTGGGCATATACCTTTACTACTCTCATAATCCACACTCACAGATCCTATTGTTACAAATTTTTCTACTTCTTGTTACTATCTCTATTCCTTTTTTCTTATCTATACCTTCCTTGACATACTACTTATCTTTCTAGCATGCTAATAGGTGCTTCATGTGTAGTGTTTTCCCTATAGGATTACATACAACCATGGTTATCTCTGTCACTTCAATTTGCTATTATTTGAGGGTTATGCCCTATGTTATGCTTGATCATTGTTTTGTTATGACCAATTCAACCCCAATTGGCTTTTGACATTGTGAGTGATGTGCCATGTCTAAAATCCTCTTTTTGTGTTCCCTATTGTCTTCATAGTTTCTTGTTACATTACATTATATTACATGTTATCTCTTCTACACTAATACTCATTTATAGCCTATATTGTTTACATTTTACTTGCTTTCTTCCATGCATATCCCCTACCCTCGCACGTATCCAACATATCATATGCATATGAGTTTCAAGTCCTCTCTTTTGCACCACATCCTCATACATTCATCACATGCACCCGAATGCGGGGGCATCAATTGGGTGAATAAATCACCCTTTAATTAGCTCAGAGCTTCAGAAAAAACAATAAAGTACAAATTTAACATAGGCACACAATTACAAATTGGTCCAAAATCACATTTAGACTAAAAACATATATCTAAAACTAGCGCCCGAAATTAGACAAGAATGGTTGGGCTTGTGTCTCTGCGTTAAAATAAGACAATTGATTAGTTCAACACATTTTGCAGTAGGATACAATACAAATCCATAGTATTAGGAACTTTCCTTCATTACATAATTCACTCAATCAAATTATAATTCGATTACTGATCGCTTAGAAAATTTATAATCTGATTACAAATCAAGATGTGTCAATATGCAAAGTGACCTTTGAGAAGCGTCATGGAAGGAAAGAAAAACACACTTCTCTCCCTAACACTCTTTTCTTAGCAAGAGATTACCTAAAAACTCACCCTTGGTGGCAAGATGCTCAAATCTAACAACATCTCCAAAGTAAACATGACAAATTTCTATCCTTTACTCTCACACATCAGTGCACTTTGTCCTTTTCTCTTTACTTATACATACATTAATATATTTTTGTATACAAGACTTTGAATACTCTTTTTCTCTTATTTTACAGGTCTTTCCTTATAAAAAGTATCTCACAAGCTCCAACAACATGCTACTACATGTATAATTTACGACTAGGTCTACCTACCTTTTGTAGTTACCATGCTTCACTTTGTGATCACTTCATACTCCACATTTCCACTTTTACACTCAACACGCTATCGGCTACACCATTCTCCGATCATAAGGTACATATTTTCTATCTACTTTATTCTATCAAGTATTCACTCAATAACATAAAGTGGGGTAAAATTTACACACAAATCTATGCACTCGGGTACATTTCTAGGTCCTAAAGCATATTAATGTATACATGATTCCTAAGCAAGAAAACTAGTGGTTGATAAATCCTTTTGGATCTTTGATTTCTTTATCTCTTACAATTTATTGGTTTTACACATCTTACAACTCTTTTAGCACTTGATTGATTTATCTTTTATGGCCTTAAAAACTAGTGCCCAATTAGGACAGAAGAGCCCAGTGCTCGTGTTCCTTCCGGCGCCTCTATCCTTATCTTTCTTCTTCTTACTCTTTTGGGTACTTTTCACCTTTTGGTCACCTTTTAAAACTTTGGGTTGGCCTTTCAGTTTGTCAATTACAAAATTCAAACAAGGGAATCATATATATATATATATATATATATATATATATATATATATATATATATATATAATTAGTTATTACTCTTTAATAAGGGGATGAACATCATAAAAACTATCCATCACCACATAAGCTTGCAAAAAGGAACAAGAACACTACAAGACATACATCTAGCACATCCATATAAGGTAAAAAGGTGCATTATTATGCATACACAACATAGGAGGGGAGTTCATTCTATTTCATCACACACATCTTGCATGCTTGGTATAATATACATCTAGCCTCGCTATCATCATGTAACTTATATAAGAGAAACCTAAGGAATCATTTAACACACAAACATGGAGAACTACATGGAGTCTAATATGTAGTGCAACACTCAGTGGTAATTTCAATCTTCGGTGACCACTAGGGTTATTTCAACTCCACATTTTGCATATTGATGTGGTTTGTGGACATGTGCAGGTAGAAATTTGTTTTATAGGTTACAGGTGTGGTAAGAACTTGTTGTTCCCATTCTCTAGAATGGTGTAAATTTTAATTTCAAGAGACTCACCTTCAGGTAAAAAGGAAAAATAAAGAACAATGCTCTAAGTACTCCGGTTGTAATTGGCTAAGAAACATGATTGAAAAGGATTAAAAATTTGTGCCCTTGGCTGAGCCACATTGATATGGGTGAGTTCCTTTAATGACCGAGATCATTCTTAATAGAAACCCAAAAATGACAAGATCTAAAAAAATTTAAATAATTGTGTCTTTTGTCGTTGCATTTCTCAATCAAGCTCTTAACTGAGTTTGTCCTTGATTTGCACCAAGCTCTTTGCTCAACCGAGCTATTCATAAGAACCAAGTTTTTTTAAGTAAAGGGAACTTGACGACCTACTTCCTATACTTGAGTGAGTCATCTAGTGGTCGAGCTATGGAAAAAGACTTAGACCGAGATCATAGTAAATTGATGCAAGAAGGAGCTTAGCAAGTTGTAAAGAGGCAATAGTCAAAGCTCAAACATGCTAGATTGAGCTATGAAAGAAATTAAACTAAGATATCTAGATGCCTTCGGAGATGATGGAAGGAGTAAAGTCTATCTAGAGGACTAGGTTTTAAATAAAGGAGGAAGTTTGAGTTGGTTTGATATGGCAAGCTCATGTGGAGATTAGATCAAATTGTATGAACCCTAAGTAAGCTTATATATGCATTACGAGATGAGCCAAACTATGCTGAGATTGAGTTATTCTACTCAAATCCATCTTGATAGAACAATGAATTATTAAAATGATTTCAAATCATATTATTGGGATCATATCTTGCATGAATCGAGTTACTCCATGCTATGAACACATTATGTAAGCCTCATCAAATTCATAAATTGCATTGCCAAAATGGTCATGTTGAGCTCGAATGTCAAGTACTTTTGTGTCAAGGAAAGTGAGTTTTATTAAGCCTCTTGAGTCTATCCAACATTGTGAGGGATTGTTCAAACCAAGCTATACCTACAGAGAGATGGATCATGCATATTTTACCGATATATTTTGGGAGGCCATCGAACTAGCATGGCACCAATTTGTTTAAGTAATAAAACCAATCTATTCATTTTTATAAATACTTGAGCTGATGTAACTCAGCCGAGTCATTATTGTAGAAGAGACAAGTCGACCAAAGCCATGCTAATGCAAAATGTGGGAGTCAAGCCGGATCAACTTGGGGTCCCCTGCGACAAAAAATAACATAGATTTTGAAGGTTCAACAAGTTCAGATAAGCACTTTGCTAGCATTGAGACATTCTTGTGAAGCCAAGAAAGTTGGGTTGTCTCAACCAGAAAATGAGACCGATCGAGTTACATTCAAAAGGTGAGATGGTACATTGTGACCGAGCTCATATTGGAAGTAGAGATACTAAGAACTCACCAAAGCTCATTGATTAGAGCTAGTCATCTTTTAGGTATGAAATCCCAAACATTGAAGGGATAGAAGTCTTGCCGAATTATGCAATAACTTGGGATAAGCCATGATGGGTATTGATTGAGCCATAAAGGACCGAGATACTCATTAAGTTTTTGGGTTTCTATAAAGATCCATAGAGCTTCTACTGAATTTCCTTTATGAAAAGGAAAGAAAGTTATGAGTATCTCTAGTGAGATACTTCCGGCTCGTAGCCAAACTCAAACATTGTATGCCAAGATGATTGTAATATTCCCTTCCAACTTTGTAGAGAATGTGAGGAAGTTGAGGTAGATAGGTTATTTATACAATGGGAATGAGTATGCTAGATCAATGGAAAGGGGCTTGATGAGATACTCCAGATAATTGAGCCAAACATCAAAAATACGAGCCCATTCGATGTCCATCGATCTACGTAAAAAAACTTGCATGCGAGTGAGTTGTCTAGAGCTCACCGAGCTTGACATTACAGTATTCATGATTCTTCATCTTATACATATCAAATTGACCATCAATCCAAATGAAATCTCATGGAACTAATCCTAGGCTAGCTTGATGGATGTATGAAGGCACCAAATCAGAAATGGTCAGCAATGAGCTCATGCTATAGAGAGTTAGACAGAGTGAGGGCGTTATGTAGAAATAGCAGGAAATTAGGTCCCAAATGTCCCGTGTGAACTTAGGACACACGAGTAGAAAAGGTCTAAAACACTTGATTTATATTATGTGTGGGGATGGTAGAACAAATTGGATCAAGATGCACCTAGGACATGTGGGCTCACAAAACCCGATTCGCCGCACTTCATGTATTGTGGGTGAATAGTTAGTCAAAATTTGATGACAAGGTCAATAGGAAACACAATTCCCTCAATGCGGATGAATTGGGTCAAAGTGGCATAGATGGCTTAGGCTATGTTGGGATAATTTCTCCCACAATACAAATCGATGGTCCCAAGGCACTCACCAAGATCGAGGGACACCAATTCAACACATGATTCACGTGCAATACTCACCGAGTTAGAACCCGTTGAAGTGAGAAAGAAAATATTAAGGTGGGGTGGTGCTGTAGGAGTTATCAAGATAGAGTGATAAGGATCTAGCCTAGTGTATTAAAGTAAGGGCTTGATAGTTAAGAAAAGGGGCCAACTCACCGAGATGGCCGAGTTGGCAATACAATGAACAAACTCCTACCTCATCCCATTTTAAAAGACCAAACAAAGGAAATATAAAGAGAGCCAACTAGTTTTGATTCCTAAGGCATGCAAAGAAAATTATAAAGGAGTAAAATATTTTAAAATGACCTTTCAAGCTACCCATGAATTGATCATCCACCGTGTGTAATAGCGATTCGCTTGAAAATCCTAAAAACAATTGCTTGCACTCAAATGGTCGTAACTTGAGCATTCCTCAACGAAATTACACAATCAAATACTCGTTATAACCATGGATTTGATATCTATGTATAAAAACCATTAAAACCAATAATTTATGTATATTTGTTGAAAAATTTAATAGTTAGCGAACACAGATCAAAATTGTTGTTTAATGGTAATTAAAAGTGAAATTAAGAGGCATGGACATCATTCTCTCCAACCGCAGATGATGGGATGACATGAAGCGTAAATTTAATCCTCATTCAAGTATTCACCAAATTTCAATGTATTTATAATTAAATATTAATAGAATGTACAACCCAAGTTCACCAACTTGAGGTTTAAGATAAATTAGAGCTTGGTTAAGATTAAAGTAGTTCCATAACTACTTCTGGGAGATGAATGCCTATATAAGGCTGTTGTAAAGAGGGCGAGATATATTTCTCACTCTTTCATTCCATATTCTTGGAGAGGATTTTCTATCTACATATGTGGTTGTAACTTTGTGTACACAAATCAATACAATGATTTTTATATTGTTGTGTTAATGATTTCCAATTACAAAATTTGTTAAACTGCTTGTGATTGAATTATTAATGTTGTTGGTCCTTCATAGTATGAATGATGCCTAGGTGAATCAGACTTTGTGCCGATCATCAAAGTACATGGAATTTGTGCCATATCAACATACCCTGAGGGAGATGAAGACTTTGTGCTTCTCAGATTTTACACTCATTGTATTCCTTTCTATCTGATAGGGAAGTTCTCCTTTGTGCAACTCTCTGCTTGCAATCTGCACTTCTTCTTTCACATTCATTCTTCCTTTCTCTCCATATTTTCCATTTCTCAAATTTTCTACCCTTTTGTGCTTTACGGTTAAAAGCATCAAAAATACAAAAATCATATCATATGAGGGAACTGCCCCTCTCACAAAGCAGAGGAAATTTCACCCTGTCAAAAGGTGAATTTCCCTAACTATTGCTGATTTTCCGTGCACTTCCATTGGGAATTTTTAGTGATAGAAAATCCAACCAACAGAACCCTAATAGCTTAGTTGGAGCAACAAAGTGAATATTGGAGCAAAGACCTTCCAACCCTAAAAAATTTAGAACCCGAACATCTTAGTAGACACAAGTTCCTAGATCATTCACAAGTGTTTGGGGCACTCCTATCCTCCCGTGGGTGATTTTTTCGTATGTATTTCGAGTTTCGAACTCTCACCAATCCTTTGCGACATTTTTCCCTACAAAATCCAATAGATACCCAATCTAGATCACTCCTAGGTTGTGCAAAATCAAATACAAGATCTTCTACTCTCATGTACTTAATGTTTTATATTATTGAATTCTTATTTCTTGTGGCACTACTCTATTTAGTTACCTAAATATCATTAGTTACTCCAAAATTAATATTTAATTAATTTTATAATAAATTAGTGGAATTTATCCTTTTATCTCTTGTGGTAGGTCTCTTGATCTCACCATTCATATCAAGGCCTTTGGAAATATTTACAAGGAGTGGATCAAAACCAATTCGCATAATGCCACCAAAATCCTAGCAAAAACACTCACCAAAGATGCTTTGGATTGGTACCATACTTTGTCTCCTAATTCTATAGTTGAGCTAGAGTCCCTAATGACATCCCTAGTGAACGAATTCTAATATCATGATCTACCTGAAAATAACATTAACAATTTCACCAATTGTCAGCAATCTGAGAATGAATCAAGATAAGCTTTCATTAAAAGTTAGAAGATTCTTTCTACATGGGAAAAACATAATTTTCCTAATGATGTCCTCTTCCAAATTTTCTTACGAGCTCTTGAACCTTGGATTCAATACAAGGTGAGGTAATTTTCTTATACATCCCTAGAAGAGGCCTTTGAACAATCCAAAAGATAAGACTAGCTCATGAAAAAAGTTGAGAAATAAGTCCAAATCCTTTAATGCTCTAAGAACAAAAACACAATGAACAAAATAGTCTTATATACTCTTCCTCTTATCACTTATTCAAATAGGAAAATTTTCAATATTGACCAACAACCTAATAACAACAAAATATAACCTAACTATTATAAACCACCGAGGAAGGAAGAGGTGAAGCACCGCTTCTAGGCCATTTACAAAGATCTTAGATCCCTCTCGACCTATTCCTCATTGGAATGATGAGAGTAAGATTTATTAGTGGCACACTAATTTGGGTCACTCACATGATAATTGTCATGCACTTTGAATGGCTGCCATCAACTTCTTATTAGGACCCAACTTTGACTATGATGCCATCACTCATGAGTGTTTGACCAAAGTAGTTAAAGCCCATGATGCGGCTCAACAAAAGGATCACCATAAAGCTATCAAATAGGATAATTAAAAGATAATAATATTATCTAGTCCTATTCCTAATCAAGATGTCATTAAAAGTTCAAAGAAGCAAGAAAATTCTACGACTAATGTAGTTGACATGGATTACCCTCCTGAAAATACGGTTGCAATTAATGATGTAAAATGTGTCATAACTTATGTAGAAACAAGATATATTGTAACATTCTAACCTTAGAATCATAGAGTCATATATCCTTTTGTACCTAAAAATCAAGCTCCTAAAAGCAAGAATCTACATGCTCCGTAGATGCTATCGTCCCTTGTGGAAAATATCCTATAGGGCTGATTGTGTCTGAATTTTAAATACTATCCATAGACACCATTGACCCCTATGAAAATCAACTTTTTAGGGCTGATGGCATAGGAACTGAGAAAAAATCAGTTTCAAAAGTCTCCTTAATCACCCTTGCTCTTGCTGGCTCTATTATGAGGAATCCCAACACTCTCGGCCCTACCGCATACCCACCATGATGGGTGGAATCCTCTTGAAGAACTTGACCAAATCCTTGGTCCATTTCCCTTTTGGAACTTATGTGTATGCTAATTCACCATCATGAGCATCTCATGACTACACTATTTAAAATGAAAATTAATTTTCCTCCCTCTTTGGGGTAGTGCCTACATTACATGGCTTGGAGGAAAGCATCCATTGTGACAAAGTGAGGATCTCTTCATTCGTATTGATCTCACTACGAATGCTCATTAATGCATTCATTTTCCTATAGATTCTATGATTCTAGATGAGATATTTCTTCATGCAAAAGATCCTCCCCTATTCATCTCAGGTTCATATCAGTCACACTATGCTCAAGTTTTCTCTCATCGACGAGGAATAGGCATGCATGTGGCCTCATTATATTTTATCAAGGATCTTCGCGATTTCATAGATAACTTAAAATCAACATGAACCACTTATCAAGGGTATGATCACTGATGGGTGCCTCCTATGGGGTGTAATTGGTTACCCATCACCATTCCCCTAAGATTTTCCACATCATAGTTATGGTCTTCAATTTCCCCTAGCTTAAAACATTATCCTAGGGTGACATCGACTCATCATACGCAAGCCATCAATTCTTCCACATGTCGGTGTGTGAAGTTTTCTCAACAAGGATCTATTTATAAGATTTAATATGACACTAATCCTTAGAACTATGATATTTTTCAACAAAGGGGAAATAAAAGCTCCCAACACTTGACGAATTATCTCATATTCCTTTCGAGTTATCCATTTTTACCCCTGATAAAAAATGGACAACTTGAAAAAATGGAACTTGGGTAACTTCATGGAGCTTTAATGGATGAATTTGGAGAAAATAGGTAAATTTCATGATTTTTGGGCACTTACAGTCATTTGATAGCATTCCCCTCTCTATGGGCTTCAAAGGTCCATACTTGTCAAGAATTGTAAAAACTGGTAGAATTTGGAAGTTGACGGGATTTCACAGGTTGCTTTACTTCTAAAAATAAGTTAAGCAAAGCACCCCCAAAAGCCCATAAAGAAGGAGGAAAATGGAGTAACATGGGATTTTCTAGTTACTTTACTTCATAAGAAAATAAGTTAAGTAGTTCTAAAAGCCCACAAAACTAAGGGGCCAAACATGTAGTTTTGTAGAGATTCGATACATCATTACTTCAAGTAATGAAACCCCGTAGTACTAAAGTAAATCAGGTTAAAAACCCATAAAGAAGAAAATGGGGGCATAATTATGTGGAGTTTTGGTGGTGGATTGCTTATGTTGTCATGTAAATGTGCAACAGGGAAATTGAAAATTCCTGAGCACGACAACCATACCCTAGTGTTAATTTTTTCAAGTCCCATCATTTCAAGACACCCCAAGTCCATCCAATAAGTCCAAGTGACCTCCCAACTAATGTTACATCATTCCCTAGGTGATTTAGGAAATTCCATTCATTCCCCCTAGGTGATTTTAGGAGTTCATTTGCAAAGCTATAAGTAGTTGTGGGAAGGGCTATCACTAGCCTTCCTAGAGCTGGAGCAACCTCATGGAGTGGAGAAGAAGATCCTAAGTGGATGTGGAGGTGATCCAAAGGTCTTGGGACATCATGGAGATGATTTAGGAATATTTTGGAAGGTCTCAGAGAATATGGGGCAGTTTCGCCAGAATTAGGGTTCACAAGCCTAGCAAAGACACACGTGCCTAAAACTACCGTTGGGCTTCCAAAGAGGATTCCAGAAGCTCCGGATGGAGTTAGGAGAAAAACAAAACATCACCAAAAATAGGATTCCAATCCCTATATTATGGTGAAATCATATTTTTCACAACAATTTGGCACATCAGTGTCAGAGATAATTTTTCTAAGGAACATGTGGAGTACCAAATAAAAATTCCTCTTTTTTAGTATAAAATGGATGAATAAAGACATGATACACCTACCATTGGATGTAAAAGGCCATTTATAGTCAGGATCATATAAATTTTTTCCAAAAACATCCATTAGGAGCTCAAGTTATCACTATCGCAAGTTCAGACTTTCTTCAAATTTTGGGAGGACACATGTCAGCTCTCTGTGGAGCCTAGTGGGATTTTGTGTCCCCGACGTCCCTCAAGGTCAAGGACATCAATGTTGGAAAAATTTCCTAATCCCCCATGTGACCTCTAGGACCCTCGTGTGACCTTCAGACTTGACATTTCATCCCCCAGGTGCATTTTTGGAGCTCAAATTCCCTGTCATTGGATCGAGGACATGTGTCAACTCCAGACCACCCTAGAATTTGATGTCCCTCACGTCCCCCAGTTCAGGGACATCAAACTTTAAAAATTCACCTAGCCCCTATGGGATACCTCTAGTCACCCATATGACTAGTTTCCATCCCCCAGGTGCTTGCCAAGCCTTTTTGCTCAAATCCCCTACCATCGATTAAGTGTCATGCTTCGTAGTTATCTGGTGAAAATCTTTGTTTCTATTCTATAATGACCAACCCTTCCGTCGGATTAAGTGCCAAATTCTTCCTTTCCCCCTACGAATTTCCTCCATTTCTCCACTATGTACAAATTTTGTTTGAGAAATTAATACAAGGAGTTTATAGCTTTCTTTGACTAAGGGATTTCTTGATACTTTGTGTTCATCAAATTTCATTTGGTCTTAATGATTCTTACAAAGTTGTTTCTTCTCATAAATGCATGTGATGATATTTCTAACTAGTGTGTGTGCAGAATCGATTTCTTACTTGCAACATTAGTTCTCCTACCTCTTTCTCAGTTCCATTTCCCTCTCTATAGAAAAAGTCCTCCCTAGCAAGAGATTTCTAGCTTTGTCGCAAGGTCAGTGGAGTGCCCCTATTGGATCTTTGGTCGAAAGGCCACCACAGAAATCCACATTTTCTTGCACATGCATATACGATCGCCTTGACCGATTAAGTAGAGGGACTTAGATTCCCGAGCATTGGCAAGAAATCCACAAGTGTGTCCACCTAACAAATTTTCTCGCCAACAACTTTGAACTAATCGCTCTCCAAAATATCAAAGTAAAGAAAGTGGGAAACCCCATGAACTACAAAGAGTTGGAGGCAAGAGTTGCGAGGATGTGACCCCACACTACTATAAAGTAGCGAGGATCCCAAACCTAAATTGATTAATGGGAAAACTACTAAAAGTAAGACACCCCACAAACCACACAAAGAGGGAAGGTAAAAGGAGTGACTTGCGGGGTTATGACTAGGCATTACTTTGAAGAAATTCTTGAGTCAAAGCCCAATGAAGCATTTTGAGAACCCCAAGTAAAGAAAATTGGAAAGGTGTAATGCAAGAACCTGATAGGGCATTAATTCTAAGTAATTATCGTGTCAAATCCTGAGAAAAGTAATTTTGAAATCCTACGAAGAGAATCATGAGTAAGCGGTGGCACCTTGGATTCTGAAACAAAGAGGAGAGTAAAATGACCATAAATTTTGACCCGAGCTCTAATTTTCACAAAATTGGAATTTTTGGAAAGATCTCAATATCTTCTACACCACAAAAACATACTACTATTCATATGATTCATATGTAAGAAAATTAATAATTAACCAATGCCACCTTTCTTTTCTTTATATTACTACTTTCAAGATTGCACCCTTACCTGTTCTCAAGATATCTTTTTACTCTTTAGTATTAGCCATCCCGAACACTAGCACTTTGCTAGGAAACCAACACTAGGTGCCCTTGTCCCCTGGGTGCTCCTATCCCCTTTTTTCTTTACTCTCACTTTTTGGGTCCTTTCTAGTTTTTTGAGCATCTTATCTTTTTGGTAGTCAAACTTTTCGGGTTACTTACAAAATTTAAGCAAAGGAATCATATAAATATAAAGTTATGTGATCATAATAAGGGACCAAGCACTAAAAACTATCTATCACCACCTAAGGTTGCATCCATCAAGGAATCTAAGAGCTCCATTATATCCATCTATCTCCATCACAAGGGACACAAGGGCTAGTTTTCTACATCACACTTCATAGGAGGTAAGTTCATTCTATTCCATGCACACATTTACTACATTCTACATCTATCTACTTGCTTGCTATTCTAAGTGTGACATGTCTAAGAGAAACCTATGGCACAATTCCGCACACACACACAATTAAAACCACATTGGGTCTAAGATGTAGTACAACACTCGATGGTAAGTCCATCATTGTGGTAGCCGAGGACACTCAACCCTCATTTTACATCTTTCTTTTTTAGGATTTTATGTCTATTAGATGGGTTTGCATGTCTATTCTTAATTTCAAGTTTCTCGCACCTCGATGATCATTATGCAAAACCATAATGATGAAAGGTGAGCATCAACGAACATCTTGCAACCCCGAGAAGTTGGGTTTTGAGAATTTCTGTAGACTCATGCACCTGCAAAAAAGGCCTAGGGCACACATGGGTGCCCCGTCCCTCGTGGTGCCCCGGTCCTAGTCAAATCCTCAAGATCTACAATTTTACGATCTCTTGTGTGATGGTTAGTACTTCTCGTTTCTATGTTTTCCATCTCTATGCAATTTTCATAATTCTATGAATCAACTAAGTCTCTCTACCCTCTCTTTTGTAATTAGGGATTCATTATGCATCACTTAATTCCTTATATATATTTCATTATTCATTTATTTATTTATGCTATAACATTCATATTAGACTCTTAAATTACATTTTATCTTAATCACTCTCCCTAATAACTCAAAACAACCTAAACATATTCCACCACACTTATCCCAACCCCCTAACATCTTACAACTCAAATCCCCAATCTCCCATTGTTTTCTAACAACCAAATATCTCGAGATGACAAGTGGTTTTAACCATTTTCCATTTTATTAAATTGGTTTTAAGCTCGAAATAAAATCGACAACGATCTATGATTTAAAGTAATAATAGACACAAAATCATGCAATTTGGGTAATTATCTAGTCCCGATTACATACTACTGCTCATATGATTCCTATGTAAGATAAGTGTGATCACATTCACCCACACATGGGGCACCCACTTCTTATTTTTTTCAGCATCACTTACCAATACAAGCTATGTGACAAAAAAAGGGGCAAATGTAGACACCTAAATTTGGTTACATTCCCCTTAGCCCCTGATCGGATAACCAACTTAAACATGGGCACCTAACCATGGCCCCCTTTCACCCCACATTAATAATTAATTTAATTATTTTAATTAAATTAAATACCCATCCTCACAATATCCATTATTTTATTACCTTAATTGACCTAATTTCCACCTCACCTAGACACCTCATCCAACCACCTCACCCTAGACCTATTCTTGACATGTTTCCATAACTAACAATAACTAAGTCTTACTTGCCTTAATGAGCTAAGATTTGGTCTAACCCTAAAATAAATCCCTACAATCTCTCTAACTAAATTCCTGCTTGCATTATAAAGGAAGCTTCGTTCTAATCCGCGATGAAAAAACAAACTTGGCCCAAGAAATTAGAAAGATCTACCCTTTTAGTAAACCTAGGAAATACCACCTTAACCGATGTCCGTCAACCCTAAACCAATGCTAGTCAAGATGGAACCATCGTCGCTTACCATTTATTCACCTAAGAAACCTTGTTTTTGGGTCAGGCACATTCTCGAGAGCAAGGGGACGAGAAGAGAGCTACATGTAATTAGAACCGTGTCTTTTCACACACCTAGACATCCATAGCCAACACCAGACATATCTAGGAGCATTGGCACTCATGGTAAAATTTCGAAGCGCCACTATTGCACCAAGCTCCATTCATTCAACCGATAATCACCACCACCCAACCATTGGACTGCAACATTGGTAAGTGTTTTTATCATTAATCATTTCCATTCTTATTCTTCTCATATAATTGTTACCATTTCAGTTATCATTCTTCTATTAACATTCTCATCCCTCCATAGCTTTCTTTGACAAACTCAAAAACCTCACCCACCCTTTTATTAGATCACCTATCCTCGGCCCTTCTACCTCTCTAAGTGTTCTCGGTATTCTCAAAGATCTCACCATCTCCTTCTTTAGCCCCATCTAACCTCACCTAGACTCTACAATAAGGTTTTCATTAAATTACTCACACCTTATCTGTACTCAATGTCTGCGGTTACCCATAATCATCATCGGTCTCCCTTAACCTTCGCTTGGTTATACCCAACTGACATTGGTCTCTGCGTTTTATACCTTACCTAAAAATAAAGCCAAACAACCTCCTACCAATTGAACTAAACAACCAAGAATCAAACCCGACTAGACCCGATGCAGACTTGGACAAGCACCTCCTCCTTTAGATCCAACTATAACCTAGCCTGCTTCGATTGATTTTCTTATTGTACTTGAATTAGATACCTAAACCATAACAACTACAATAGGAATTCACTTATTTCTCACATTAAGTTATTTTAAACAATGGATTGACATCCATCTAGGAAGCATCACACTTATCGTAAGTAGCATACGTTAGGTAGTCCACCGTCACATATCATTTAACTTCTCTTTTGTGGTCTTGTTTTCTATTACGGTAGTTCCTCCTAGCTAAAAGGAAGCTCTCACAATTGGCACTAGATTAAGAAGTCAAAATCCATGCAATAAACTCCAACCAACCTATTTAACAAGTATTCCTCCTAACCCATAACCCTATCTATTTCATCATTCAAAACGTAAAGAAAATATTGAAAATTTTTGGCACGCCCGATTGGATCCATCGGGGTTCTATTGCATTTTCTTCATTCCTAGGAGAAATTTGCGTGTTTGTTTCCATTTAAAAGGCTTACACATTAATATTTTCTCTAGTAATCCTCTCTTCTTTCTGATTTATCTAAAAAAATTATTTCTATTGGTGCATTTAAAAGGAATCATTCTTCTTTCTTGCTTTCTGCATTTAGTGAAAGAGCATACCCTTTCCTATTCATCATTTGATTCATCAAACATAACCATTTTGATTTGGGATTAAAAATTGGTTTCATTACATTCTAATTTTTTTCATTTAGCTCACATTAAAATGAGGGTAACCTATATGCTTGGAAGTCATGCCTAGTTGATGGTTGACATAAAGAATCATAGAAAGAACATTATCTCTCTCTCTCTCTCTCTCTGTTATAAAAAAAAAAATTGAAATATACACATATTTCTTAAACACGATCTTACTTGGGAACATCTCTGCATGATTACACAATCAGATTAGTAGGTACTCCCTAGCTCGTTACCTCTATCAAGTCATTATCTTAGAGGATGGCCCATCCCTACCATAAAACACTTGAAACCTCTCCTTTTAGATATCCTTCTTCGTAGGAAGCCTTCCTCACCAAAAACTCTATTCTAAAATTCATGAGTTAGTATTCTAAATATCATAAGCTCAACACATTAAAAACCACCAGTTAGGTACATGTTTTTAGTGTTTGATTGATGTGTATTTTGAGGTGTGAGAATACGCTTCTCCATTTTTCCATTATGTTTCCTTACACAATCCACAATCACAGTTGGAGTATTCTGACTTCTTACGAGTGTGTGTGGACTTCATTGCATCATCTCCAAGAATCTAGGTTGATTATTCATCTCACTAAAATTCATAACAATCCATTTTTCTACATCTTTCAAATTTTCACAGTAACCATCATCGGTTACCCCTGACCAACATCGGTTTTTCTCAACCAGCATTGGTTTTCTTTTCTTTTGGGTTAAATTACCTAAAGAACCCTTATTTCATTTTTTCTTGTTGTTAGAGTTCTTGTGAGTATTTTTACTCTCTTTGCTTTGATAAAAAATCATCATACTACTTGTTCATCTGACTGTCACCAGTATTTTCCTCATTTGATAAAACTTTTCCTGTCTCACACAAGAACTAACCCCGATTACCCATTAACCAAAGATCGGTCATCCTTAACTAGCATCAGTTACCCCATATTGAACCTCAACTGATATATTACCCAAGTCTACCTATAGACACTTGTTTTCTTCATTCTTACTGCCCCCTATATCATCTATAGGATAAAAATCACCTGATATATACCCATTCACATGGTGTTGACTCGTAGTCAAGCCAACGCTCTTATATTTCACGTGAGTTGTCAACCACTCCCGCCTATTCCTTAACCACCCTATGTCCTATCACCCATGGATCCAACCTTACCTACCACCATTCTTTGTAGGTAACAAGGAATTTTCAAGACTCCTTGATCGAATCCCATGGCTTTATAGTTTTACCTTTCCCACTCTTCCACTGGGACTCCTCGTGTTAGTTGATATACGTCATGCCTGTATTCATCTCTCCCGCCTTATTCCCGATTCTACATCAGCCCTAATAATTTGGCATTACCCTCACCTACTTCACCCCCAAAGTGGTTTCATAGCTAGGACCCATACCCTCCATGATCGTTGCATCTGCAGATCAATCGTACATGTCGTATATGTTGTCCCCTCATCAAACACCTAGGCCATAGCCCCATCCGCACCCACTGTCTCACAAATACCCATTCGCAACACAATCACTGTGGTGACTCGACCCCTACTACCTTCCAAAATCTTGTCCTCTCCATCTCAAAAACACTTCGCCCGATCATTACTAGAGTCACGGTGACCATCCCACCTACATACACATACTATCAACAACCCCTATCTCATCTGTCACCCATTCTAGATACATACCCTCTATGTCATTCCCTATTCTCAACCTACCTATTCGACATCACCATACAATGGAATGCCGCCCACGTCAAAGGTTATATACCATCCCCCTTATGCCATATGAGGAGCCTTTCCACCATAACCTACCAATGACCTTATCAAATTGATGATGGAAAGGATGCAAACACTAGAAGCATTGGTTTTCAGCTCACACAATTCTCTCACCTATGATGAAATCTATAATGAGCCCATTCATCCATCCATCCCTATTCAACCATACCCTGTACATTGGGAAATGTCAAATTTTAACCATTTCAATAGTAAGGAAGACCTACACAACAGCATTTACAACCTTTCAAACATGGGTGTTACCTGATCGCCCATGACAACGCTTTACTCCTACGGACCTTCCCGATGTCCCTGACCTGACCTACATTAGAATGGTACAGTGGGATACCAAGACACTCCATCTACTTGTTTAATCAAGTAGCCCAAGCCTTCCTAGATCACTTATCCATCAACATTGTTAAGAAGGTTACCATGACTAATCTTTATTCCACACGACAATACGATGATGAGTCTATCACTGAATTTGTCACTCATTGGCGCAACCTAATTAACCAGCTCACATTTCAATTACCTCAAACTAAACTCGAGTTTTTAGTCGGGTGTGCAAGAAACATCTCACCAACTCTGCAGATGCAGACCTTTTGCACTTTTAATGAGGCATTCACCATGGAACAAAAATTTGAAATCATGCTATCGACGAGAAGAAAATTAAAATTCATAACAAGAACATCACCTTCAAATCAAATGATCCTTCTTCATCTTCAAAACCCCAAAAAATTATTTGAAACCCAAAGATTCTTTCAATGCCATAGTTCTCAAGGTTGATCCCCCTCATTAGTCAAACCAGCCCAAACTTCCTTCTAATATCTCTCCCGCCTAAGATTTCTAGTTTAGACGAGAACAACGAAAGTACACTTTGATAAGAGAATCTTACTCTTCTATTTTGGAAAAGCTTGTTAAAATTTGTGCCATTACCCTTCCACCTATAAAACCACATAGTGGTATTGACCCTGAGCAACCCATGCCCACATAGTATAAGGAACATGAATTTTGTAACTATCATCATGTCAAAGGTCATAACGATAATAACTGCATCACCTTCAAGAATATCGTCCAATAAATGTTAGACAACAAAGATCTAGTCTTGGATAGCCCGAATGCACCCGCTAACCAAAACCTACACATATTCAAAAATCCATTCCCTAATCATGCCCCATCTTCCAACCAAGCTGGTGACACTTTAAACAATGATAACAATGTCCGCGAAGTCCATGCTATTTTCGATGACATACCAATTGCTTCCCAATTGCCTCATGTTCCTTCCATAGATGAAATCTTAGCCCGAGCTCCACTACCTACACAAGAGCCAATTTCATCTACTCCTCCACCCACAAGGGAACCCCCTTCATTTTCTCCATCACCCATGGAAGAGCCTATAATTAGCACACCACCTTTGACCCCTCAAATTTCTGAGCAGTTGTCAGTGACACCTCTCCTACTCATAGGAGATGCATGTCCACCGCCTACACCATCATAAGGAGATTCCACCTTGTCCGCCCATCCTCTCCTCTACCCATAGAGGATCCTGTAGAAATACCATTTCCTTTGGATGACCATTCACCATTGAACCTTCAGGATCTTGCTGATTTTCTTTCGTCTCTCTTACCCACAGAGTCCGAGGCTAGCCATTTCCCTGTCTCAAACACATTTTATGGGAATTACAACTCTATCCACATCGGCCCTGCTTATAACAAAACCATTTTCATGCTTGGCTGATCACCGAGACTATGTCGGTAGAGCCTTACTTTGGGGACACCTTCTATTTCCTGTTTCAACACAAATGTAGTTGACCCTCACTGACACCTCCACTATCTATCCAAAAGTTTTTCAAGTGATCAAACCAAACAAAACTACAAATATTACAACACCTTCAATGTTACCACCCATATCCCAACTCACACCTCTTCCCATATCCCAACATACATCTACACCCAAACACCTACCCTCGCCTATATTATCCCCCTTACCTAAACCTATCACTACCTTAGGGTTCATACCGACAACTAGCCTTACTCACCCACCCATCAAATTAGATTTAGCCACATCTTCCAAAACTAATGTTGAACTTACCCTAGACCCTAAATTGAAGATCCAATCTCTTATATCTCATACACCAACCTCACCTACTACGCCCTTATCACCTTCACCCTTTATGTCCATCCTAGGACCTCACCTCAACCCCGGCCAAGAAACCCCGCCAATGGTAAACAAAGAACGTAAACACTAACCTCATCATTATGAACCTATAACATACCCAAGTGATCCACACGATCTCCATAGTCACCTAAAACCTTCTTACCACCCATACCACCACTACCATCCATAACTTTTTCACTACCCATGACACTTTCTTCTCTTTCACTCACACCTTCTACCCAACCTCTACCACCCATCTCCACGACACCTCGGTTAACCCCATGGGTAACCTATCCTCTTCCACCATCTGATTTTCTCTCCACATCTCGTACACTGTGTAATCGTTACCCAAAAAGATGCAACCTAAAGCTAAAAATCCGCTACCCTCTAATAAGGTAGTTAAACCAACCAAACCTTCCATCGTAAACTCTTCTACCATACTCATACTCGAGAAGATGTGACCAACACCTAAGACCACACCACACACCAAACTAATATACCAACCTAATCCCCATCCTATAAAGCCTCTTCCTCCATAATCAACCACACCCGTATCCAAACCCACATTCACCTCCCATTGTGATCCACTAGTAGGATCCTATGCCAAAATCTTATCCAATCTCCTCGAACTTTGTCATCACATTACCATCTCTTAGACCTTATGACTCACTCAAACCCAAACCAAAAGGGTTTGAAAAAACCAAAAATTTGCCTCGCCATCGTATGCCCGAACATGATCTAGAGAATCTGTAAGGATTTAAAAACCGCTCTTGGCCAATTGTGTCCTCCCAAGAAATTTTTAATGACGATTATCTTCTTGATGAGGATCCCATTTCACCTCCACAAATTTACCTAGATCTACTTCCATTACCTACTCAACAACCAAAATATCCACCCTCACAACTCTTTGATCCACCCCCGAGATTTGAGATTAACATGGTCCATATAAGAGAGTTGGCCAAACCACCACCCAAATGCCAATGCACCCTACTCATTTCACAAGGATCGTATCCCCCACTAGGGTTTTGTCCCTCATGCCACTATACCTTCCATGACACACCCTCTTCATCCACCTCTCCTTAGATTAACATGATCAACATAGCCACCTGTGCTCAGAAAGATAAGGGCAAGGAAAATGCAACTAGCCCATCAACCAACCATGTACCCAACATACCATCCACACCCATACCCAAAGTCACCATTCGAGGTCCTGCATATCCTATTTCCGATGGGGTCACGCATCACACAATGCTAAAACAACTACACCAATCCCCCTCAAAATGTCTTTATATGACCTTGTCTAAACCTTGGAGTCACATCGTCAAGCCCTCATGGAGGTCCTTCAATATATTGAAGTCTTACAAAATGATCCCACACCCGTAGCCTCCATCATTACCCCTCACCACGTAGCCTCTCTCACTAGGTCTTTGCCTTCCTCTACACCTCCACCTACTCGCCAAGTGGTCACCCTCAACTTTTCAGATGAAGAGATCACTCCCTTCTAGTTCGAGGACCCCGACCCCATTCTTTTCATATCCATCTTTATCAATAATATACGCATACGATGTGTTATGATCAATGGTGGTGCTAGCATTAATATCATCTCCTCCCATGCATATGACCAAATGCAGATTTTTACCAATTACATGCATGATAATTTGGTTATGCTATGCTCCTTTAATGACACCATGACCTCTACCCTAGGTACCGTTGTTCTCCATGTTTGCGTGGGCCCTTGCACTATCCCAAAACTTTTCTATGTCCTAGAAGGGGAGTTCCAATATAACTTGCTACTCGGCCGACCTTGGATCCATGCCATGGGTTGTGTCCCTTCGACTTTACATCGATGCCTCAAATTTGAACATGAGGGACATAATTACACCATCCTTGTTGACCCATCACCTTTCAAGATTTGTAACATGCTATATCGGCCTAATGATGTGCTTGTACCGGTCAAGGCATCTGCCACTATCACCACTTCACCTTCACCCACGAGCCCATCCACCAAAACTACCACTACCTCTCTGCTGCATCTAACCTTGTTATCCCCAGGCAGCTGCAGCCTCTACCATTAACGCACTTGTTTCCCCATCATCTAGCGAGCCATCCATCCCCACTACCCACATACTAACTATTGATCCCTTAGAATGTGTTTTTCAATGCCTCACTCTGGGGGAATATCGCCTATAAAATATCGACACCTTCCTCACCCCACAAGAGTATGGGAATCTGTGTCAACACCCCAACTATGAAATCTCGCATCGGTGATGTTTTTCCTTATGGCCCTCCCCACCTTCGCACCAACCTAACATATGGGGGACTTGATATTTCCACCTATAAACCTAAACCTCCATCCCAAGCCCAACCATTTTCGTCTGACCTACACTCCCTCACTAACCTCTACTTCACTCATAATTTCCTCCACCGGTGCACGTGGAAAGGATTTGGCTTCAGAGTTTATGAATAAGGCCACATACTGGCATTTATTATACCTCTCATAAACACAATGACCGTAGTGGAATTGGGTTTGATGATCCACCTTCCAATAAGGTTCACGCGACCTTATCTAGGACAAGAAATCTTCCCCAATGGATTATAACTCACATCGAATATTACACTAAATGGGTAGAGGCCATTCCCTAATTTATACAAAAACCGAGAAAATGTGTGAATTCATCAACCATCATATCATTTTTCACTTTGGTGTTCCTCACAGCCTCATCACTAATAATGGAAAGCAATTCAAAAACAAAACCCTACGCAAACTATGGGACTATTTTGGCATCCAACTCGGGCTTTCTCATCACTTTATTACCCATAAACCAATGGTCAAGCTGAATCAACCAATAAAACCTTGAACAAAATTCTTATGAAGGTAGTTAATGATACTGGGAAAGATTGGCATACACACATTCCTTTCACCTTGTGGACTTATCATATTAATATTCACACTTTGAATGTTGCCACACCCTTTTCTCTGGTCTATGGTACAGAGGCTATTTTACCTCTCGAAGTCTAGATTCCATCTCTCTCGCATCTCACTACAAGACATGCTCAACGATGATGAATTTTTCCAGGATTGTTTGGCACAACTTGAGTTATTAGATGAGTGCCATCTCAATGCTCTTGACCATCTCCAAATCTACCAAAAACGTATAAAATGTGCCTATGAAAAATGGGCTCATGATTGAACCTTTCGTGTCCGTGACCTTGCCCTGAAGGAAAATCAACATGTAACCAAAGATGAGAAAAATAAACAGGGAAAATTTGCTCATAATTGGCTTGGACCCTATATCATTACCCATGCCTATGGATTAGGTGCTAATAATTTGTCTTCACTCAAAGGTAAACCCAACCTAAGACCCTTAATGCCTTGCATCTTCGACCATTCTATTGTTGACATCAAGTCATATATCACTTTATGTCACCTGATCGCTCGTTCTTTGAGCGTTTTTCACCTTCCATATTACCCATTTTGAGGATCCATGACTAAACAAGAATCATGTGATTACCCACCACCATTTTATCCTTGTCTTCAATATGAGTACCACGGCTCTACTCATAGCATGATTCTCATGGATACTTTTCATCTTGTTCAATATGGAATCCCATGGTTGTTCATCACTCGAAACCACCTCTTTCATAGTTAATCTTTGTGTGTTATGGCCTTGTCTTCTAAACAAGGACCTAATCTTCCTTTATAGTCTTGTCCATGACTTAAACATCTAAAAACAAAAATGGATACAACTCCTTGAGTCAAAATTCCAACAAAATATGACTCCCTCAAATGGGACATCTCTTCACTCTAATTCCACCACTATAAATAGACTGCTCCCTTGAAGGACAACTATATAAGGTCATTACAAAAATGTAATAAATATCCAAAAGCTTCCCACATCGATCAACTTCATGAAGACCTCAAGGAGATAATATAATCATCCCATATAGAATTCCCGCATCGATCAATCTATTAAAAACCAACAAATGAAGGAAAAGGATGAAATTTTTGTCATGGAATTTCCTATTCTTGATCTTGGGTTACTTGTTCCAAAAGAAATGCTGTCGTACACTAAGTTATGCTACACTTCTTATTCTCATCTACTTTCCTTTTAGCATAATTTAACCTTTTCTCAAGGGACTTTCCGCAAACACAACATTTCATGATCATGTGACTTTTTCACCCTTAGAATGGTCCATTATGCAATGCCTTTAAGGGTCTTACGTTCATAAGCCCCTCTTAGGTATGGATTGACTCATTAGGGTTCTTATCAAATTAAGCAGCTCTTTTACCACCTCTTACCATTCACCTTCCTCATTACTTATTGATTATCCTATACAGGACCGATCCTCAACACCTATATTTAAAAATCACTCAACCAATCCTATGACCTAAACTCAACCATGCCTATTCCTAAACTCAATCATGCTTATAACCTACATTTAACCATGCCTCACACCTACCAACCCATTCCTCTACTTTATCATAATATTCCGTAGCTTATGGGAGAACTACATCGGCCCGAGGTCCCTTTTCACCGAGACTCTATAGGCAGACTCCCAGGGCATGGGGCCCTTGGAGGCTAGCTCGGCCACTCTCTACTCTAACCAATTCCCTATTCCCTTTCCTTTTCCCATTCACATTACACCATAGTTAGTTTCCTTTATATATCAATAATTGGAAATTAAACCACACAAACAACAATTGTTAAACATCTTTACCATCATAATTTACACATTCATTTAAACACATCTATCATTTCTCTACCATTATCATACATTTTCCTACAAATAATCTTAACATGATCCATACCATCACAAATTACACACATTAATGAATTAGAAATTCAATTAACCATAAAACCCGACTCAATCCATGCCTAGGACCTAACTCAATCCATGCCTAAACCAACCTCGATTCCAACCATGCATAAACTAACCCGACTTTCCACGATCCATGCCTAGGACCTCGACTCGATCCATGCCTAAACAAGTTTGACTCCAACCATGCTTAAATTAACCCGACTCAATCCATGCCTATGACCTAACTCGATCCATGCCTAAACTAACCCGACTCGATCTATGCCTAGGACCTGACTCGATCTATGCCTAGGACCCGACTCGATCCATACTAAACTAACTTGACTCGATCCATGCCTAAACTAACCTAACTCAATCCATGCCTATGACCTACCTCCCTCCATGCCTAAGACATGAATCTATCACACCTAACTTACCTAGTTCCCATCACATGTACAACATCATCATCGAAAGTACATATACACATCATGCCATAAACATCATCATCGCCATATATATATAAATCATCAACATCTCTACATGTCTACTCAAATATATCCAATATAAAATGTCTATAATACAAATATCTCAAGATCATCGGCACACAAGCTAGTATCATATACAAAATATAATCAAATGCATGTAGGTTGGTATCACATACAAAACATCATCGGCTCGACCCACATCGACTTGACCGGTGTCGGTTATACCTAGACCAACATCGGTCCTATGCCCTAGAAAATCATGGTCAATTGTACCTAACCCAACATCAATCTTGTGCCCTAATAAACCATTATCGATTTACCTAGAACATCACCGGTTAAGTATGACCAGCGCATCGGTTCACTGTCATACTCTTGTTAATACCCTTTCCCCATTTCCGACCAACATTTCCCTTCCCGCCACCGTTTGACCTTAGCCACCCTTATAGCAACCCACCTCCAAGCCTAAATTACCTATACCTATCCTTAATTGCATTTAGGGACTTGTTACTTTACCCATAACTTGGCCCTACCCACCATGCCGTGACCAAACTACCTAGACCCGAAACATTGTTAGTGACCTCGTGAACTTATGTGCTCGCTATACCTTGCGGCATTGTACCCATGTTTTTGACATGATGACCTTACCTTTCCTATTACCGTGTTGTTTATCTTGACCCAACCTTTGGTGTAATCGGAATATACCTAAATGTTCTCGCACCTAACCTACGTTGTGTTTCCGCACCATATCCTATGCCTTGATATCAAAATTACTTCAACCTTGTATGGATAAACCAATCGACCTTGGACGATGCAGCGTTTGTAAGTTCTTCAACCTAGAACCATGTTACGCTTTATAACGTGTGCATGCATTTGAATGCCACTACCTTTGACCCTAGCCCATTTACTTGTTTACCTATTTTTACTCTATATCCTTTCCCACATTCTCCCACATCTACGCTCCTTTTCACAACACCCACCTTTTATCAAACCACTCACCACTTCCATCTTCCACCTCACCGGTTCTGGTTTGAGGGGGATCACATTCACCCATACACGGGCACCCACTTCTTATTTTTGTCAAAGCATCGCTTACCAATACAAGTTATGTGACAAAAAGGGAAAATTTAGACACCTAAATTTGGTTACATTCCCCTTACCGATCGGATAACTAACTTAAACATGGGAACCTAACCATGGCCCCATTTCACCCCACATTAATAATTAATTTAAGTAAATTAAATACTAATCCTCATAATATCCATTATTTTACTAACTTAATTGACCTAATTTCCATCTCACCTAGACACCTCATCTAGCCACCTCACCTTAGACCTATTCTTGGCATGTTTTCATAACTACAATAACTAAGTCTTACTTACCTTAATGAGCTAAGATTTGGTCTAACCCTAAAATCAATCCCTATAATATCTCTCACCACATTCCCGTCCATTACAAGGGAAGCTTATGTTCTAATCTGTGATGCCAAAACCAAATTGGCCTAAGAAATTAGAAACATCTTCCCCTTTTAGTAAACCTAGGAAATCCTACCTTAACCAATGCCGGTCACCCCTAAGCCGATGTCTGGTCAACACAGAACCATCGTCGCTTACCATTTATTCACCTAAGAAACTTTATTTTTGGGTTGGCACATTCTAAGAGCAAGGGGACGAGAAGAGAGTTGCATGCAAGCGGAACTAGAGTCTTTTCATGCACCCAGACATCCATAGCCAACACCATGATAGATTTAGGAGCATTGGCACTCATAGTAACATTCGAGAAGCGCCACTATTGCACAAAGCTCCATTCCATCAACCAATCATCACCACCACCCAACCATTGGACCTGCAAGATTAGTAAGTGTTTTTATCATTAATCATTTCCATTCATATTCTACTCATAGAGTTGTTACCATTATTCTATTAACATTCTCATCCCTCCATATCCTTCTTTTTGAGAAACTCAAAAAACCTCACCCAACCTTTTATCAGATCACCTATCCTAGACCTTCCACCTCTCTAAGTGTTCTTATTATTCCCACAGACCTCACCATCTCCTTCTTTAGCCCCATCTAACCTTACCTAGACTCTACAATAAGGTTTTCATTGAATTATTATTACCTTCACACCGACTCCGGTTACCCATAACCGTCCGCCGGTCTCCGTTAATCGTCATCGTTATACCCAATCGACATTGATCTCTATGTTTTATACCTTGCCCAAAACTAGAGCCAAACAACCTCCTACCAATTGACCTAAACAACCAAGAATCGACCACGACTGCACTCCACTTGATAGTTATCTCCTCCTTTAGATCCAACTATAACCTAGCCTGTTGTGATTGGATTTGCTTATTGTACTTGAATGAGATACCTAAATCATATCAACTACAATAGGAATTTATTTATTTCTCGCATTAATTTGTTTTAAACGCTTGATTGACAACCGTCTTGAAGTATCACACTTCACAAAACTAGCATATGCTAGGTACGGTCCATTGTCATATATCATTTAACTTCTCTTTTTGTGGTCTTGTTTTATATTACGGTGTAGTTACTCCTAGCCAAAAGGAATCTCTCTCACAATAGGAAATTGATTGAGAAGCGAGAACGCGTGCAACAACCTCTAACCAACCTATTTAATAGGTATTCCTCCTACCCCATTACCCTATCTCTTTTGTCATTCAAAAATGTAAAGAAAATAACTTGAAATAATAAGTACTAATTAACTCATTTCTTTTGACCACCTTTCTTCACTTTCTATTGCTACTTTCAGTTTTGCACCCTTACTTGCTCACTACATTTTTACTCTTTAGAAATTTTCATCTCGGATGTCGCACCTAGCCAGGATGCCAACGCGTCAAGCGCCCTCGTCCCCTCTAGGTGCCCTGTCCCCTTTGTACTTTAATCACACTTTTTAGGTCCTTTTTATCCGTTTGAGCATCTTACCTTTTTGGTAGTCATCCTTTTCAAGGTTAATCACAAAATTAAAGCAAAGGAATCATATAAATATAAAGTTATACGATAATAACAAAGGACCAAAGAACTAAGCATTAGCTATCACCACCTAATGTTGCATCCATCAAGGCATCTAAGAGCTCCATTAGCATCCATCTAGCTCCATCACAAGGGACATAAGGGATGGTTTTATTCATCACACTTCATAGGAGGAAAGTTCATTCTATTTCATGCACACATTTATTACATTCTACATCTAGCTACTTTCTTGTTATCCAACCGTGACGCACATAAGAGTAACCTATGGCATAATTTTGCATACACACACAAAACTACATTAGTTATAAGATGTAGTGTAGGGCTCGATTGTAAGTTCACAATTGTGATAGCTGAGGATAGTTTGACCCCTCATTTTGCATCTTTCTTTTTGGGATTAGATGTCTATTTGACGGTTTTCTAGGTTCATTCTTCATTGTAGGTTTCCAGAAACCTCGCGATATTGGTGTGACCAAAGGATACTAAAGATGAACACCTTGCGACACACCTCAGAGGAGTTTTCCTGAGCATTTCCGCATACCCAAGTTCCCAAAAATAGGTCCAAGGCACCCACGGGTGCTCCTGTACCTCTCCAAGAATCCCAGTCCGACTTATTGCTCTAGATCTACATTGTTCAAGGCTTTTATGTGACACTTCTTCTTCTCTATTCAACTAGTCAGAGCTTTAGTCCAGTCTAGACTTTTACCATGGATCATCTAAGGATTTTTACTCTCTCTTTGCAATCAGGGTTTCATTATTTATTTCTTAGTTTCTTGGGTATTTATTTTTGTACTCAGTTGTTATTCTTTCATTTCTGCAATAACATTCAAATTACGCTCATAAATTACATTATAGCTTAATCATTTTGGTCAAAAATTTCATGGTTAAACACGCCTTAGTAGATAATGGGTTTACCCTCAAAATTTGTAATATATCCTTTATTCATCTTTTAGGCCTCTCGTGAAAATTATTTTTCTCCTTCATTAGTTTTTATCTGGATTCGATAATATTCCCAAGTGTGTTTTAGGTACCATTACTCTCCCTATCAATGTTGGTCCATGTAAAATCAATATTAATAATATCCAATAACCATTCCTAATAACCTCAATTATAATATCCTTCTTGGGTGGCTTTGGATCCATGCCATGCATGTGGTCCCTTTACTCTACATACATGGCTTAAATTTTGTTATCAGGGTATTTTTTATGATGTCCCAGCTGATCTATCCCCTTTTGCATATTGCCATTTTATTGAGAAATCCATTGATGGTCCTTGTTCTCTCGCTGCTCCTACTAAAGAATTTTCTAAATATGGACTAGTATATGAATATTTGTGCCACTATGGCTTCTCTGATATAAGTTTAGGTTAGAAAGAACATAAATTAACAACACTTTGGGATCTTCCCACATAATCTCACAAATTTGGATTGGGATATCATCCTCCATCTCTCCCTCCTTAGGAAGATTATATCGCATTTCATACTTCTTCACTTCCTATTGTACATCCAAAACTCATCAATTTTGTTTCCTATACCACTTGGGATAATTTATAAATTTTGTCTACTGATGACAATCTTCTAGAACACATGGGAATTTATGATCAATTCCCTTATTTTCACCACAAGAGGTGTTCTCCATCATCCCTCAATGCTACTACTTACTTTGAAGAGTCTCGATACACTCATATATAATAGCACCGATCCTCTTTATAGTATTCCTACAGATCCATACATCGAGGATCGGTCTTATATTCTCAATGAAGATACAATTCAACATAATCATTGTATATATTTACACCCCGGGTAAATATAGCTAAGCACAAGGCAAATCGGGAAAACAAGTCGAACAACACGGATCAAAAACATGTCGAGGCCATCCCCAAACCCGACGCAAGAAAAGATGCAGCAGGGTCTCCAAAACCCGACGCAAAAGGAAATCGGGTTTTCGGGGCGGAGAAGCATGATGGAACGACATGCTCGGTGTTTCCCTCGGAAAGACTCGTTCCTTTTAGAAACAGAGATAAGGTTAGGGTTAGGAGGAATACCTTAGAATGTCGAGATGGTGTGCGCGTGCGTAGAGAAAGATTAGGTTGATCATGGAGAACTCCTTTTTGTCTTGGAAGGACTACTGCGAATAAGAACACAAGACCACAAGATTTGATTAAACAATAAATGAGGAAACTACGCTTGGGCCCAAGAAATATAAAACTTCCTTTCGAAGGTGGTCACTCCCGCTAATATGAATTAACACAAAAGACCAGTAAGTATCAATTAAATTGTTTCGTTGAACTGGGTAGGGGAAAGGCTGGTTTTTCTGGTTTTGATCAGAGGAACCGATGGCGGTTACTGATAGCCGATGCCGGTTATGATAGCCGATGCGGTTTCGATAATCGAGCGACTTAGGTGGGTTCTAAGATCTTCTTAGTAGCTATGGTGTTTGTAAGGCTTGTTTATGGATGATATTAGGAAATGAGATGATGAGGGGTAAAAGAATGACAGTTAGATGCAATGGCACGTTGGGTAGTGGATTCAGAAAGGGATTTAGGAGGACTATGATTCAAAGAACATAAGAAATGTTATAACAGAGGACATGCAAGATATGACTTACTGGCTTTGACGAAGATGCAAGTTGATCTCCTCTACTGCAAGCACTTCTGGTTTCTTTACTCATCTCTGCTTGATTAAATGAAGATCAGGACTCTGTTCCTCGCTCGCAATGCTCTCTGTTGGTCTAGAAATCCTTTGACTGATCTCCAAAATGAAATTCCGATCTGTTGTTTTGGTTTGGGGAGCCCATTTACAGGGAACCGGTGGCGGTTGCGTAACTGACGGCGGTCGAGTAGGAACCGCATCGGTAAGGAAAAAGTAGGCTATTTTTAGTAAAATAGCCCACCTTCCTTGCTTTTCTCCCGAGAGATCAGTTGCGGGCTTGGTCAAGTGGCTAGAAGGTCGGCTTTGGGTGCGAGTAAGGAGGCATTAGTTATGGATGTGAGTCTAGACCAAGTCATGGGTCTTAATTAGGTTAGTTTAGGGTTAGGGCTAGGTCATGATGAGGTGGCAAAGTGAGGTGGCGGGTAAGGTGATGTGGATTTATCAATTAGAGGGCAATTAATAAATAATTGTGTAAGGTTTAGGTGATGAGGTTATATTGCGAGATGAGATGCGGGTCACAAGGGGTCGTAAGACACGAATTTGGTGTCTACATTAGCCCCTTATTGTCGTGTAGCTTGTTTTGTAAAGTCACATGCGCGACAATAATATGAAGTGGTTTCTCCGTTAAGGATATAGGTAATCCCCCTCAAATCTATCATAGATTGAGTGAACGGGAAATCAGGGATAGGGTTGATAAAGGGTGAATGTTGTAGAGAGGATGGTAAGGTGGTGGGGTAGGTCCAAGGAAGCAGACGCATGTTGAAATGCAATAGTACGACTAGGGTACATGATTTGTGAGCAAACCAGCAATGTGTAGGCAAAGGTCGATAGTTTATCCAAACAAGGGTGATATAATCCTGGTATCCAAGGCATAGGAAGTAGCTCCAGGGTATATAACAGGGGGGGACAGGGCGCTTATGCATGTTCGGGACGTTACCAAATGGTTGGTTTGGTTGAGATAAACGTCACGGTCTAGGTCTAGGCAAAGTTGGTCGACAGATCAAGTCAAGGACCCTAATCATGCTAAAACACGAACAGGTGAGCTCGATTGAACAAAAGGTACATGATGGATGGATAAAATAAAACGTTGATTGTGGGTATGGTATTGAAGTGATACGGCCTTGGGTCAGGCCAAGTGGTTGGGCGGTGGCCTTGGGTCAGGTCAAATTGTTAGGGCGAGGCCTTGGGTCGGGCCGGATGGGTAGGTTGAGGCCTTGGGTCGGGCCGGATAGGTAGGTTGAGGCCTTGGGTCGGGCCTAATGGTTAGGGCGAGGCCTTGGGTCGGGCCGAATAGGTAGGTTGAGGCCTTGGGTCGGGCCAATTGGTAGGTTGAGGCCTTGGGTCGGGCCAAATTGGTAGGGCGAGGCCTTGGGTCGGGCCAAATAGGTAGGGCGAGGCCTTGGGTCGGGCCAATTGGTGGGTTGAGGCCTTAGGTCGGGCCGAATAGGTAGGTTGAGGCCTTGGGTCGGGCCAATTGGTAGGTTGAGGCCTTGGGTCGGGCCAAATGGTGGGTTGAGGCCTTAGGTCGGGCCGAATAGGTAGGTTGAGGCCTTGGGTCGGGCCAAATAGGTAGGGCGAGGCCTTGGGTCGGGCCAATTGGTGGGTTGAGGCCTTAGGTCGGGCCGAATAGGTAGGTTGCGGCCTTGGGTCGGGCCAAACAGGTTGGTTGCGGCCTTGGGTCGGGCCAAGTGGTTGGGTGCGGCCTTGGGCCAAGTGGTTGGGTGCGGCCTTGGGTCGGGCCAAATGGTTAACAAGGGGTTTGCAGCAAAGGTAGATATTTGCGATGTTTGTGAGTCACGAGCGGAGGGACTAGAGGCTAGATACCTCCATGCGAGAGAGCGTATTCACATGTTACAGGAGAGATTGGCAGATCGGTGGCGGTACCAATACCAGCGGTGGTACCTTTGAGGACAGGAGGCCCGGCGAGAGGCGTTGACGATCATGATCATCACCTGGTTTGGGATGAGGCGTGAGGGTCTAAGTAAATGTTATCGAGGTATAAGAATAAATAAGGATGCCGACCTGCGTGTCGATGATAGAGAAGATGTATTTGTTTAACATCTAAATAAAACTGAATATGTATGTTGATTTGAGTTATGATAATAATAAGAATGTTTTCGTTTTGTTTTGAAAAAAGGATAAAGAGGAATGTGATTAAATAGAAATACACCAAAAATATTTATATTTACCACACATGATAGGTTATGGTAGGGGATGGTCAAGCTAACCTTGGGAGACCCCATGTCTCCGAAGTGCTGCCTACATAGCCCTTTGCACACAGCAAGGAGGGGCCTCAGACCGATGTAGTTCTCCCTTAGGATCAGGGAGAGGCGAATTCAGGCAATTTGGTACAGTTTAGGCAATTGGTTGGTTGGTAAAAATATTAAGATTGGTAAAGGTAAGGTTGATGGTGTTGGTAATGAATTGGTGATGTTGTAAAAAGGTATAAGGGAAGCGAAAGTTAGCCTACCCAAGTAGAAGGGAACCATGTCCTGATTAAGGTCAACACACAATCCTAGATGCGAGGCAAAGCAGAAAGAGTGCTCCGTAGGTGAAAAGAGCTAAACAAACCACACAACGTAGAACGAGCTTGGCGCCCTAGGTACCGTGCATAGACGAGAAGTCAATCGGTGAAAAGAGTTGTGTGATCACAATATATCGAGCGTACATTACGTCCCTTGAGTTGAAACAAATGGTGAGGTGAGGTGGATGATATAGTTGAGATACGGAGAACTTATTACAAAGTGAGTGTTCTGCCGGAAGAGAACCTACCCTAAATAGACAAGTCCATGACTCAAAAGTTCTTTTGAATGAGGCTTTTATTTTTTTGAATGTAGACTGATCGATGCGGGAAGTCTACAAGGGATATTGATTGTATTATTCTTGAGGTCTTCACGAAGCTGATCGATGCGAGAAGCTTCTGAGAAAAGGCTGACTGTGTATAGCTGTCCTTCGGGGGAGCAGTCTATTTATAGTAGCAGATATGATTTAAATGCATAGCTGTCCTTCGAGGGAGCAGTCTATATATATAATAGCATTAATAGTTTTTGGCATATAGCTATCCTTCGAGGGAACAGTCTATATATAATTTAGATAGCTAGATGTTCTTTTGGCGTGAAGCATCTAGTTTAGTAGGAAGTTTGACTCAAGAAAATCCCATAAGAATACGGCTTATTTTAATACTTTGAAGTCATGGACTAGACTAAAAAGGGGAAGGCATCATCAAGGGGAGGTGAGAATCAAACTATGTGAGCTTGATTGTTATTATGAGGTGTAGGAAACAAGTGCATGCAGTGAGCTCAAGGGACGAGCGGCAGGTAGATAAGAAGTGATATAACACTAATTTCAACAGTAGAATGGTCGAAGATGCAAGGCATTAAGGGGTTCAGGCTCAGGTTTACCATTAAGCGAAGCTAAATGATAAGTACCAGATCCATAGGTGTGAGTGATTATATAAGGCCCAATCCAATTGGGAGCAAATTTTCCACGTTTGCTCTTTTCTAGTTTGGTTACATGTTGATTCTCTTTGAGGACAAGATCACCAACCTTAAAGGTACGCTCATGAAGTCGCTTATCATAAGCACGTTTAATGCGTTTTTGATAGATTTGAAGGTGATCAAGAGCTGTAAGACGACGTTCGTCAAGAAGCTCCAATTGGGCTAACCGCTCTTGGCGGAAATCATCGTTGGTGAGAATATCCTGAAGAGATATTCTAAGGGAGGGTATTTGTATTTCGAGAGGCAAAACAGCCTCGGTACCGTATACCAAAGAAAAAGGTGTGGCATTAGTAGAGGTACGAATGCTAGTACGATAAGCCCAAAGGGCAAAGGGGATGTGATCGTGCCAATTTCTTCCGGATTCATTGACAACTTTCATGAGGATTTTGGTTAGTGTTTTATTAGAGGACTCGGCTTGCCCATTGGCTTGTGGATAGTAGGGTGATGAGAAACTAAGTTTGATACCAAAGTTGTCGCAAAGGTCTTGCAACAACTTGTTTTTAAAAGATTTACCATTATCTGTTATTAGGCGATGAGGAATACCAAAACGACAGATAATGTAATGGTTAATGAATTCGACAATTTTTTCTTTTTTGATTGAAATGAGTGGAATAGCCTCCACCCATTTTGTGTAATATTCGGTCACTGTGATTATCCAACGGTGACGTTGTGAAGAGGTCGGGTGAATCTCACCAATAAGGTCTAAACCCCATTGGGAGAAGGGCCAAAGATCTCGAGCGACCTGGAGCGGGTGGCTAGGAGTATGTTGAAGGTTGGCATGTTGTTGACACATAACACAACGCTTGACATATTCGTAGCAGTCGTTATTGAGAGTAGGCCAATAATAACCAAGGCGAAGGATTCGTTTGGCCACGGCAAGGCCGCTGAAATGTCCACCACAAATACCGTCATGGACCTGTTGGATGGTATGAGTGGCCTCCGCGCCAGTTAGACAGCGAAGGAGGATGCCATCAAAGCCACGTTTATAGAGGAGTCCCCCCATGACAACATAACGCGAAACACTTTTAAGAAAAGCACGTTTGCCGTTACTAGTAAGGTCAGGTGGGAGGACAGAGATTGTAAGGTAGTCGTGAAATTGGTGGTACCAGGTATCCTGCGAACTAGTAGACACAGTATTTATCATACAAACTACCGGGGTTGAATAGGATGGTGCAAAAAGTTGCTGGACCACAACGAACAATTCAGAGTCAGTTGGTGCGGCGGGAATTTGCGAGGCTAGGCAAGCCATAGTGTCCGCAAATTTGTTAGTGGAGCGTGGAATGGTTTGTATAGAATAGTGAGTAAATAAGGCTAGAAGTGAATCCACGTAGTGTTTGTATTTTTGAAGTTCCTCGTTTTTGCATTGGTAGACGCCCATAACTTGATTGACTACCAATTGAGAGTCGCCAAAAATGTTGATAGATTTGATACCTAAGTGTAACGCAACTTGGAGACCCAGAACAAGGGCCTCGTATTCCGCTGTATTATTAGTGCAAGGGAAATCGAGTCGGAATGAAAGAGGCATAGGTTCAGCGTTGAGAGGAATGAGAACAACGCCGGCTCCTCTACCGCACTGGCATTTAGATCCATCGAAGAAGAGGGTCATTGGGTACGACTCCTCCGTGAGGGAAAGAGTAGCGATGAGTTCGTCGGGAAATGTGAAATTGGTAAATTGTTCCCCAGGTAAAGGAGCTTCTGCAAGTTGGTCTGCGATGGTTTGTCCTTTGATTGATTTCTGGTGGACAAACTCAAGGTCGAGGTCGGCGAGAAGCATGAGCCATCTGGCAATGCGTTGGTTCAGATGAGGTTTGGCATACATGTAATGGATGGGGTCTGTATTGGTGATGACGAAAGTCTTGTGATTTAGAAGGTAGTGTCGGAGTTTGGTGGCCACGAATGATAGGGCTAGGCATAACTTTTCTATATGTGTGTACCTAGTCTCATAGTCCACCAAAGTACGACTTATATAATAAACGGCTTGTTCGCGATTCTCAGAGTTACGATGTGCAAAGCATGGCTCCTACAAATGCGTGGTCGGTGGCGGAAAGGTAAAGGTAGAAAGGGCGGTCGTCTTGGGGTGGGATAAGCACGGGTGGCTGCAAGAGATAAGATTTGAGAGCTTCGAAGGCTTGGTGACATTCTTTGCTCCATTGGAACGCAATGTCTTTTTTAAGAAGGTGATGAAAAGGTTGACACCGATCCGAGAGTTGGGAGATGAAACGTTGGATAGATTGGAGCTTACCTTGTAAACTACGCAATTGTTTGAGATTTTTGGGTGGGGGCATTTCTAGGATAGCTTTGACTTTAGATGGATCGACCTCAATGCCACGCAAAGAGACGATAAAGCCAAGAAGTTTTCCCGAAAGAACACCAAAGACACATTTCTTCGGTTGAAGGCGGACAGAATATTGTAACAGGATCAAAAATAATGGTTAAAACATCGAGATGTTCACTACGATGTTTAGACTTGCCGAGAAGATCGTCGACATAATCTTCAAGGATAGTGTGCATAATGTCATGAAAAATGTAGGTCATAGCCCACTGATAGGTAGCACCAGCATTCTTAAGGCCAAATGGCATGACATGATAACAGAAGGTTCCCCAAGGAGTTATGAAGGCAGTTTTGTGTTGATCGGTAGGGGCAACCAAAATTTGGTTGTATCCTGAAAAGCCATCCATGAGAGAGAGCATCTCATGACCTGCAGTTAGATCAACAAGTTGGTCAATGCTAGGTAAGGGGAAGTCATCCTTAGGGCAAGCGAGGTTAAGATCCCGAAATCTGTGCATATCCAAGTCCCCTGCCGCTTTAGTGAGCAGTGCGATGTTAGAAATCCATTGAGGATAGTCAATAGGCAAGATGAAGGAAACAGAAAGGAGTCGTTGGAGCTCCTCTTTGACCAAGAGAGCAATGCGTGGATGCATTTTTCTCAATTTCTGTTTGACTGGTTTGGAATCGGGGTTTAGGGTGATGTTATGGACGGCAATGGTAGGATCAATTCCTGGCATGTCAGCGTAAGACCATGCGAAAGCTTGGTTGCGAGCACGGAGAAAGGTAGTAAAGGCGGCTTGTTCTGATGTGTTAAGGGATTGTCCAATCTTCACAATGTGAGGATCCTCCTCTGTGTGGATGTTGATTTCTATGGTAGATTCGTTCAGCATGGTTTGGGTTTCAGATGGTAAGGCTCGTTGAATATAAGAATCATCCGCGCCAAGGTAAGTGAGGATGGAGTCGTCATCCTGGCATTCAACAACATTAATCAAAGGCGAATCCTCTTCGATCATGTCTGGATACAGAAGGGGAAGAGAAGATGGGTCCTCATTATCGCGTTGATAAGTGAGAGGACCTATGAAGATAGCATTTATGAAAAAAAAAAAGTTAGGGGGATGGATTCAGGGTCTATAGATTGTGTGGGTGATGATGGCAAAGTGGGTGATGACGGTTTGGTAGGGGCGACGTCTTCTTCTTCCAGGATACAGCTGACAGGAGGTGTCTCCTGTGTAGGTGTATTGGGAAAACCGAGACCACTGCGATCATTATGTTTACGGGTAGTCACGGGAATGAGTGTATGTCGGCCTTGTTCGTAAAGGCCAAAACCAAAGCCTTTCCATGCACAGCGAGTCAAGAAGGTGAGGGCGAAACGACGATTTGTCAAGTATTGAAAATCGGATTGGAAGGGAACCACACCAAGAGGAGGTTCAGGGGTAATGGAGGATGCGTCAACACCCCCATACGTTAGGTTAGTGCGGCAATGGGGTGGTCCGTAAGAGATTACCTCCCCCATGTGACGATCGTAGGTGGGATGTGCATGTAATTGTCCGTACTCCTGTGGGGTAGGGAAAGAACTAATGTTATATAGGCGGTACTCCCAGCGTAAGGCGCCAAAAACATCTACTAAGGGGTCGGAGGTTGGAATGTTAGCTGCGGGAAGGGAAGTGGTTTTTGCGATGGTGGTTTCATCAGTTGAAGGTGTAGGCGCGGTTGAGGTGGATGGTTGAGGTACATTTGAAGAGGATGGTTGGGTTGAATGTATGGGTGTCTTGATTGGTATAAGCACATCGTTAGGGCGGTATAACATATTGCAGGTTTTAAAGGGGGGAGGGTCAGCTTTTACGGTGTAGGACTTCCCCTCATACTCAAATTTTATGCATCTATGTAATGTTGAGGGAACGCATCCCATGGCTCGGATCCAAGGATGACCCAGCAATATATTATATTGGAACTCTCCCTCCAAGACATAGAAGAGTTCGGGTAAAGTACGTGGTCCTACCCGAATGTTGAGGATCACGGTGCCTAAGGTAGAAGTAATAGCGTCATTGAATGACCGCAACATGATGGGGTTGGCACACATGCAACTAGAAGGGATATTCATTTGTTGGAAGGCTTTTGAAGAGATGATGTTTAGGCTAGCGCCCCCGTCAATCATAACCCGACGTACTCGAATGTCCCGGACGTAAGCGGAGATGAAAAGGGCAGGGTCAGGGTCTTCTGTACCAAAGTCGACAATTTCATCTTCCGAGAAACTAACTGCAGCGGCTTGTTGTACCGAGACAGAAGTGGTGGGGGAGATGGATTGTTTGGTGAGAGAAGCAACGTGATTGGGTGTTAGAATGGAGGCGACAGGCAGGGTTTCATTAGGTAAAACCTCTATCCCTTGAAGGATCTCAACGAGAGCTTGTCGATGAGATTCAGAAGTCTGAATGAGATCATACAATGTCATTTTTACGGGTGATTGGTGAAGCTGTTTAATCATATTTCGGTGGGCAATGCCATTAGAGACGGGATAGGCGGGTCCGCGAATGACCACTTTAGGTGGTGGTGCAATCGGGATGTTTGACGGAGAAAGAGATGCCGCAGGTGTGTTTTCTTTTGCTTTCCCATTGTTTTTCTGCCCTCGAGTAGCGACACTAATCATATTAATCTCATAGACCTGAGATGAGGAAGATGGTGGGATAACTCATGGTCTTCAAGAGGTGGGGTTGTAATAATGATAGATCTTGGTGAGGCGGGGACAGATGGTATAGGAGAGGGAATGGAAACTAAAGGTCTCTCCCTTCGTAAGTTGTCTTTCTTAATCTTTCTATCCGGGAGAGGTGACTGACGAAGGATGGTTTTTAGAGCTTTGCATCCCTCCACATCATGTCCTGGTGTGCGGTGATAAGCACAGATTTTAGACTCATCGTAACCCATAGGTCGGGGTTTAGACGGATCATAAGGTCTAAGTGGAGGTAGGGAAATGGTCGTATTCTCCACCAACATAGCAAGGATTTTGGTGTAAGATCCTTTGAGTGGGTCAAAATCGGAAGAGGATGGGGGTATTGGTTGTGCGGGTTTTGGTAATGTTTGGGCGTGGTTGGTTCGCACGGGTGGTGGTTTAGCCGAGGGTGTTGATACGTGGTTTTCACTAAACGTGATTTCTTTGCACGAGAAGCTATGTTGGGTGATGAGGCCGCAGATGATGTGGTATCAGAAAACAACCACGGGGAAATAGGAGTGACCGAAAACAAATCTTTTGATGATGGAATTTGTTTAGGGTTGATAGGTGGACAGGATACGCGGAGTGACGGTGTTGCTATACCCTGGAATTTCTGTATGGGTGCGGAAGGCGTAGGTTGTTTTGAAGAAAACGCAGGAGGTATGATATATTGATGTAAGGTAGAGGGATGGGGTCCCAATATGGAAGGTAGGTATGATGATGATGGTTTTGATTGTGATAGGGGCACGGATTGAGTTTGTCTCCTAGGTGGCGGGACGGATTTATTTTTGGATAGATCGAGTCGCTTAGGCGGGTGCGTTAGACTGGGTATGGGTAAGGTCCCAAGCGTAGGGGAAGATTTGGCTAAGTTAATAGAAGTGGACGAGGCATTTGGTAGAGGTGAGGGGGGTGAAGGTGAGAACATGGGCATTTTAAGCTTCTGTAAACACTTCGGGTATATGGTGGAGTTCTCAGGATCGGTCATTTGCATTTGAGTAGAATATGGCGTACTCAAACGTTCCCATAGGGCCTGTCTATCTTCTGTGGAATGACAGTCTCCAGGTGTGATTTGTAATTTTTGTACGGAAGAAAGGTGGGTTGTAATTCCAGTCCACTGCGGGTGTGATACAAGGGGTAGATGAGGCGCTGTATCAATAGATGTTAAGAGGTCAACAGGTCGCTGAAAAGATTTAGGCGATGAAGAACTAATAGGTAAGAGGGCGTGTTTGAGGGGGTCCGTTATGGTTAAAGAAGTTAGTGATGTCGGTGTAAGAAGTTTCTCGTCTAAAGGTGACAAAAGGAGTGGCGAGCTCTCCTCTTGTGCAGCGAGAGCGGTAGAAGGGGACGTTTGGGAAATAGATAAATTAGATAACATCCGCTCACAGTCTTGTAGGGATGTGGCGTAAGAAGACTCATCGATGAGAAGAGAAGTCCGGGCAGTTAACTCTTCTATGGGTAAAGGAATGATTTCACTTTGGCTTGATGGTGGTGAAGGAGGTTCAGACTCCTGTGTTGGTGGAGAGGCTTGATTCAAAATTTTTTCAATAGAGGCTTTTGGCTGAGAATCGAAGACTGCATGGATCTCATGAACACTCTCCTCGGCTAAGATATCTTGGTTTACGTTACTGTTGGACGAGTGATTCGGGAATGGCTTGTTGAAAATTTTCAGATTTCGGTTAGCAGGGGCGTTAGGATTATCGAGGGTTATATCCCCCGCATCAACCATTTCCTGCACTATGTTTTTCAACATCTTGCAGTTTTCATGACTATGTCCTTTTACGCGGTGAAAGTTACAAAAGTCATTTTCTTTGTACCAGGAAGGTATTGCGTGGGTGGAGTCAAACCCAGAGTGAGGTTTAACAGGGGGCAAGGTGATAGCCCCAGCTTTGAGCAATTTCTCCAGGATGACGCCATAAGTTTCTCCCAAGGGAGTGTAATTGATGGGCTCGGCTTTGTACTTATAGGTGGTTTTCATGGAGTATTGGACGGTGTTTGAGATTTGACCATTACCGCGTGGACAGCTCCTTTTGATTTAGAAGAAGTGGACGCGTGAGGAGTGGCGGTATTTGGCTTGTTGGTAGAATCTGGAGTTCGGAAATTGGGGTTTTTGTTACGCAACCGCAATTTCTCTTCTTCTAAGGCTCGAATTTCTAGTTTCCGAGCCATAGTAAAGGCCTCGTCGAATGTACGGAAAGTTTGAATTTGAAGAGTAGGAGAAATGTGCTTAGCACATGCCCGCGTGAAAAGTTCGATAAGTTCAGCTTGAGGCAAGGCATATGTAAGTTGGTTGATAAGGCCGCGCCATCGTCCCACGAAATCTGCGATAGATTCGTCTTCGAATTGTCGGATGGCATAAAGGTCGGTGATAGATACTTTCTTGGCAATGTTAATGGAGAAATGATCCAAGAAAGATTGGGCTAGTTGGTTAAAAGAGAAGATCGAGTGCTGGGTTAAAGCACTGTACCACTCCAAGGCGGGTCCTGATAAGGACATGGGGAAGGTGCGGAGTAACAAGGCGTCATCATGGGCAATCAAATAACAAGCATGTCTAAATGATCGCAAGTGTTGTTGAGGATCCTCTTTACTGTTAAAACGAGTAAATTTTGGCAACTCCCATTGAGGAGGATATGAATGAAGGGGGACAGAAGGGTGAATGGGCTCCCGACAAACTTGCTCGTATGTCAAGGCGCTACGACTTCCTGAAACAGAAGCCTCCAGGTTTTGCATTTTGTCCATCATTTGTTTGATGAAATCTGTGGTTGGATGAGATGATGGTGCAACAGAATAGGGATGTCCCATATAAGGTGTTGAGGTTACTGGATACATGTATGGGAATGAAAAGGTAGGTGGAGCTTGAGAAGGAAAGCTCGTGTGAATAGGTGGCAGAGAGTAAGTCATGAATGGAGTGGTCCGAAAAGAGATGAGGTAGGAGCGCTTGGTGGTAACGATACGTGGGGTCCAAGATTAACCAAAGGAAAGCTAATCGGGGTCGTATGAACCTCTCAAGCCGTTGGATTGGGAGATGGGGCTAGAGATGCGGGAAGTAAGGCAAAGTTATTAGGAGGAGTGGGAGCTAAATGAGCAGCTATACTAATAGGCATGCCAACAAGGAGCCACCATCGTGGCATACATCGGGGCATGAGACAAATAGTATTGTACAAATACTGGGATTAGCATCCGAAATTTGGCAAAGTCCTTGTCTCCTACAGGAATTTGGGGATCTCACCGGTGTCCGTAGGGTTCCCTATAGAATGTGAAGGGGGTGATTCAGTGCAAAGACACAGAGCGGGCATGTGAAACCATGGCGGTGGCTTGCTTCCGAGTGATGACAACCATGGACAGTGTTCACAGCAGGGGTTTTAATCACATCAGAATAGAAACAAACTCGAGGATAAAATTGTTAGGTTCTTTGGTTTGTCGTCAGAATAGGAAAAACAAAGAATCGAGATATCGGTCTAGTAACCGATGTCGGTTATACTATAGCCGACGTCGGTCAAGTAACCGATGTCGGTGTAAGAAGTCTGGGCTAACAAGATATAAAAAGGCTGCTAATTTGATTTTTAACAACGTTGAGTATACTTGTCCACTTATTGATCACAGAAGACAGAGTATGAGAAAGAAAAACAGAACTAAAAACAAGCAAGATGCACACGCAAATCCAGAGATTAACCCTAGGGTTAATTTTAATTATCGTGGGCTTATGCCTTTAGACGTAAGATGATGTCAGATCCTAAACAACAAGACCTAGGGGAAATGTCAAGTTTGTTTTGGCTTATAAGGTTACCTCAATCGGGTGGAGGAATACCGCGGAAAAGGGGGATGTTTGAGCTGTTGTGTTAATTGTGAAGTGATTCAGTATGTGTTGTGCAGTGAAACTAGGGTTAATTTCCTGTCAATACCGTGGATATCACCCCCACGTGTACGACCTGTTACTTAATCTATGTTCACTAGAATTGAAGAACAACAAGCAGGAATGCAATGCATGTGTTTTAAACCCAAATCGAAAATTATGTTCGATGAAGCAAGAGAGATGACTTTCACTAATGCGAAACTAGAAAAGCAAGACAAATACTTTACGAAATATATAACAAAAGCAGCAACAGCAAATATGCTTCCTAAAATGAAAATAAGCAAAAGAAAGAAACCCAAAATGGGTCCCACCGGGCGTGCCAAAATGTTTCCCTCGGAAAGACTCGTTCCTTTTAGAAACAGATAAGGTTAGGGTTAGGAGGAATACCTGTAGAATGTCGAGATGGTGTGCGCGTGCCGTAGAGAAAGACAGTTGATCATGCGAGAACTCCTTTTGTCTTGGAAGGACTACTGCGCAAATAAGAACACAAGACCACAAGATTTGATTAAACAATAAATGAGGAAACTGCCTTGGGCCTAGGAAATATAAAACTTCCTTTCGAAGGTGGTCAGTTCCCCTGCTAATATGAATTAACACAAAAGACTGTAAAGTATCAATTAAATTGTTTCGTTGAACTGGGTAGGGGAAAGGCTGGTTTTTCTGGTTTTGATCAGAGGAACCGATGGCGGTTACTGATAGCCGATGCCGGTTATGATAGCCGATGCCGGTTACTGATAACCGATACCGGTGGGTTCTAAGATCTTCTTAGTAGCTATGGTGTTTGTAAGGCTGGTTTATGGATGATATTAGGAAATGAGATGATGAGGGGTAAAAGAATGACAGTTAGATGCAATGGCACGTTGGGTAGTGGATTCAGAAACGGATTTAGGAGGACTGTGATTCAAAGAACATAAGAAATGTTATAACAGAGACATGCAAGATATGACTTATCGGCTTTGGCGAAGATGCAAGTTGATCTCCTCTCCGCAAGCACTTCCGGTTTCTTTACTCGTCTCGCTTGATTAAATGAAGATCGGGACTCGTTCTCGCTCACAATCCTCTCTGTTGGTCCAAAAATCCTTTGACTGATCTCCAAAATGAAATTCCGATCTGTTGTTTTGGTTTGGGGAGCCCATTTACGGGAACCGGTGGCGGTTGCGTGAACCGACGGCGGTCGAGTAGAACCGGCATCGGTAAGGAAAAAGTAGGCTATTTTTAGTAAAATAGCCCACCTTCCCTGCTTTTCTCCCGAGAGATCAGTTGCGGGCTTGGTCAAGTGGCTAGAAGGTCAGCTTTGGGTGTGAGTAAGGAGGCATTAGTTATGGATGTGAGTCTAGACCAAGTCATGGGTCTTAATTAGGTTAGTTTAGGGTTAGGGCTAGGTCATGATGAGGTGGCAAAGTGAGGTGGCGGGTAAGGTGATGTGGATTTATCAATTAGAGGGCAATTAATAAATAATTGTGTAAGGTTTAGGTGATGAGGTTATATTGCGAGATGAGATGCGGGTCACAAGGGGTCGTAAGACACGAATTTGGTGTCTACAATCGGAGGAAACAGAAAACCCGACAGGAAGGACATGTCGGAAGGGTCGCAAAACCCGACACAAGGCATTTCGGGTTTCCGAGTCGGGAAAATAGGTCGGGCGAACAAGTCGGAGAAACATGGGGCGAAAGCATGTTGTGCCACCTCCCAAACCCGATGCATATGCAAGTTTCACCCCGAACCCGAAAACAATGGAAATTTGGTAATAGCGATGGATGTGGATTTCGGAAAGCATGAACATCAAACACATGCCGCGGTGTCCTCTAAGCCCGATGATGCATAGGAGAGTCCCGAACTCGACTAGTTCTTACCTACCGCCATGATGAATGGAGTTAGGCGCGATTTTGGAGGTGGTTGGGAAAATCTCGATTTTCTCACTTCTCCATCTCTTCCCCTTCTATAAAATGTAAGGAGAGGGTCATTTTTTTCAAAGGTTGGACATTTTTGTTTTGTGCCTCCTCCCTTCTTCTCCCTGGCAGGTGGATTTGTGGAGCAAAGGACCTTCCCATTTGAAATTGTAATGCAACCTTGCCTCTTGGCATTTTGCAGTGTTGTATCACCCTTTGGAGCAAATTAATGCATATATGTGGATGTTTTCTCAACCCTCTACGTGTTTATTTGCGTCCTTCCGATCTTCACTATGAATCTAGCTATCTGTGCATATCTTTTGCATTGCATTTTATTGGTTTGTGTTTATTGGCAAGACATATGTTCTTCATTCCTCGGTGCATCACCTCCTTAGCTTAGGTTTATTTTTATGCATTTTCTCTCCCGTCTCCTCGTGGTAGTTAGATTAGGTTTTGGGGTAAACCTCTACGTTTTATCGGTGCATCCGAACAGAGGAATAGGAGCCGGCCTTCATCCGGAGAGCTTTTCCGATTTCGTGAGGTCCCACACTTGGGAAAAGCTCCATGTTGTGCAGTCGCACTGAGACCCTCAACCCATCGCGTTGCGGAGTCCCAGGGGTGCTGTGATTTCACACCAACAGTTTTGGCACGCCCGGTGGGACCAAGAGGTCATTTCCATCAAGATTCGAAGGAGTTTTCATGAGTTTTGGGCTAGAAAAGTGCAGTTTTTACAAATTTCTGATTTTGTGCCTCCCAGCTTGAACTCCGAAATCAATTTTCAAGGGTTTAACTCGCTCAGAACAAGTTAAAATTTCACCAGTTGGTAGATTTGACTATAATCTTCAAAAGGGTACTTTTAGTTTTTCAAAATTTTGATTTCCAAAATTTCGGGTTTTTAGTGATTTCGGGATTTCGGGGTCCGAGAGCATCAAAGCGCAGTAGTGTTTCGGGTTTCGGGGGATGTATTGATGGTCCTACCCCCGACAGCAGTGATTTTCGGGTTTTCGGGTCCGAGAACATCAAAGCAGCTTTTCAAGTTTTGGGGGATGTCGGACATGTTCCAAGTTCCGACACACAAGCAATTTTCGGTTTTGTCGAGTTGTATTGCATGACCTGAATTCCACCTTTACTGCCAATCGGGATCCGTAGCTGCACAAAGAAGGCCCGATTTCCGATTTGAAGTCCGTCTCTTTGGGTCTTTTGAATTTCAAATCATATTTTCAATATTGTCAAGTTTGGTGTGTAACTTGACAAAATCCACCTTTTAGAGGCTTGTTATCCGACACATCCGGCGACTCCGAAGGGATAGAGTTCAAATGGTGTAGCAAGACAAGTTGCCCGCCTGCACATGAGAAGAATTCGGACAAGGTCTTATACTCGAGAAGAAGGGCTATTTGTCCACTTGCAACTTTCACCAGGTTGGGGAAGGAGAGGAAGAAGATCACAAAGATCACCATCTCCACCTAACAGGACCTTGTCTACACCTCCACCTGGTAGGCCTTTTCTCGCATCAACCAGGGTTCTAAGGCCAATCATAATGGCACATCTACCACCGAATCCCTTTGTCAATTTCACGGAAGTAGCCACTTGCCCTAAATGCTCAAAACCAAATTCCATTAAGTACTAAAGAATATCCCCTATTTTACAGAGAAAATCATACTACTCCTATTGATCACATCCAGATATTGCTAATGTATGCACAATCCACGAAATAAATGAAATGGATGTCATAATAAGTTGTTGGCTTCATCTTTCAAAGGCAAGGCCTTATAATGGTTTAGAGCCTAGCAAGCAGGTCTATTACGAATCGGGAACCAACTTTGTTCACTCTTTGTAGCCAATTCGGGAGAGGGTGGACAATTTGTCCTTATTGAACAGTGACTACAATCAAAAGGGCTCCTAACGAACAAATGGCGATTTCAACTTCGTGTTCCAACGGTCATGGGACAGATCCCAATAACAAAGAGCCAACCGCCGAAGGAGCATTCCTTTATTTCTTGAAGGCTATAAATTCAGATATAGCTATGATGATCCAATCAATGGGAGGGACAACGCCGCTGAGGTCCTATGACACAAAATGAATCGAGCAGAGAACTGCTGATCCAAGCCGGCAAGCTTGCACCAAGGCCACCAATGCCCTCTATCCGGACATGGGAAATCCCACAACCACCAAGCACCGAGTTGAATCCCATTCCAACGCCTAGAAATCAAAGCAATAATGAGGCATCCACATCTTCAAATACTTCAAAGGAATTGCAGAGGTCATGAAACAACTGCAGTAACCTTGAAATGAGCTTGTAACTATCAAAAGACAAAGAAGTTCAAAATGCTAGATCAGACGTATCGCCTCAAGCACGACTGCTGCGAGGCCCTCATACCAACAAAATAGACCACCACCTCAGGCTGCAAATCAAAACCAGAACCAAGGACAACCTCAAGCTGCTAGGCCATTTCGGCCGTATGATCCAAATACAGCAACACCCTCAAGAGCCTTGGTTCCAACGCAAAACAACATGGCACAGGAATACGACTGGTGTTACCCATGCAATCTACCTCACAATCAGTCAGCATGTTTCAATGGTGCACTGAATCAGGCCTTGATGGTGCAAACCATTGGTGTTCCTCAAGAACCAAGCCAAGAAAGGAATCAGCAGCAAGAAACGCAACAAGAAGGACCTCCAACAGAGACCACATTGGCCAATTGGCAAATGGAAGACTTCTGTGGAGTTAACCAGCAGCCTTTTCAAGGTGTGGCTGCCAACACAAGGTCAAAGAAGAGAGGCATAGTAGAGGAACAACCACCTAATCCAGCTTGTTTCTTAACCCGCTCTTACACAACAAGGGGCCAAGAGACCAAACGCAGCTCCAAATGTGCAAAACCAGCCTAAGGTACTGTCATGCAGAAGAACACATGCACTTGTTCAAGTTCCGTAAAAGGTCAGCACTAAGTAAGGGGCAGCAAAAAAGGACAGCTTCATCCCCCTTCAACATCATCGATCAAATGAAGAAGACACATGTGAACATTTCCATGTGGGAATCACTCACGATTCCAGTGGCAACGAGATTTATCAAGCAGTCCGCAATGGCTAATTGGTCCGCCACAAATGTATCAAACCAGGACATGAGAAAGTTCTCACTAATGCAATACAAACATGATGGGGGCCGTAAGGAAAAATTTGAAGCCTCCACCTTTCTATGTTTCATTGATTGTTGAAACCACTGGTACACAACGCATGATAGATTCAGGCAAGTAGTTCGGTGATGCCAAAGCAAATAGTGGATCAACTGGTCTCAAATATGAGCCAAAGGTCAAAGGAGTAAAGTAAACTAGATGGAATAGCGTGGGGGAACAAATGGGGTCATCAAGGGGGGTTAAGCCTAACACTACATTCATGTCCTAATGTTACAGCTCCAAGATGTGTCTATAATTGACCTTCCGCCACTCTTTACGTTGTGTCTATCTAGGGACTTCACCGCAAAAATTAGTGGATATTTATCTCAGATTGGTCATACATGATTTTCGTGACGAGGTATGGAGCCAAAGCAACAATCAGATCAGAATCAATTGCCAATTTCCATATTGAGCCTCATGTACCAGGTCCTATCAATGCAAATTGCTCAGCCTTTGATCAGGAAGAGTGTTCAAGTGATCTAGAAGCAGGTACTAAGGTCGAGGGAATTCCTGATTTAACTTTGGATGAATGGGCAAACAAAAGTCATGAATTTGACCCCTATAAGGAAATTGAAGAATCTGAATTGGGTGTGTATTGTGTACACGAAGAAAATTCACCCATTCCCGACATCATTCAGCCTGAACAAAGAGATGAAAGCAAAGTTTGGAAATTATTCTTCGATGGTTCGAGAAGCAGACAAGGTGCTGGAGGTGGTGCAATGTTGATTTCGCCACAAGACATCAAGTATTATTCAGCTTTTCGTTTCCAGTTTTCTTGTTCAAACAACACAGCTGAATATGAGGCCTTGATTCATGGACTTCATTGGGCCAGGAAAAGGGGCATAAAGAACTTGCAGGTGTTTGGAGATAGCGAGCTAATCGTCAACCAAGTTAGGGGACAACATGCTACAAAGAACGACTTGCTAAAGAGCTACAAGAATAGGGTATGGGACCTCATTGAGGATTTCAAGCTTTCAATGTTGTGTACATACCCGAAGAAAAATGAAGCCGCAGCATGTGCTCGCAGCATTGGAGCAACCTTCGATGTGGTTGACAACATCGAAGAGAAAAACACAGCCACACATCCATGTGGTCAGTAAGGCCAGCAGCCCAGATAATAACACAAGTCGGCAGTGTTTGAGAACGATCAATGATTGTTAATTTCTTGCAAGAAGAAGCTGAATTCTCACTAGAAATCGATAGGCTAGAGCAGCAAGATGGGGATCAAGTAGTGCAACTACGGACAAACAAGCTTCCTAAGGGTTTAGTAACGCTGAGTCTATCTTCAACCCTAACGACTAGCCGTAAGGAAAAGGCTAACATACAAAGTCAAGAGAGAAGATTCAGGCCAATTCTGGTCAGGGAAGGCAAAACACTTCAAATTGGCAAAGTGGCCACCGAAAGCAGAGAAATCAGATTTCATACAACTTTGCCAAGAATTTCCGCATGTCTTCGCTGGAGCTACGAAGACTTGAGAGGATTCGATCCAAATCGCACAACATGCCATAGAATCGATCCGGATACTAAGCCCATCAGAAAAAAGTAGAGAGCCACCAACCCTCACATTGAGCCTCTAATGAAGAAAGAGCTTAACAAGCTAATAGAGGCAAGCATTATATTCCCGATCAAGCACTCAAGCTGGGTTGCGAACTTGGTTCCAGTCAGGAAGAAGAGCGGAGAAATTAGGTTGTGTGTAGACTTCCGAGACCTCAACAGGGCATCCCTCAAAGATCATTACCCACTTCCTTCGATGGAACAAATATTGCAAGTAGTATCCGGTTCAGAGAGATTCTCTCTCCTAGATGGCTACTCAGGGTATAATCAGGTGATGGTGAAAGAAGATGACCAATTCAAGACAACTTTCACCACCAAATGGGGGACATATGCCTACAAGAAAATGCCATTTGGGCTATCAAATGCTGGAGCCACCTTCCAAAGGGCAATGGATATGGCATTTAAGGGGTTGATCAATAAAATAGTTCTAATATATCTTGATGACATCACTGTATTCTCAAAAAATGCAGTGGATCACCTCTTTCATCTAAGGCGGTATTTCGAGGTGCGTAAGATTTGGGGTATCATTGATCCCAAAAATGCATATTCTTGGCTCACGAGGGAAAACTTCTAGGCCATATTGTTTCAAAGGAAGGGTTGACGATCACCCAGAGAGAGTCGAAGAAATTCGAGCTTTGTCATTGCCAAGTCACAAGAAGGCTCTTCAAAGCTTCTTAGGAAGGATCAATTTTGTCCGCAGATTTGTTCCAAACTTTGCAGCTCTCGTAAAGCCAATAACGCTGATGTTAAAGAAGAGCATGGCATTTAAGTGGACATCTGAAGGCAAGGCAAGTTTCGAGGCAATAAAGGAAGCTATATCTCAAGCTCCGACTCTTGTCAATCCAGACTTCTCCAAAGATTTCATGTTATATGCCTTCGGTGGTGGGGACACGATTTCTGCAATCCTGGTACAACAAAACAAAGAAGGATTAGAACAACCAGTTGCTTTCTTCAGTCAAGGCTTGGAGGAATATGAAACTAGATACTCTTTCATTGAAAAGCATGTCCTTGCAGTGATCAGGAGCTTAAAGAAATTCAAGCACCTAGTCTCAAACAACAAGATCCAATTGTTGGTCTCTCATGCGGGAGTTAAGGACTTCCTTCTAAACAAGGATCTGAATGAGAAGCGTGCAGGATGGATAACTCGTGTCATGGAATATGACATTGAGATCAAGGTCACAAAGCTAGTACGTGGAAAGGGACTATGCGAACAACTAGCCTTGAGTCAACAAGTTGAAGCAGTGATGAAAAAGAGACCGCAGTTTGTACTACAGATGGTGGTCAAGAACATGAAAATGATGATATGCCTACTCCTTGTTGACTCGTAATATGATTCACTTCCTACAGACAGGCCTATGCCCTCCAGAAATGAGCAAAGCAAAGAGAAGATACTTTAGATTACAAGCTATTCCATATGTGCTTGTTGATGGTGCTTTGTTCAAGAGGGACATCAATGGAGTTCTATTGAGGTGCATTGGGACAGGTCAAATTGAGAGGGTGTTACGAGATTTTCACGATGAAGATTCTGGTGGACATTTTGCCCCACGAGTGACAGCTCTCAAGATAATGAAAGCAGGGTATTATTGGCCCACAGTGTTCAATGACTGCTATACATGGATAAGAAAGTGCAAGAAATGTGCACTCTTCACAGCAAAGAAAGACTAAGCAAAGACTTCCATCGCACCCAATTTCGGTTGACCAACCATTTATGCAATGGGGATTGATTTCGTCGGGGTCATCAACCCAAACTCAAGCCAAGGCCACAAGTGGATTCTCACGGCAACGACTACTTCACCAAGTGGATCAAGCAAAGAGAGCACTCAAAGAGGCCAACGAGTCTAATATACTAGAGTTTTATGAAGGGATAGTGACTGTGTTCGGTGTGCCGCCACTATCATATCGATAATGCATCGGCATTCATAGGTTCCAGGATCACGTAATGGGCTATCAAGAATGGAATCTACTTGAGCACCTCTTCAAATTATTACCCGCAGGGTAATGGACAGGCAGAGTCCACGAACAAAAATTTGCTAAGAATCATCGTGAGGACTCTAGATGAAAATCAAAGAACATGACATACTGTGCTAAAATCAGCATTGTGGGTCGACAGATAACACCAAAGAGGTCTACAGCAATTCCCTTATAAGTTGGTCTATGGAAAAGAGGCAAGATTGCCTATATCATTAGAACTGCCTGCATTGGAGTTCATGAAACAATTGGAGTTGGCTGAGTTCGAACCAATGGAGGCCCGGTATGCAGAGTTGATGGAATTGGCAGAAATTAGAGAGCTTACAGTTCAAGCAATCGAGAAAGATCAGGCCTTAGTAAAAAGATGGTTTGATAAGAAAGCAAGAGCAAGAACCTTCTCGAAGGAGACTTAGTTCTGAAATGGGATGCAGATCGGGCAAAACCGGGAAGGCATTCCAAGTTTGACGCCATTTGGAGTGGCCCCTACATGGTCACGGGATGTAAAAATAGCAATGCCTTCCAATTTTCTACATTGGACGGAGAAGAACTTTCGATTCCGGTCAACGGAATCTATCTTAAACATTGCTACTGAAGAGAGAAAAGTTCTACCCTTGTAAATATTAGCCTAGTTTTCATTCCTCTAAGTGCGTGTGCACATTGTCTTGTCAGAGTTAGGTTTCGCTTCCCTAAGTGCTTTGGCACAGTTTTTATTGCTTCCCGGTTGGTTTTCTACAGGTGCAACGTGTTCTCGAGAGAGGAGTTCAGTATCGATCAGTTTCGTGTTATTGCTTATGACTCCGTGCCCAATGGATTGCTAAAAGGCCATTGATCTTCTACCTAGCAGGCAGGTAACCCCGTGAGTCGCCAAATTGTTGTATATATTTACCCCGAATAGCTTGGGTAAATATAGCTAAGCGCAAGGCAAATCAGGAAAACAAGTCGAACAACACGGATCAAAAACATGTCGAGGCCATCCCCAAACCCGACGCAAGAAAAGATGCAGCAGGGTCTCCAAAACCCGACGCAAAAAGGAAATCGGGTTTTCGGGGCGGAGAAGCACGATGGAACGACATGTCGGAGGAAACAGAAAACCCGACAGGAAGGACATGTCGGAAGGGTCGCAAAACCCGACACAAGGCATTTCGGGTTTCCGAGTCGGGAAAACAGGTCGGGCGAACAAGTCGGAAAAGCATGGGGCGAAAACATGTTGCGCCACCTCCCAAACCCGATGCATATGCAAGTTACACCCCCGAACCCGAAAACAAAGGAAATTTGGTAATAGCGATGGATGCGGGTTTCAGGAAAGCATGAACATCAAACACATGCCGCGGTGTCCTCTAAGCCCGATGCGGATGCAGAGGAGAGTCCCGAACCCGACTGGTTCTTACCTACCGCCATGATGAATGGAGTTAGGCGCAGTTTTGGAGGTGGTTGGGAAAATCTCGATTTTCTCACTTCTCCATCTCTTTCCCTTCTATAAAATGTAAGGAGAGGCTGTTTTTCAAAGGTTGGACATTTTTGTTTTGTGCCTCCTCCCTTCTTCTCCCTGGCAGGTGGATTTGTGGAGCAAAGGACCTTCCCATTTGAAATTGTAATGCAACCTTGCCTCTTGGCATTTTGCAGTGCTGTATCACCCTTGAGCAAATTAATGCATATCTGTGGATGTTTTCTCAACCCTCTACGTGTTTATTTGCGTCCTTCCGATCTTCACTGTGAATCTAGCTATCTGTGCATATCTTTTGCATTGCATTTTATTGGTTTGTGTTTATTGGCAAGACATATGTTCTTCATTCCTCGGTGCATCACCTCCTTAGCTTAGGTTTTTTTTTATGCATTTTTCTCTCCCTATCTCCTTGGTAGTTAGATTAGGTTTTTGGGGTAAACCTCTGCGTTTTATTGGTGCATCTGAACAGAGGAATAGGAGCCGGCCTTCATCCGGAGAGCTTTTCCGATTTCGCGAGGTCCCACACTTGGGAAAAGCTCCATGTTGTGCAGTCGCACTGAGACCCTCAACCCATCGCATTGCGGAGTCCCGTGGGTGCTTTGTGATTTCACACCAACAATAACCTTGGTACATTTGAAAAATCCATGTATAGTTTCACTAGCTACCTCTCTCACTCTGACGACGAGAAGAAAGATATCAAACAATTACTTCATGATTTCTCGACATTTTGGATGGGACTATAGTGATATTCCAGGCATTGATCCATATATTGGAATGCATAAAATTGTCCTTAACCCTAGTGCAAATCTTGTCCAACATAAAAATCACAAAATGCACCCCAAAGTAGCACTCATAGTCAAATAAGAGATCTAAACTTACTCAACGCTGGTTTTATTCATGCTATTGACTATCCTGAATGAGTATCTAATATTGTACCTGTTATGAATCTGGATGGTCGGGTCCATTGTTGCACCAAATTTTATTATTTAAATAAATCTTGTCCCAAGGATAGTTTCCCCTTGTCCCATATTTACACCATTGTTGATTCTACATCCAAATATGATATTATATCTTTCATGGATGGCTTCATGGGTTACAATCAAATTAAAATCAACCCGATGATCAAGAGAAGACCTCTTTCACCACACCATGGGGAACATTTTGTTACATTGTCATGCCCTTTGGCCTTAAAAACACCGGGCCACTTATCAACGAGCGATGACGCACATATTTCATGATTATATCCACAAGATTATCGAATATTATGTTGATGATATCTTGGCTAAATCCAGACGTCATTCCACCCATACCAAATATCTACAAACTCTGTTTGAATGCTTACGTCAATATAATGTACGCCTAAATGCCAAAAATGTATTTTTGAGGCCACAATTGTTAAACTCATTAGATACATAATCTCACAACGTGGCATTGAAATCAATCTTAACAAGATTAAAACCATTATCAATATGCCTCCACCTAAAATTTACATCAATTACGATCATTACAGGGAAAAATTCAAGCTATTTAGAGATTCATTGCACAACTTATTGATAAGACTCAACCATTTACATGACTCATGAAGAAGGATACTAAATTTATATGGGATGAGAAATGCCAACAAGCATTTGATGACATAAAATCATATATTTTACACCCACCTATCTTAGTCCCTCCGCTAGCTGACTGACCTTTCTTATTATACATTTCTACCACATTTCATGCCTTAGGGGCTCTTTTAGCACAACACGATGATTCTCAACGTGAAAGAGAAATCTATTACATCATTTGAACGTTAATCTCTTATGAATGCAACTATAACTACATTGAAGAAATGTGTCTCTTGCCCTTGTATTTTTCATAGATAAATTATGTAACTATATTTTTAACAATGAGGTACATATCATCACCAAGGTGGATCCTTTACGATACCTCTTATCCCATAAGCATATGTCGAGATGTCTAGGATGTTGGGTTATGCTTATCACTGAATTTGATTTCAGATTTATACCACAAAAAGTAATTAAAGGCCAAGTCATTGTATATTAATTAGTTGTGCACCCCTTCTTGAATTATCTCCTATCTTTAACTCATGCTTCGTGATGACTTCACTACATATAATATTGACCTAGACACATGGAAATTGTTCTTTGATGGGTCTTGTTTTTGTTCTTGCGTTGGAGCCGGATAGTCTTCATCACCCCACAGGGTGATCCACTCCCTTTACATATATATTAGGGTTTTCATGTACAAATAACATCGTTGAATATGAATCCCTCATCCCCGACCTTCTCACCACTTGAAAATTACTCATTCACAACCTATGCATACATGGTGATTCTCAAATCATCATAAATCAAGTAAATGATACATATAACACAAAAGAGGAACACTTAATCCCATATAATATGCTTGTCAAATATCTCTTGGCTACATTTGAGTCTTACTCTATCACTACCATTCCTCGTAAGGAAAATCATCATGTGGATGCCATGGATATGCAACATCACTTATCTCACAAGATATCAATAATGAGAAAGCCAAATTTATCATCACACACTTACAAAATCCTTCCATTTACACTTTACCTTTTTGCATCTTGTGTCATCACACGTAGTCAAGATAATCCCAAATGCTTTACTCCCATTTACAATTTCTTGTATAAAAAAACCATTCTTGATAATCTGTAACCTCATGAATCTCATTGGTTATGACATGAGGCTACCTGTTATGTCATTTTGGTACACAATTATTTAAACATGTACTTGATGGTCGAATCTTACGCTACTTCGGGATTACTGATATTCCCACTGTTATTTCACAAATACATGACAACATGTGTGGAATTCATTTCTATGGAAAAGATATGTCTCAAAATATTTTGCATCAGGGTTATTATTGGCCTACCATGGAGCAGGACTACCTTGAATATGCTACCCATTGTGAAAAGTGATAAAATCACGAAAACCTCCATCACACACCCACATATGATCTCCAAATTATTGCACCAACTTGGCCATTATCTCTTTAGGGATTCGACATCATTGGAATTATAAATCTTGAATCGGTTGATGGACAAAACTTCATTATTACTACTAATGAATATTTTACTCAATGGGTCGAAGTGGCGCCACTATGAACTATAACTAGTACTAAAATTTGTAGTTTCCTCACTACCCATATCATTACATGTTTTGATGTGCCATATGCCATTATTTCTAATAATAGACATTCCTTCAACTATAAGGAGATTAAAAAAATTTGTGCTAAGTTCAAAATCAAAAAATCATTCTCTACTCCTTATTACCTGCAAGGAAATGGCCAAGTTGAAGCCACCAACAAAACTATTGTTAAAATATTATGCAAGAAAGTTTTTTGTGGAGATGATTGGCACAATCAACTATTTTACACCCTTTGGGATTATTGTACTAGTTTCCGTACTCCTACTAATGTAAATCCTTTTCCTTAGTTTACGTTATTGAGGTCATCATCCCACTCGAACTTGAGATACCCTCATTGTGTGTCTCACTCAAAGGAATACTTAAAGACAATGAATATCATAAAAACCATCTACATGAGTTATAAATGCTAGACTCCCACCGTGTTCAAGTACTTAAACATATTCACGCATATCAATCTCGAATCACACATGCTTACAACCATAAAACTCGTCCTCACGAGTTTAGCATAGGTGACCTCATTTTAAAAGAATCATAAAAATACAAATGGTGAAGCTCCTCTTAAAGGAAAATTTAATCCTATTTGTCTTAGCCCTTACATTATCACTAAAAATTTGGTGGTGGAGTTGATCACCTAGCCACTCTTTTGGGAAAACCACTCAAAAACCCATTCAATGTCATGCATCTTAAGAAATACTACATGTAAAAAAATGGTCATTACAATATGCCGCACTCTAGTTCCATGGTCCATACTCATCTTGAGGGTTTATGTCTCAAATTGATCTCAACACTCTCTCATGTTCAATCAATCAATCTTTTTATGATACCATGTGACACTCCTAGCTAGTGCCTTCTTCACACATATTTTGATATACGCTTTATGCTAAATCATCACTTATGTCTATATTTCCTATTCATTCATCTCATGATATACACTTTATGCTACATCATCATGCTTTTAGACATCTTACTCATGTACTTCATGATATACGCTTTAGGCTAAATCATCCCCTCATTCTACAACATTAAGATCAAAGCATCCATATATCATATTCAATATAATATACACATCATCATTCTTTAAACAACCCTTCGCGCTCAATTCATCAACTCTTTCTAAAACATGACAACACATCATTCACACCATTTCTTGATGACACACTCGATTTACGCTTAATTCTTGACTACTTGAGGGGCATAAATAAATGAACCTAATTACACATCCAAATCCACTCGGGGCACACGTTACTTCTATCATTCACACTACATTCCATTCCATCTCATCCACAACAAACTGAATATCTTGGTTGCATTTAGACTTGCTTAGATTTATTTGTTACATGTTCATATTATTACACAAGCTAGACATATATCTTATATGTCATTATATTTATCATACACATATGAGTGTTCAATTTCCTTTTAGTTGTGATTGCAGATGTTACATATCTATACACACAACATGGATGCTTGGCACAATACTTAGTACCGGTCCTAAGAGGCTCATGGGGCATCCACTTTTGTACACTAGATGTGTTATTGTTTCATAAAACACTTCTTTATCATATTATAGATGCTTTGAAATAATTTTTATCATTTTGAAATGCTAATGGGTGCTTCATGTGCAACATTTGTTATGCGGGATTTATTTCTTCCATGGTTATCTCGATACACTTTTTTGCTCTTACTTGTCATTGTTTGCGAGATTTTCCCTATGTCTAACATATTCTATGATTTCTTACGGCCACTACGGTCTTGATTATCTTACAAAATCATGAGTGATGTCCCATATTTGCAACCCGCTTTTCACGGTCTACATTGTCTTCTCCTTGCATCTTATGTTACACATTTGTTATCCAAAATACCCCCAGGATATTTTGATAACTTATGATTTCATCTTGGACATGGGACAATACCAAATTTATCGAGAGGCGGAAAATTCACATTTCACAAGGGTTACTGCAGTTCAAGACATTCCCTCTTCTCCTTGTAAATCCATTCAGGCCCGCACTTAGCCAATACCCACCTTGTGAAAATCTTAAAATTGGCTAAGTTTTAACAATTTTCTTCATTTCAGGTTTTTAGGTCCTTCATGCATCAAAACATGTTGATCCATTAACATGTTCCATGTCATTGGTTTTCCACCCCTTAAATCCTGAATTTCCTTGTTTTAGGTTTCCCAACTTGTAAAACAAGGTCTAAGTTCTACCCTCCTCATTTCAGGGGATCTTTTGCTTCAAAATATCACACCACAAATGCATGTTCGATGTCATGTGTTTTTAGGTTCCAAAACTTTGACAGTCTACAGATGTTTGAGGTTTCATATTTTGATGTTTCAAGGTTTCGAGCATTAGAACATGCCGAATCAATTATATGTTCTGTGCTATTTGTTTTCCGATTTCAAAACCTGATTTCTTTTGTTTTGGGTTTTCGGGGTTAATGACATTTACACAGTTTAAACATCCAACAACATTCTCATCGGAACACATCGACTCAAACACATGTATTTTTCCACTTCATTCCAAACCCAAAACCCGACTTCTTTCATTTCGAGTTCTTGGGGGTCTTTTCCCGAGAATCAAAGTTTCGGCGAAGGCACAATTCAATTATTCAAGAACCAACATTTATGGTAGTATGGCACCCAAATCTTAAAATGACCATAACATTCTCCCAGAAGCTCTGATTTTCACAAAATTGGACTTTTGGAAAGTTCTCGATATCCTCTACACTTAAAAACTGAATTTATTATTTTTAATGAGGTTAAGTATTTTAAAAATGGGAAGTACAATCCAAAATTTAGAGGAAAAGTTACGGTGTTGTTCAACCCCAAGTTTGATGAGGTCTCAGGTGCCCTATCCCACTACTACTAGAAGAAAAGTACCATGGAGACATGGCCTTGGAAAGGTACCCATACCTATTACTTGGCATTCAATGTATATGGTTGGTGGGTGGAAGAAAAATTAGAGTTACATCTATTCTCCCTCTTCTCTCTCTCTCTCTCTCTCTCTCCCCATTTTCTATATATTGTATAGGGATACTCATTTGTAAGGGTTAGACATTTTTGAATCCTGCTAGCATGTAAATGAGCTCCTAGCCTCATTTTGTACATTGTATGGTGGATTCATGCCTCTCATCCTCATTATAATGGACTGTGTAACAATCTAAAGCACTAAAATTAGAGTTTGTGGTTATTTCACCGCCCTATATTTTCTTATTGCATTTTCTTTCCTTTCTATCACATTGTAGGTATTTTTGTACATATATTATCCTCCTCGCAGGGTCTAATATTATTGTGCTTTAATGGAAATGGTGTTGTAAATGTCATTATTGGACTGTGGTGTTGTGTTTTCCCTTTCCAATTTCATTTTATCCCATTTTCACTCATTTAGAAAGTGTCCCATTACCCTTATATTGGTGTTATCACCTCCTTAGTGTAGGATTTCTTCATTTTTATGTATTTTTCTCTTTTCCTTGTCCCTTAGAATCATAGAATATGATTAGGTAAGCTGTATTCCCAAAATTAGAGGTAGTTTTAGTATTAGATTAGGAATAGGAACCAACCTTCTCTAGAGAGTTGTCTTAATTGCAAGGTCCCAGGACCCACTCCTTAAGATAACTCCATGTTACCCAATTACATTAACACTCATGCACACACGTATGACAAATCAGAGGGTGTTGTAATTTGGTGATAACAAAATTGTCTACTTAGCTTAAATTTTATCTTATACATGCATGTTTGCATTTTCTTGTATTAACACTTGTTTTGTAGCCACTTTGGTTACATGTGCCTTGGTTTTTACTAAACACATTTCCTTCCCCCTGTAGGGAAGAAGTAGAATAGTTTCAACATAGTGTATGTTATCTTTTGGGCCGCATACTCCTTCAACGATGTTCCATGTGCCCCAAATGAGGGGGCATGATTTGGGTGATTTAGTCACCCCATACAACATTATACACAACATAGTGCTTTGGTACATCATAGTCATTAGTTTGTATATATTGCTCGAAATCGAATTAGGTCATTAGTACAATAATCTTTCTGGATGTCTGTAACTAGGAGAAGCGATTATATAGCAATTGGTAGTTGAGTACGGTTACGGAACTCCAAACACAACAGATTTTATAGGGCATACAATTTTTAGCACATGATTTTATAAACACCATCTAAAGTGGTGTTCTACATAATGGGAAGTAAAAGGAACGATAACCAGATCGTACCAAGCCAAAAACACAAATGCTAATCAAACACCACAATCAATAAGATGAAAGCAATTCGCCAGAATAACATTACACAAAACCTTTGCAAACAAATGAGTAGAAATATCATATATTATTATGGAACTCAATGAAATACAATGAGAATGGGCCTTGCTTATATAGGAAAGTAATAACAATATAAGAACTAGTCAAGGTCGTAGATCAAGCCATAAATCATGGAAAGAACTAGTCATCAAAGAACTCGTCAAGTCCATAGATTTATGAGAGAACTAGACATCAAGGATCTATTCAATACCATAGATCTAGGAAAGAACTAGTTAATACCATAGATCAAGGAAAGAACTATTCCTAACAACTAGATAATATCTAAATAAATAAAAAGAAATATTCATACACATAAGTGGGTGAGGATAAATACAATAAAGGTAAATAATGTACCTAGGTGAACATGAGCTAAGATAAATACCTACTCTAACACCCCCCCTCAAGTGAAGCTAGGGGCCAAAATAGAAATGGCATGTCCACAGGTATGAGTCCCAACACTAGGCACGATGAGGTACTCATGTACAATATATCCATGAAGAAATCTCGAACCAAAAGAAGGAAAGAATCCTGCTATAAGGAAAGAGAAAAAAAAGGAGGATGTTCTCACAAACACCCCCCAAGAATAAATTCTGAAACCCCAAGCATTCAACGCAACTCAAGGTAGCGAGGTGATGAAAAAGGCTTCCTAAAGATGTCTAGAACCCGCTTTCTTTGAGTTAGAAGGTACTCCAAGAAAATAACTCCATCCTAAATGTGCTTTCTTTGAATGAAGTGGATGTGTATCTCTATATGCTTGGTCCACTTTGGTGCTCAACTGGGTTTCGAGAAATGTTAATTGTGCTCTGGTTGTCACACCAAAGTATAGTTGGTGAATCCTGTGGGAATCCAAACTTTTTCAATAACTAGCAAAGCAAAAGAATCTGCTAACTCACTGTAACTACTACCCTGTACTCTACCTCTGAAGATAAAAGTGCAATAGCCTGTTGCATTTTACACACCCAAGCAATTGGAGAAGAACCAAGACAGAAAAGATAGCCAAAATTAGAACGCCTGTCATTAATAGAACTTACCCAATCTGAATCTGTATACCCAACCAACTGAGTAGAACCCTTAGTGTAGTGTAGGCCAAAGTGGGAAGTGCCCTGTAAATAGCGCAAAATCCTTTTAGCAGCCTGCCAATGACTAATATGAGGAGAATGTGCAAACTGAGATACAAGCCCTACTGCAAATGAAATATCAAGGTGAGTATGGGTCAAGTACATGAGACTCCCAACCAATTACCTATATAACATAGGATCAAAAAGTGGTGTGGTACATGTGGATGTAAGAATAACCCCAGGACTAAAAGGAGATGGACTTGGTTTGCAATCAGCCATATCAAAGCACCTATGAAGATCATGGGTGTACTTTTGCCGACTCAAATGAATCCCAATCATCTCGAGAAATCTGCAAACCAAGGAAATAATGCAATAGCCCAAGATCTCGTCATGTCAAACTATGTAGAAGGAGCCCTCTGAATATTCTCAATGTGGGAAGAAGAGCTTCCATAAGATCACAATATCCTCACCAACATGCCGGAGATACACTATATGATTGGAATGGCAATGGACAAAACCAAGTAGATAGAAAAAAGAATCCATCTTCTCATACCAAGCCCGAGGGGCTTGTTTGAGATCATAGAGATACCTTCGAGCCGAAAAACAAGAGAAGAATCCTGGACAAATCCAAATACCATTTGCTCCATCTATATTTCCTCTTGTATATCTCCATGTAAGAAGGAACTCTTCATGTCCATCTGGTATACGGGCCACCCCTGTGATGTAGCAATAGCAAGTACAAGGCATATAAAATCTATCTTGGCAACAGTGCAAAATTCTCAGAGTAATCAATACCTTCGACTTGTGAAAAACACTTTACAACAAGACGCGCCTTATACTTGTCAATGGACCCATCAACTACGTATTTGGTTTGGTATACCCACTTACACCTAACCATATTTCTTCCTTTAGGAAGAGATACCAAATCCAAAGTATGATTCTTCATCAAAGAAGAATACTCAGCTGCCATTGCATCATCCCACTCTGGTATCCCATGAGCCTTTGAAAAAGACTGTGGATCCTCAGAAACTGCCTGACACAAAAGTCCAAAACTAGTAGAATGTGCGTGATGATGCCTAGTGGGTGGAAGATCCTCTATGAAAGGTGTTGCCTCAGAAACTATAGTATGAGCCCACTTAGGCATAGTGACAACATCAGTGGGAATAGGATCCTCAATGGCATCTATAACCTCCTCATCAATCTCCTAAAAGAAAGGATCCTCAAGATGAGATGAAGAAGAAGAAGGAATGGAAGAAGATGAAGAATCATGAGGAGTGAAATGCTCATCAAACTGAACATGTGTTTGAAAAATAACATCATGTGTATCAGGATCTAAAAGATGATAAGCTCTCATGTCCTCACAATACCCTATAAAGATCAAGGGTTTACTCTTCTTATCCAAAGCTTTCCTTTTCTTCTTTGGCACAAAGTCCCAAGCATGGCTCCCAAAGACTCAAAAAAATGAGACATCTGGCTTAGTGTTGGACCAAGCTTCCTCTGGAGTCAAATTCTCAAGTGCTCTATGTGGTGTGCATTTTGAATATAGTTAGCACAATTAATCTTTCCCAGTAGATAGGAGGTAAATCTCTAGAATGCATCATACAATTAGCCATTTACTTTAAAGTTCTATTCTTCCTTTTTGCTAAGCCATTCTATTGTGGAGTATGAGGAATAGAACCCTAGTGAATAATGCCTTGAGTTGCCAAAAATTCAGAAAACTCATCGCTGAAGTACTCCCCCCCATTATCAGTACGAAGGTTCTTTATGCAACTAGAAGATTGTTTCTCGACCAAAGCCTTGAAGACTTTGAAGTGTGAAAAACATCACTTTTGTACTTGAGAAAATAAACCCAAGTACACCTCAATAAATTATCAATAAACGTAAGTGCATACTTAGCTCCATTGAAAGAGGGGGTAGGAAAAACCATCAAGTCATTATGCACAAGCTCAAGTGGTGAAGAAACTCTCTTAGACAAATTCTTAGGAAATGGATCTTGGTGTTGTTTCCCTAATGCATAGCTAGAGAAAACTCCCTCAAGACTAGAAACTCTAGGAAGACCATCTACCATACCATGAGTGCTCAACTCCTTCAAATATCTGTAATTAAGATGTCCAAATCTTTCATGCCAAATCTTACTCTCTAAATCTGCATGAGAAACCAATCTTGTCCCTATAGAGGAAGTGTCATCAAAACCCTCAAAGTGATATAGTCTAGAACTATGATCAACAATACCCTGAGCAACAAGTGAATTTGGCTCCAACAAAGTTCATACTTCTACCCCATGTGGTGTAAAAGTCACTATTTTCCCTTGACTAGAATGACAAATTTGATACACATAAAGTAAATTTGTAGTGATGTTAGGAACATATAGTGCATCTTGGATACTGCCACCATCAAGTTGTATATCACCTTTTCCTTTAACAGAAAGAAAGGAAGAATATCCAACCTCAATTTTTGAAGTAGAACTCAAACCTAGAGAAACAAAAGACTCCTTAGAAGAAGCCATGTGATGAGAAGCACCAGAATCTATAACCCAACTATCTGCAAGTGGTGACTGAGATCTCCCAACAACATTAAGTGCTTTGCCATGCTGATTAGAAGGAGGTGGAGTAGAGATAGAAATTTTTTTTCTTGACTGCATCCTCTAAGGCTTGCATTCGCTTATAACACCTATGTTCTTCATGATTACTACCCCCACAAAAAGAGCATGAACGACTAGACTTATTCTTGGATTTAGAAGACTCCTTGGGTTTTGAGTTGTTTTCTTTGGGTTTAGGAGAATTTTGACATGAGAATGGGTGGATTTGGTTTTACTATTTGGTTTTCCCTTGCCCTTAGGATTAGATGCAATTAATACCTTTTGAGAGATGGAAGACTCAAGGTGAGACAATTTGGATTCTTCCCTAGTAAGTCTTTCACAAAATGTTTCTAAGTCAGGAATTTTAAATGTGTCACCTAAGGCATCCATGCTAGAGAAAAAGGTAGAAGAAAATATTTGAAATGGTCCTCTCAACTTGGATAGAATCAAGTAAACACACTCTTCATCTTTCTTATCTCTTCCACTCCCCTTCAACTATGTCAACAAATGCTTGAACTTGGTAAGATAGTCTATAATTGTTGGAAAATCTTCAAGATTAAGAGAGGTGATCTCAATTTCAAGTTGCATGGCTCTCATATGATCCACCTTACCAAATAAATCCTCCAATTTCTCCCATATTTTTAAATGAGAGTCATATTTTTCCAAATGAAACAAAAGACTATCACTTACATAAGTTCCTATCAAACCCATACACTCATCAAATTTGCATTGGTACTGAAATTTCTCATATTCTCTAGTGAACACTAGTTGTTATGAAGAAGTTAAAGCCCATAATCCTTTTCGCTTAATTATTGTTTCCATTCTTGGTTTCCATGTGTGGTAATTATGTGTTGTTAATGGCTCAACATGATCTAATGCAGAAGTAGATAAAGATGCCATCCTCAAAAAATCACCAAAAGAAATGCAAGAACCAAGCAATGTAATAAGACCCCAAAAAATGCAACAAGAGCCCCCAGATTTTGGCACTTTATAATGAGTGCGTGTTACAATATGGCACTTTATAATTATAGTGTGATTCTCAAAATAAATATTTCCAATGGAAAGAGCATAAAAAACTACACACTTTTGCAAAAATGGCACTCAAAACCGAGTTATCGATCAAAAGATACAAGTTCTATTTTTGAATCGTGTTGGAAGTGACCTTCGCCACCCATAATAGTAGTCTATAGATTTTCCCAAAATAGCAAAACATGCACCGTCGTCCGTGGACCCCTACAAAAAGAGGAAAGAAACGTCCTTCCCGAAACCGTCTGCTACATGCAACCGAGAATTCTACAACCGCAGAAATTAAAACCCAGATCCGAACTCGAAAAACATGAAAAACCCATAAAACAATTTGTTGGTTTTCCTTCACATCTGACATGAATCCCGAGGCAAGCCACCATGGTTCTCTGCACAAGAAAAAACCTAAAAGCGACGCCTCCCGAAATGGTCGAGTTTACTGCTTCTCTTAGGGTTTTTCCACCTTCCGAATCTAATGGAAGCCCAACAAAATTCTGAATATATGAATATAGAAAAAATGTTTGCAAATCGAAACTTATAGATGGATGCCAACAACACTCTCTTGCTTTGATACCATAAAGGAACGATAACCGATCATACTAAGCCAAGAACACAGATGCTAATCAAACACCACGATCAATAAGATGAAAGCAATTAAATCGAATAACTTTACACAAAACCTTTGCAAATAAATGAGCAGCAATATCATATATTATTATGGAACTCAATGAAATACAATGAGAATGGGCCTTACTTATATAGGAAAGGATTAACAATCTAAGAACTAGTCAACGTCATAGATTAAGCCATAAATCATGGAAAGAACTAGTCATCAAAGAACTAGTCAAGTCCATAGATTTATGAGAGAACTAGACATCAAGGATCTAGTCAATACCATAGATCTAGGAAAGAACTAGTCAATACCATAGATCAATGAAAGAACTATACCTAAAAACTAGATAATATCTCCTAATATCTAAATAAATAAAAATAAATATCCACACACATAAGTGGGTGAGGATAAATACAATAAAGGTAAATAATGTACCTAGGTGAACATGAGCTAAGGAAAATACCTACTCTAACAGGAATTCGTTAAAGGTTGGAGGATGACACCAGACTATTCTCCCTACACTTATTCCATTTCATTGGTGTGAGATCGCTTGAAAAACTCATGCGTCAAAATAATTTATGGGATCCTTCTCTACACTCTTTCCTCATCATGGATCAGGTGCACATGTTCCTTTTTCACACTTTCAACATTTTTACATACTTTCCTTACACACTTTTTACATATTTTAATCATATACATGCGTTTTTGACTACTTGTTCATTTTCTCTTTTACATGTTTGTCCATATGGGAAGCCGTGGTCAACATCAACAATGAAAACATCACACACATAAACATCAACATGGATATCAATAATAGGCACATCGTGAGATCTACACATGAGTTTCCGTCCTAGGTTCATTTTCATCATTTTTTACAATTTCTCCTCCTTAGCATCCATGATTCACATTTTTATCATTCCATGCTTTTTCTAGTCCATCGACACACTTTTCATCATCAATCTACAAGGTTATCGTGTATGCATCTCTATATACTTTATGTTACTAAGTGTTCCACTCACCAACATAAAGTGAGGGAAAATGTAGACATAAAATCATGCACTTTGGGTAATTATCTAGTCCTGATTACATACTATTATTCATATGATTCCTAAGTAAGGGAAGTAATAATTAACCCATGTCTTTTGGCCACATTTGTTTGATTTCTATTTCTACTTTCATTCTTACTCCCTTACTTTCTCATTCTACGCATTTTTACTCTTTCACATTTTTCATCTTGGACACTGTACGATGGAAAAAGTGAAAAGCGAGCGTGGGAACTTATGTCTTCGACGCACACTAATGGAATCTACGAATCTAAGGCAAAGAAGGCCCTCCTAACTTGAATTGGCATGATAGATCATTCGGCGAGGATGACTGCTCGAAGGCTCCAATCAATATCGAGCTCTGGCATGATCCGATCTATAGGTTGTGGGATACGTGGAAGATAACCTTTGTGGGTGCTTCGTAGATATCTCCCAACAGGGTCATGAAAAATGGATGATGGATGTATGGTGGATTCTATGGGTGATTCTCTGGTCTAGTCTAGAAATCCTTAGCTTGATTAGCTACTATGTCTAGTGAGGATAGTTGTGCGATAATGATTGGTGGAAGTGGAGAGGATCTAAATACTAATGTGCGTAAACCAACATCAACATCTGATTGACCTATGGGCCGTTGGGTTGTGGGACCTGTGGATCACAACCATAGGTTCATGGTCATTGTGGGCCTCCTATGGTCATGTGCAGAATCAATCCCTAATCCCTAATATCCAGTAGTCGTATGCCTTTTTGGCCTCTATGTTTAGAACTAAAAGTTGTGCAATCTTCTCAGAGTACCTTACAGGCATTCTGGCAACTTGAATTCTTAAGCTAGTGTCTATGTCAATGAGGATGTCTCTTGTGTCTGCTATGGGGACCAAAGGATCACAACCGAACGTTTTCTCTTTTTCAAGCCCTTCTACAGTCATGCGGATATTTATTAGGGCAATCTGTAGTTTGGCTGGTTTGACCAAAACGTATGCGCTTTGTCATCTTCTATGTTTAATCCTCTTAACTGTGAGCTAATTTCTTGTAGGTTTGTTGTTGTTCGGAAGACCTGAATTATGAGATTTTGGTCTATGTCAGTTATTGCTGCAACAAGATTGGGTTGAGGCACGATTGGCTCGAATACGTATTCTCTGGGCTCCCTAGGTCCCGTGATTGTCATACAAAAGAAACAATATAAATCTAACTAAAGCAAAAGTAAACTAATTATGTAAAGTATATCCACAACATATATAAATTCTCTATTTTTGTATTTTTGATAGAATATTTAACAGAATTAAGATAACAACTATTTAATAGAATTGAAAGAGCAATTATTTAATATCTAGAAAATGACAACTAAGCTAATAATAACAAATTTAAAACAAACAAAGTAGCCGAGTATAGCTACTTTCTGTGCGTAGTTGTGAATCTATTCTAAATAACCAAATAACTGATCTAATCTATTTGAAAGACCCCGATCTTACCTCAGAAGTGAGGAATGAATCATAGTTTCTCAGAAACTATCAATCCCCACAACTTCCCGGCAATATCGAAAGTGAGATTAACTGAAATGAAATGATTCACTACTCTATTTGATATGTTTTAACTAGAACTTTGATAGCTTGAACCTAGATTTTGTAGAAATAGTGGTGAATCCGATTGTGTGTGGCTTTGTCCCCTCAGTGTGGTCTCCTCGTTCCTTCGTGCTCACGTGAATCCAGAAAAGCATGTAATGCTAGCATCAATAGAAGTAGGTATTGGAACAATGGCAGCTTTGGATGTAGACTGAATACAATGCGAGTAGGAGAGGGATAGCGCAAGAGAACAGAGCTTGGCTTATGCAATTCCTAGTGGGATTTATTGCGAGTCATGCAACACAAAACATCCAGAACCTAAAACTATCCTTCTTGATGAACAAAACCTGCAACTCTAATGGCTTCAGACTGAAAATGAAACTATCCTATCTCAATTGATTGTATGAAATAGTAATAACACTAGAACAAGAAGATCATGTGGCTTCTAAACAGCAAAATAAGACTAACTATGCATGCAACAAATGAAAACTATTGAATTCCTAAACAAGAACTGAAAGACTAAACTATTGAAATGAGAGGATGAGAGGAATTTTGAGGGGCCATTTGCTTGTAATCAAACCAGCTATTTATAGAATTCCCATTCACCCAAAGGTAACTCCAACTAGGACTCTTTTACTATAAACAATGAAGAAACACTATTCCAGGGAACCAAAATCATAAATACAAGCAAAAAGGATGAGAAAGCTGGTAAAAGTTGAAAATTTACGCAGTCGCATTAAAAGAAGCATGTTGGAAAATGTGTGAAGGACCGCCACCCTGAGCAGGGTGGCGGCGGTTACAAGACCACCACCCTACCTGGGCGGCGGTCACGAGACCGCCGCCTAGGCAGGGTGGCGGTTTCATCACTGAAGACCAAAATGCAAAGGAAAAGAGGGGAAGAGAAAAAAAAAGCATGCGGAGGGTAAGCGGGGCATGCGGGATGTTAACACACACTTGGAGAGATTTTCTAGATCCCGAACACCTTGCGAGGAGACCTGTATCATCATTGGGGCATGTGTAACATCGTTCCGGTGGTACTGTACCCTACAATTTTGGGTACGTACATATTGCCCCCTCGGAGAAGCGTTTTAGCCATGAAGAGGCGTAAAATGGTGGGTCCGAGTATGGGTCCCAAAATGGGAAATTAGAAATTATACCTGACACGTCCGTGTGTCAAAATGATGCCATCCAAAATTCTCGCTACTGCAAAAATGAAAAGAAGACTCAAGTGCAGATAGATAAAATAAGCCAAAAATAAATACTAAAATAATATGAAGTGAGGACTTACCATTTGCGGGGATAAGAACTTACCTCCATCGGCGCTCCAAACCTGCGAAAAGGGCATCCAAGATGAGTCAAAATGCTATATATATAAAAAAATGGGCCCATTTTCCTATTCATTTGCGTGTTGATTTGATTGATTTTGAGCTCTGGGACCCACGGTGATGGTTTTTGATGAGAGTATAGTCGAAACATTCATGATGAGATAGTGATCATGCCTCCATGAGTGGAACATCGACCCACGAGATCTCAGGTTAGTTCTTCTCGATTTACCATTTTTATACCTAAAATGTAAAAATGATGAAATCTTCACCATGGGGGGGTAATTTTTGAAATTTTTAGTTTTAAATGTGTCCTTAGGGGGACGCCTAATGGGTAGGCTCTCATTTTAGTCAAAATGGTCTTTTTTTGTGTTTTTGAGCATTTTTAGGGCACGTGACCCATTTGAAAATGTGGGACACGACCGCCACCCTGAGCAGGGCGGCGGTTATAGGACCGCCACCCTTCAAAGCGGTGGTTATGGAACCGCCACCCTGCTCAGGGTGGCGGTCCTTTACAGAACACTAAAATAACCTTGTTTTGAACCCATTTTTGCATTTTTAGTATTCTCATATGTTTTAATGATTTTTCCCAATGTGATTTTGGTACTAACTTACTCTTTTTGCGTGTTTTTGTGTGTTTTGCAGAAGAAGGAAGAGTACATCAGATGGAGCCATGAGAGAGAGTGTGATTGGCTTCCAGTAGTGTTGGATGCACTTTCTCAGGCCGAGCAGGATACTCTTCAGAGGGCTGGCATATTACGTATATCATCACGGTTCCTCATGTCGCACCTTCTAGTCACATACTTGTGTGACTTGTTTTTGTATTGGGATGTTGATCGAAACACTTTCCGATTTCCAGGAGTCAGGGGTGAGTGGACTATCACCCTGGAGGATGTCTACCATATCTTGGGAGTCCGATCATTGGGAGATGGCTTACACTTGAGACAGTGGGGTCGCGGGCTCAGATAGCTCAGTGGGCTACATATATGGGAGACACAGTTGTCTCCACTGGTTCGAAGAAGGGGGTGAGGGTCCATTCCATTCCTAGCTTGCCTATCCCTTTGATTCATCAGGCCATTATGGGGATCCTTGCCTCGAGATTGATCGGGGACAAGGGAGGGGACACCTTACTCTACTGTTGGTCCCCTATTATTACACAGATTGAGGCACATGGCCGGATTTATGCCTAGGGAGCCGATATACTTGGGACCACCTACCACGACCTATACAGGGTGGTCCACTTACAGGGATAGTCTTTGAGCCATCCGACCCTGGTTATGAGCTGGGTCTATGAGCGTATCATCCCCTATGGGAGAGGCGTAGAGGTGGCGGATCCCGGAGCCGTGAGGGCAGCCAGATGGACAGAGATGTCGGTGCTTAGAGCACCCCACCAGCCAGTTGCCTCCTTGACCACTTGATGATATGGAGGCCACACCTTATCAGGCCATGGTAGGGTTGTGGGGTGAGGAGACCCTCACTTTGATTTCCTGCTCTACTACAGGGCAGCTTGTGGATAGGATGGGGAAGGTAGAGACACACCCTTTTGATCGAGTGCCTCAGCAGTTTGGCCTTGCCTACGTTGGTATGCTTCCCCCAGTGGTGCCAGTGTTCAGATCAGTTTGGGAGGCTAGGGGAGGTCCTAGAGGCCGGGGTTGGACTGTTGTTACTCCTGGCATCCCTATTGCTAGCTAGGTGGGTGGTACGTGCCCGAGAGAGAGTCGGTGCTCCTCATGCACCTTTACTTCAGATCATCACCGGTCCTGCCCATAGCGGTGATGACCCTATTGATATAGACTCGAGTCTGAGGAGTTCACGGGGAGAGAGGAGGAGGAGACCGAGGACATGGAGGTCAGCGAGTCGGGTGGAGAGGAGGATAGCGATCCCGAGTGGCATGACACTCAGGAGATCTTACAGGCCGAGAGGGCAGAGCAGTGTGCGGAGAGGGTGACTCTAGTCTCAGAGGAGTTGCCCTCTCAGGACCTAGGTGGGGAGGATGAGTCCGTAGTAGGATGCTATGTTGCCCTAGACACAGGAGGAGGACATCAGTCAGTGGCGGCATCTGTGGTAGGCGCTGATCCTAGGGATCCCTCTTGGAGGCCGGAGATCCGAGTGAGTTGTCACTCTTCTTTTAATATTTGTTTTTAGCTAGGATTGCCTTAGTTGCTATCTCTCCTTTTGTTCATTTTTGTTTTATCTTTTGATTATTTCTAATTTGTCTTCTCCTTTGCTTGTAGAGACTGCTGATGAGTGGCGAGACTTGATTCACCGGGTATGTACTGATACCCTGATGCTCCCCATGGAGAAGACTCACCAAGTTGTCGGTGGATGCGGGGAGCCTTCAGCAGCTGGTAGGCATAGTGATGTCTTTGCCCCTATCTGGCACATGGCCAAGATGGTGACTTCCCTCCATACTGAGTTAGCTGGGTATAGGACTACAGAGCACCTGATGAGGAGCCGCTCTCATAGCGAGGCTACAGCTACTGTTTAGGACCATGAGCCTTCAGTGCACTCAGCGCCGCGTAGCCGAGTCCTAGACGTGGTCGTGCACCTTCAGGAGGGATCTCATAGGGGTTGAGAGGCCACTTGGCTCTTTTTGTAGTGACTCTTGTTAGATTGTTTATATGATCATTTTGTATTTTCGGGCTCATTGAGCATTTTGACCATGCCTAGTGCATGATGGCATTGTACATAAAACTTGATTATATATATATATATATTCTTTTTTTTGGATCAGACTCTTGGTGTCTAGGATTTTGTGATTCATTTCCACATGTATATTAGATGCTTATTAGAATTCTTGTTTTTATATGCTTTTCAGAATGTATGCAATGGAGAACAAATGATACAAATGCTTTCTTCCTTTTTGTATTTCATGATGCTGATGTATGATAATGTAGACACAATGTGATCTTGAACTTTAGTTTCTATAAGCAATTTTCCGGTACTTCATATTTGTTTTGACAAAATGTGATGATAAATTGATATGATGAGCAGATGAACTTGCCCCACTCCTAACTCCACGTAACTAGTAAGATGCGAGGGCTCACCACCAAGAGCTAGAAAGGGCACAAGCTATGAGGAGTGTTGAAATGATAATGATGGGAGATAGACAAAGAGTTGGTGGAACCAAATTAGGATGCTACAAACCTACCCTACTCAAGTGACTCCATAGTTTAGAATGTGACTTGCTTTGCAGTTTATCTAGACTTAGATCCGTAGATGGCCACTTGGTTGACAAAATCTGGTTTTCAAGGTTTTGGACTCTCTTGGAATTTTGGACATCTGATTCATTTGTTTTTGACTCAAGATTTCAAAGGTTTATTTGAACTATTTGCTTATGACCTTCAACGTTACTATCAAGAGGACCCCCTACACCTTGCCCCATGCTACTAGTAAGAAGCATGGGCTTATCACCATGGACAAGGTACAGGTGAGTAAGGGCATTCCCATCCTTTCCCAACCCTACGTCACTAGTAAGAGATGCAAGTTCATCACCGAAGGTTGGTAGGGCAAGGAAATGTGTAAAAGTAAAATTTTTTTTGTTTGATCTATATTTGACTTATTTATTTGAGCAAAATGTCAGTATGTTCTTATTTCCAAAGAGATCTATATACGGGATAGATGTGACACCATGAAGCTTCTAGAATAGACCATAGGCAAGACACCTATCCTAGGAAGAAACAAAAGTGAGAACAAGCATGCAGGCCTTGGTATGGCTACCATTAAGACTTTGTCATATCTAGCTTTAATTGATGACATGATTCAAAAAATAGTTGATGATGTTATGAAAATGAAGAAGTATGATTTGAATGCTTCTACCAATACCATCAGAAGTTTGTAATGAATTGCTTAAGAATAAGTCCCTTGATCACCAAATTTTATGAAACGAGTGAACAAAATGAACCTATCTAAATGAAGATGCAATGTAGATATAATTATACAAATAGTGCTTTGACGCTTCATGCGTAAAACCATTTAAGGTGCAAGGAATTGACAGTTTCACCAAATTCCTCACCTTCCAGTGTACATAAGAGATACACACCATTTCCATAGTCCTTCATGACTCGATATGGGCCCAACCATTTGGGCCAGAACTTTCTTCCTTCACCGATCTTCTTATCGATCCGGTTGTCTAGTCTTAAAACTAGATCTCCTTCATATATTTCTCATTCATAGACCTTTTTGTTATATTGCCGGCACATCCGGTCAGCATAGACTCTATGCCATTGTTCAGCATTTAACCTTGGCCTCATCTAGGCTTTCTAGTTGGGAGAGGCGTGCCTCTCTATAAGCTTCCTCATCCAGAATCCCTTGTAGTGAGATGCGGAGACTGGGTATTTCAACCTCAAGTGGGAGAACTGCTTCTGCTCCGAATACCAATGAGAAAGGAGTTGCTCCTGTTGGTGTTCTTATTGAGGTTCGGTGGGCCCACAAGGCCGGATATAACTTTAAATGCCAATCTCATTTGTTTTCTTTTACCGTTTTGAGTAGAATAGCTTTCAATGTCTTGTTTGTTGCTTCAGCCTGCCCGTTGGCTTGAGGGTAATACAGGGAGGCCATATGATGGTTTATTTTAAATTTACTGCATAGCTCATGGACCTCATCATTCTTAAAGGACGTGCCATTATCTGAGATAATGATTTGTGGGACACCATACCTACAAATGATCTGGTTCAAAATGAACTTGGCGATCACGGCACCTGGTACAGTGGTAAGAGGCATAGCCTCTACCCATTTGGTAAAATATTCGGTGGCCATGATTATGAAGTTATGGCCATCCATTGATGAGGGAGAGAATTTCCCTATCAAATCTAGGCCCCATGTAGAAAAGGGCCATGGAGTCGCGATTGGTTGTAGAGCTTGTGCCGGCATGTGAATCTCGTGGGAAAATTCTTGGCATTTATGGCATCTGCGTACAAACTCTATTGCGTCGTGTTCGAGAGTGGGCCAAAAATAGCCCATTCGATGTATTTTGCGTGGTGGTGGCATGACCACCGAAGTGGCCTCCACATATTCCACTGTGAGATTCATAGAGAATCTTCTTGGATTCTTCTGTGTCAACACACCTTAGAAGCATTCCATCGAAAGCCTTACGATAGAGCACTTGTTCTATAATAACGTATTTAGCTACGATAATGCATAACCACCTTCTTTGTTGTGGTGTAGCACCCTCTGGATACGTATGGTCCATGATAAAATTGATAATATCAGTATACCAAGGACATTCAGAGATGGGAGGTCTAGTTTTGATGTAATATATGCATTCATCGGGAAAATCCAGATCTACTAGATCACCTCCATCTAACGGGTTGTTGGCTAACCAATCTGCAATGATTTGTCCCTTAACGGACTTCTGGTTTACAAAATTTAATTCAAATTCACCCATTAAGGTTATAAAGCATCCAACCTTTTTAGACAAAGACCCTTGCGTGAGGAAAGTTCGTAAATGGTCTATTTTTACAATGACCCTTGTTTCTTGATTTAGCATGTAATGTCTTAAGCGTTTGGTTGCAAAGACTATGGCAAGGCATTCTCATTCTACTTGCGTATAACGTGTTTCATAATCGAGCAACGTTTGGCTAATAAAATAGACCACACGTTCTCATTTATCATCGTCTTCTTGAGCCAACATGCAGGCTAGCGAGACATCCATAGCTCCATGAATATAAGATCAAAGGATGATCTGGTCTAGGTGGCATTAACGTGGGAGGAGATAGTAAGAAGCATTTAACTACTTCGAAGGCCTCATGGCATTCCTTTGTCCAAATAATGCAGCAATCCTTTTTCAACAAATTGTTGATCGGATGTACAACAAAACTTAAGTCGGAATGAATCTCGGATTGCACCGAGCTTTCCAAGAAATGATCTAATGCCAGAGTCATCTGATGGTGGGATCATCTCAAGAACAACCCAGATTTTGGTTGGGTCTACATCGATCCCTCATGATGATATAATGTAACCTAGGAGTTTCCCTCCTGTCACACCAAATACACATTTTTTTGGGTTTAGTGTGACTCCGTATTCGATCAAACGTGAAAGAATGATGCGGAGCACTTCCAGGTGATCACAGCTTCTTCGGCCTTGGCCAACAAGTTGTCTACATAGGATTCCATGATTTTATGAATAAGATCATGAAATATGTATGTCATTGCCCGTTGGTATGTAGCGCCAGCATTCTTGAGACCGAATGGCATAACAACGTAGCAATAAGTTCCCCAAGGAGTTATAAACATGGTTTTGGCTTGGTCTTGTTTAGATATTCTGATTTGATTGTATCCTGAGAACCCATCCATGAGGACAAAAGCTCAAATCCAGTTGTTGCATCAATGATGATGTCAATGGATGGTAATGGGAAGTCATCCTTGGGGCACGCCTTGTTAATGTCTCGAAAATCTATGCAGATGTATCTTCCCATTCTTTTTGAGAATGGGGATGATATTAGATACCCACTGAGAGTAATCAACCGGTTTGATGAACCCTACTTGGAGAAGCTTCATTACTTCTTCCTTCACCATGAGAGCTACCTTGGGTTTCATTGGTCTCGATTTTTGTTTAATTGGCTTTGCATCTGATTTGGTGATGAGGTTATGTACCACGATGTGTGGTGTAATTCCCATCATTTCTTTATAATTAAATGCAAAATCCTTTTGATGTTCTTTGAGGATTCAGTGTGTATTTCTATTTCTTCTGGAGTTAACGAAGATCCTAGTTTCAAGATCTTTGGTTCTTCCTCCGTTCTGATGTTAATATCAATCATTTCTTCGATTAAAGAAGCGTTACCTTCTTCAAACTCAGGTGGGGCTGGAGGTAGTTCCAGATCTTCTCCATTCTCTACCACGTATATGTCGAGTTCCTTTTGTGGGGGAAGCTCTACCATGGGATTTCCAAAGTAAGAAGATGAATGTGGGATTAAGGACAAATCTACCATGTGATGGGTGAGATGTAACTCTGCATAGGTGTTTAGGTAATCAAGAGTGGTTGTATCACTTTGTCAACGTGACCTAAGATAGTAGATGTATTCTCAGCTATGTGCATTAGAAGAGGGTTTGTTGATGTTTTCTTTACTAACGGTTCAGTACGAAGGGATACCATGAAATGGGTGTCCTCCAACTCACTGTTTGGGGTGAAACGTGAAGCTGAGGTTGCTATCGAATCTGCGAGAAGGTTTTGTTCTCACGGGATTGCTTCAATTGATATGAAGTTAAATCCTTTACTCAAATCTAATACTGCTGTTTTGTAGAGCTGTAAATGTTCAACTCTAGTCTCATACACCTCAGAGACTTGGTTTGCTACTAATTGAGAGTCTCCTAACACTCTGATGTCATTAACACCAAGCCTTTTAGCTATGATGAGACCAAGGAGGAGGGCTTCATACTCAGTGCCATTGTTTGTACATTCAAAATTTAATTTAAAGGCAAATGGTAGGATCTTTCCCTCGGGAGAAGTAAAGATCACACCTGCCCCAGCCCCATAATGACATCTAGCTCCATCAAAGTGGAGAGTCCAATGTTTATTTGGGAAGATGGATGTTGGGACATTCGTTACGTCTATTTCTTCTGCTTTGGTTACTTCTACCATGCAGAGTTCTTCTGCTGGAAGAGAACCAACTCCTAGGGTACATCCCATACCTGTGGAATCAAATGGTAGGAAAATTGGTAGATCTTGTTCTAGAAACTCAACAATTTTGCAGTAGTTCCTAATGACACTTTTTTCTACAATTAGCTTCATCCTTGAGGGTTGGGATGCTCTTGACTAGGTTCGTAATCTCTAGTTCTATTGTAGGTATTAATTTTTCTTCTGGTTTTGAGTTGGTTGGTTTGTTAAGTTGGTTTGTTGGGAGTTCAAACTCAGAGTGAATGCACTGGCCTTTTCTTCAGGTCTACTAGGTGTATATCGAATGGTTTCGGATCACCTTTTGCTACGAATATCTTTCCTAAGTGCAAGAATCTTATTTCCTGAAATAACATAGAAGGGATTGCCTTCATTCGGTGTATCCATGGTCGGTCGAGGATCATATTATAGTTGGTTTCCCGATCTATAATATAAAACTCAGTGAGGATTGTTTTGGGTCCTAAGGTGACTGGTAGTATTATAGTTCCAATCGAAGTGGCTTTAAGGCTATCATAGCCTCTTAGTGTATTCAGTCGTGGAACAATTTGTCTCTCCATACCCTAGCTTTTGAAGGAAAGAGAAGGGGACTATGTTAACTGCTGCCCCATCATCAACCATTGCACATTTAACATAATTGTTATAAACCCACACTTGTAAATGTAAGGTTGGATCACCTCTACGTGCAATCTCAACATCTGTTGGCATTTTGCTTATGTCGAATATAAACTCGGTATCCCTATCCGGCTGCCCGGAGGGTGGATATCAAAGTCTATATGGTTTACCTGTGTTTCGGGAGGAGGAGTGATGTTAATTAAATGACCTAAACCTAATGCTTCTAAAGAGCAACCCTATGGGTGGGAGAGTTCTTCAGCAAGTCCAAAAAGGAGATGTGAGAAAAGGTCTTTGTTAAGTCATTAATTAAATCATAGGCACCTACGGGTTTTACTAATGTTTGTTGAATGTTATCTGGCTCTAGTGGGTAACTTGGATTTGGCTGAGAGGAATACTCTCGTGTCCTTGTTATGGCTTCCACGTGTAGCTCAGTGTCTAATTCCACTAAACCAACTATCTTGGTTCATGGCTGATTTCCTAATTGTGGTGCGACAGGTGGATTTAGTGAAGTCGAGGCTTCATGATCATTGTTTCCTGTCATTACACCCTTGTTTGTCCCATTTGGATTTAATTTGTTATTGTGATTTGGGAGCAGATCATTGAAGATCTTGAGGGGTGCATTTTGAGGGGAGACTACCCCTGTGAAAGTACTTGGCACAGGTGACGCAGGATCAGCTAAGAACATATCTATGAAAAGTTGTCTTTGTTCCTCTGGAAAACGTTGCATGAATTTATTGTAGTCACGGCAAAGTCTAGTGTCATGGCCTCAATTTTGTGGAAACCACAATACGAGTTGGGATTATAATTCCTAGGTTGTTGGTTTGGCATGTGTTGTGGTCCAAAACTCTGATTAAACCGTTGACTATTAAGATTAAAGTTTTGCGTTTTTTGCCTTTGGTTTTGATATCCAGTTGAGTTTTGACTTGGACCCTGTGTCTGGATCTGTTGTTGTTGTTGTTGTGGATGATTAAAATCCACCACGTTGATTGTTGGGGTAAAATTTTTGTTTCGTTGATTGTTAACCGGTGGTGGAGCATTTACAACATTTGCCTTTTTTGCTTGGTCAGTTACTCCATCTGTTGTGACCCCATGTTCTTGTTAAGGATTTTAGGTCCTTGATTGGCATTTGTGGTAGTAGGATAAGTCGTAGTATTTTGGTTGGGGATGATTAACCTCCCATTTGTTCCATATGCCTTGTGACCACTATCTATTGCAACTTGATCTATTCGGAGGGCACTCTCAAGCACTTCATCGTAAGTTCTTAGTGGGAACTTCTGGACTTCTTCCTTTATCTCTCTCTGAGAGAAATGAAGGAATAAATCACATAGTTCCATCTGATCCATGTTTGGAGTGCTTGCTAAAGAATAGAGGACTGTACGCCATCTTTGGATGAAATGAGCAACATGATTCATTGTGTTCTTGTTTAATATGCAAGAATTCCTTAATTCTGTTCTCAACAATTTGTTCATGTCGAACACCTTGATGAACTCTGAAATGAGTTGTTTAAATGAATGGATGGAGGCTTCAGGTATTCTGTAATACCAATCGAGGGAAATGCCCTCTAAAGTTTTGGGGAATATTTTAGCAACAACTCCATCCCAAGGGAGCAGTTCTCGAATGGCTGTGGCATAGGCCTTAATATGTGCATTCGGATCTCCCTCCCCTTTGTACTTGGGAAAATCGGGAAGAGGTCTTGGAAGCATGACACTTCGTATAGTGAAGTCTAAGGGCTCTTTCAAATATTCTAAATAAGTTCCTATTGCATAGGTTTCGACCATTGATGGTGTTTGCTGAGGGGGTGGAGGTGGAATGGGTTGTTGATATGGCATAGCGTATGCATTTGCAGGGACATAAGGAAATCCCTGTGGTTGAGTGAACATGCTTGGGAGAAGAGAACATATCTCCCTGTGGTGACTTGGAATACATGTTTAAGTATGGAGGAGCATTGCTTAAAAATGGATTGTTTTGTACTAAACGGAGGTATCATATTTTCCACTGGAGTGGCATTAGAGAACGTAGTTCTAGTTGGCATTTGTTGTGAATACTGAGGAGGCATGCCCAACGTGCCTATTCCTGTGAGGAGGTCTATTTGGCTAGGATGATGTGGAGGATTGGAATTTCCTACCTGCGTGAATTACAAATTTTGACTTGCTTGAGCAAGTTCCAACCCTCTAACTTTCTCAACTAAGGTTGAGATGACCTCATTTGGTGAAGATACGGTATTTTTCCTTAGTGGTGTTTGTTGAGGTTGTATAGGCATATGGTACCCAAGCTATATAAATTGATCGGTGCCCTGCCAAGTTTCACCGAGGGTATTTCCTATAGGTGGAGGAATGGAGGTGTTTTCTTGAAAAGAGACCTCGGGTTGTGTTTGCAAACCTCCTATAGGTGGGTACATACTTTGAGAGCGTTGTTCACTCCTAGCATAACATGCTAAATGTTCATCATCTAAAAATAGATATGGATCTGATTGTCTACTGATTTGCGGTCTAAGCAACACCTGAGGAGATGAACCAGATTCTCCAGTGAGCATCATGTTATTCGAGCCTGAAGGCTCTGGTTGTTGCATTTGAGTGAGCTGATCCAACTCCTCTATTTGGAAAGAAGAACTATATCTAGTCCTTTGAGGTGGAGTTTGTGTTGAAAACCGGTTGATTGAATAGTTGTCACCCCATGCTGAGAGCGAGGGTGATGGATGTCTATTAAGTTGATCGTAGTATGCTTCAAGACCTAGGAGAGGTCTGCCATATGCATCAATCCTAACATATTCGGGGGTATATGAATACCCACAAAATAATGGGAAGAAGCGAAGATGGATGAAAGAAAATGAAACACTAAAAGGGGAAAGGTGAAAATGAAACAACTATTCCTTTCACGTCAGGTTCACCAATTTTGTTGGTAAAGCTGATGTGAAAGGCTAATGAGGTGGAAAAGATGAAAAGTACTAATTGGAAGAATAAGTAGAAATATATTGTTCCTTTCATGTTGGGTTCACCAATTTTGTATGATGGAAAAGTGACAAGCGAGCGTGGGAATCTACAAGTAAATCTTCCTCGCACTCGACCTCCCGAGGTCGTGCCGAGACAGCCGATGGGGATGGAATATACATGGGGCGCAGAAAAACTAGTTAGGAAATCTTATGTCTTCGACGTGCACTAATGGAATATGTGAATCTAAGGCAAAGAAGGCCCTCCTAACTTGAACTGGCATGATAGATCATTCGACGAGGATGACTGCTCGAAGGCTCCAATCAATATCGAGCTCTGGCGTGATCCGATCTATAGGTTGTGGGATACGTGGAAGATAACCTGTGGGTGCTTCATAGATATCTCTCGATAGGGTCATGAAAAATGGATGATGGATATATGGTGGATTCTATGGGTGATTCTCTGGTCTAGTCCAGAAATCCTTAGCTTGATTAGCTACTACGTCTAGTGAGGATAGTTGTGCGATAATGATTGGTGGAAGTGGAGATGATCTGAATACTAATGTGCGTAAACCAGCATCAATGTCTGATTGACCTGTGGGCCCGTTGGGTTGTGGGACCTGTGGATCACAATTGTAGGTTTGTATTCATTGCGGGCCTCCTATGGTCATGTGTAGAATCAATCCCTAATCCCTAATATCCAATAGTCGTATGCCTTTTCGGCCTCTATGTTTAGAACTAAAAGTTGTGCAATATTCTCAGAGTACCTTACAGTGTTCTGGCAACTTGAATTCTTAAGCCAGTGTCTATGTCAATGAGGATGTCTCCTGTGTCTGGCTGTGGGACCAAAGGATCACAACCAAATGCTTGCTCTTTTTCAAGCCCTTCTACAGTCATGTGGATATCTATTAGGGAAATCTGTAGTTTGGCTAGTTTGACCAAAATGTATGCGCTTTGTTGTCTTCTATGTTTAATCCTCTTAACTGTGGGCTAATTTCTTGTAGGTTTGTTGTTGTTCGAAAGACTGAATTCTGATATTTTGGTCTATGTTAGTTATTGCTGCAACAAGATTGGGTTGAGGCACGATTGGCTCGAATACGTATTCTCTGGGCTCCCTAGGTCCCGTGATTGTCATACAAAAGAAACAATACGAATCTAACTAAAGCAAAGTAAACTAATTATGTAAAGTATATCCACAACATATATCTAAATTCTCTATTTTTTATTTTTAACAGAATTAAGATAACAACTATTTAATAGAATTGAAAGAGCAATTATTTAATATCTAGAAAATAACAACTAAGCTAATAACAAAATTTAAAACAAACAAAGTAGCCGAGTATAGCTACCTGCTTGTGTAGTTGTGAGTCTATTCTGAATAACCAAATAACTGATCTAATCTATTCGAAAGACCCCTGATCTTACCTCAGAAGTGAGAAATGAATCGTAGTTTCTCAGAAACTATCAATCCCCACAGCTTCCCCTGCAATATCGAAGCGAGATTAAGCAAACGAAATGATTCAAGACTCTATTTGATATATTTTAACTAGAACTTTGATAGCTTGAACCTAGATACACATATATGCATGCACATGAAAATGTGGAATTATGTGGTGGCCTTTTGACCTTGGATCCAACAGTGACATTCCACTAACCTGCGGCAAAGCTTGTAGATATCTATAAGAGAAGAATTTTCTAAGAGAGAGGGAAAGGGAGTGAGAATATTAGACAAGAGAAATTAATTTTGTAAATAGGAAATCATATACTTTCATTACACTAGTTGGAAATTACATCACATGCATTTATGAGAAGAAACAACCTGCAAATGGAAACAAGATGAGATAAGATTGCCAACTCAAAGTTTCTAAAATATCCTCATCAAAGAGGATATAAACTCCTTCTTCTTATTTTGATGCTTAAATAGAAGTTGTACATAATGTGGAAATGGAAGAAATTTTAAAGTGGAGAAAAGTAGAAGAAAATGGCTTTCTCTTTTGCTTTCTCTAGGTACAATGCACTCTTGAGTTTACAAGATCAATCGCCAACCCTTTGAAATGGGAATGGTGTTACAATTTATAGAATGAGAGGTGACTTATCATCTTCCTCATGACCCTCCATATGCCTTAATTCTAACTTTAGACTATTCATATTCCTACAAAATATTTAAGTCCCTTTTATAAAATCAAGGCGACTTAATTTACATTATGTTTCTAAAGTCACTTTTAAGTGACTTAAAGGCATATCAAAAAGTGCAAACCCCAACAAAGAATTAGAACATTTGAAGAGAGAGAAATTTGGGGGAGAGGGAAGAGAGAGAGGAGGAGAAGATGTTTCCTGTGATGAAGTTTGATGGTCCTCATTCATGGAAAGCTCTGATGTGATGAAGTTTTGAATGTCCCATTGTGCCAAAACTACTCTTTCAGTGTGACTTTCTATTTTTAGCAGGTGTCCGTGGGACCACTTACTATTTTTAGTAAGTGTCAAAATGTCCATTCTGGTGAATTCTCAGCTGTAGTGCACCTCCAATGTCTTTACATCCTTTACAGGTTCTTTTGTCAATGACTTTCCCGAAATAATAGTTCCTATGTAGTAGACGTGGCATTTTTATAAATTTGGCTTCTAGAGTCCGATTGACGTGGCACAAAGCTTTTTGATATGAGTTTTTTCCCAATATCACCCCTCTAAAATTTTGGGCCACCTACTTAATAGTCCAGAGATTTTAAAGTTTTAATTTACGGACTTGGTAGTGCTTTTGGACGCTGAACCATTAATGGACCTCAAAAGTGGAGAAAAGTAGAAAAAATGGATTTGTCTTTTGCTTTCTCTAGGTACAATGCACTCTTGAGTTTACAAGATCAATCACCAACCCTTTGAAATGGGAATGGAATTAAAATTTATAGAATGACAGGTGAAATATCATCTTCCTCATGACCCTCCATATGCCTTAATTCTAACTTCAGACTATTCATATTCCTACAAAATATTTAAGTCCCTTTTATAAAATTAAGGTGACTTAATTTACATTATGTTTCTAAAGTCACTTTTAAGTGACTTAAAGGCATATCAAAAAGTGCAAACCCCAACGAAGAATTCATAAATTTGAAGAGAGAAATTTGGGGGAGATGGAAGAGAGAGAGGATAATATGTTTCATGTGATGAAGTTCGATGGTCCTTGTTCATGGAAAGCTCTAATGCGATGAAGTTATGAATGCCCCATTGTGCCAAAAATGCTCTTTCAATGTGACTTTTTATTTTTAGAAAGTTCCCATGGGACCACTTACTACTTTTATTAAGTGTAAAAAATGTCTGTTCTAGTGAATTCTCAAATTGTAGTGCACCTCCAATGTCTTCGCATCCTTCGCAGTTCTTCGTTGATGAACTTCCTAAAATAAAAGTTCCTATGTAGTAGACGTGCTATTTTTATAAATTTGGCTTCGTGAGTCCGATTGATGTGAAACAAATATTTTTGATATGAACTTTCCCCTAATATCACCCCTTTGAAATTTTGGGCCCGCCCGCTTAATAGTCCGGGATATTTTAAAGTTTTAATTTTCGGACTCAGCGGTTGGTTTCCGGATGCGACAACCATTAATGGGCCTCAAAATTGTAGGTGTGATTTTTTTATCCATTTGTTATGAAATAAATTTAATTGTGATATTTTTTTCTTCTAGTGCTTCACAGAAATTCTACATTTTTTCACCCAATGGTGTGACGGGAAATTTTATTTTTGTTCATTGAGCTAGAAGTGGGATTTCTTCATTGTGGATGCTCTGTTGCACAGGAGTAGAGTTTAAATGCGTCTTCTTGATGGAATTGGGTAGAGGAATGAATAGAAAAATATAAATTTTTGTTTCACACATCCGTTTGGGAGATTTCTTCAACTTCTCATTTCATGGCCATGGAGTTTTCTTTGTTTTCTCCTTCTTCTTTCTGTGCTTCTCCTTCTGTGTTTGCTCCAATTTTCCTTCTAGGACCTACGTGATTTCATGGATTGAAGGGAATTAAATCTATGGAATTTCTTGTTCAAGGTTCAAAATGGAGGAATGATGGTGAGGAGTTATAGAGGAGGAGATGGAGATGTCTGTGCACATGGATGTTAGAAGCAACAATAAGCAACGAGAAGCAACCAACAGTTAGAAAAAAATTCAAATTTTTGAGTTGGAGTTAGGCGTAATTTTTTTCCCCGATGTCCTTGACCTCGGGACTTGAGGGATATCAATTTCCACAATGAGAAAGATGGTGACATATAGTGGCGATCCGACATAGGGAATGAGTGCTCCAAAATCAGCTTTAAAGCACCGAGGGGTTGGAAACTGGTCATATGGGTGACAAAAACACTCTCCTAGAGGATTGGGTACATTTTTCCATGTTTGGTGTCCCTCACCTTAGGGACATGAGGGAAATCAGTTTCCATGGTGGTCCTGGAGTTGACACGTGGTATTTGATCCAATGACAGGGAATGAAGGCTCCAAAAATGTACCTGGGGCTGAAAGTTAGTCACGTGGATGACCAAAAGACTTCCCCATAAGGTTTGGACACATTTTTCCATGATTTATGTCCTTGACCTCAAGGACATGAGTGACATTAGTTTCCACGGTGGTCCTAGAGCTGACACGTGGCACTTGATCCGACGAAAGGGAATGGATGCTCCAAAATTGTACTGGGGGATGAACTGTCAAGTCTTGAGGTCACATGGGGGATGGGCACATTTTTCAATGGTTTGTGTACCTGACCTCAGGGACGTTGGGGACATGAAATCCTACTAGGCTCCTGGTGTTCTGACATGTGTCCTCCTGAAAAATGACTAAGTCCTAAACTGCCTTTGAGAGGGTAACTTGGAACAATGATAACTTGAGATCCCAGTGGAATTTATTGGTGAAATGTTATATGATCCTAACTGGAAATATAATTTTTAATCTAATGGTGGGGGTCTAATGTCTTTATTCATCCATATGTTCCCTGAAAAATCAGATTTGTGATTTGAGACTCCACTTGTTCCCGAAAAAAGTGCCTTAAAATCCTATACACCCAGTGTTCGAAAAATATAATTTCACCATCATGTAGGTCTTAGAATAATCTTTTTAGAGATGTTTTGTTTTACTTATAACTCCATCTAGATCTCCCAGAATATTTTTCTGAATCCCAGTAGTTGTTTTAGGCCTATGTACTGCCTAGGCTTGTGAACCCTATTTTTACTCAGACTGCTCCAAGTCTTTAAAAACTTATCCAAACCTTCCAAAATAATTTCCATGATGTTCTAAGGTCTTCAATTTACCTCCATGTTGAATTTGGCCCTTCATGTTCCACTCCAGGGGGTTGATCTAGTCTTGGGAAGGCCAACGATAACCCTTCTCAATACTACCAGAAGATAACATCTTTTCATAACTCCCTAAAATCACTTGGGGGAATGAATATATTTTCCCAAATCACCTAGGGGACCAATTTTACATCAAATAGGGGTGACCAGACTGATGTATTTGACCTAGGGTGCCTAGGAATGATAAAACATGAAATTTTTGGCACAGGGGTATAGTTGTCGTGATTAGAAACTTCCAATTTCCCTTTTGCACATTTGCACAACAACAGTTGGCTCGAGCACAGGGACATGACATAGAATTATTGTAGAAAATACATGACGTGGGAATCCAAAATCTCAATTTTAGACCATATAGTTCGTTGATTAGTGCCTTATCCATTGGGCCTCGCAAAGTCATATACAACTTACAAAAGAGAAAGCAAGTGAAGAAGGAAACACACACACGCCCACGAAAAGGAAACGACACACACAACAGGAAGGGAAACACATGAAAAAAAAAAAGGGAAACGCACCTATAAATCACCTATGATACAATGTAGGGGACAATCCACTTTCATTGAAGCACTTTTCATTTCTTAAAATTTACCCCGAAGATGCAATCTTGAATGATGATGTTCTCGCAAATCTGTTGATGGGTTCCAGAAGTAGCCTCCTCCTCACCACTTATGAAAGCTAGGTGCTTTCAAAATTGTCTATGTACTTGGTAGGAGTGAGTCCATGTGAGCTTCTTGATGTTTAGGCCTTTGCTTAGAAATTCCATTGCCTTTATCCTCTTTAAAGTTAGTCTCATAATGCCAGTTGCATTCCATGTTTATCCATATAGTTGATTCTCCATTGAGCATCTCATCGCTGCCCCAAGGCTGATTTTTGTTCAAATTACTTGAACATTTTGGATTCTTTTCTTTCCTAGGTCTATGCTTGTTGACCTCTTTTCCATGAGAAACTTCAAACTTATCCTTTTCCTTTACTCCATTGTGAGGTGCTTGAGTATTGATGGAAGGATTGGACGTGACCTCATACTTGTCTTGTATGTCCATGACATGAGTGAAGAGATCAAGGATCAGCTTGGGGTCTTCCGCAACTTCTACTGCATCCAAGATTTCTTGCACGGAGTTATGCTTCGTCATTTCCTATAGCTCCTCTTTGTACGCCTTTGAAGTATCTTTCTTTTTCTACTCAAGGAAGCTATCTAGAGGGTTTATCTCATCATCTTTGGAATCTCTACACTCTACTTGATCCTTCATCAAAAAGAGATTCATCTTCAGAGGTCTTGAAACTCCTTGCTTCAATTTCTTCGTCATGGAAAGAGTCTTCATCTTCAAGTGGGAAATAAAATATCTCCATTTCGTTATTACATCCATCAACCATTAGCTCAAGAGTGGAATCATATTTTTCATCTTTCGTTATATCAATATGGCCAACCCTCGATTGCTTAAGGCTTCCAAATCAACTTCACACATGTCTTGCAGATTTTTGGCTTGCATTAAAATTCCAATACTTATCTTAGGGTCTTCTGCTTCTTCCACGGCTCTTAGTAGTACTTGTGCAAACCTTTCTTTCAAACCTTTCATGCAATCATCATGAGATAATTTTTCTCTCCATAGATGTCCTGCTAAGGTCATTTTCATCCCAAATGGGAATGAGAATAACTCATCATCATAGATAAGCACATAAGATGATTTTTCTAGTTGAAAATGATCAAGAACCATTTCTTCTTCCTCATGGTTTGCATCGTCTAGTAATTCGAGGATACCCTCTTGTAACTCAAATATCCTCAATGCTTCTTCAAATTCCAAATCTCTCCAGAAGGCATGTCGATCCTATATAGATGGGAATATCCTCTTCCTCCTCGCTTCTCACAAAGTGATTCATCCACCTACTACCCTCGTACAAAATGTTAGCTTTTGGGATTTTGGAATTTCTTACCGTGTACCTCATCTTCTTCTCAGGAAGAAATTTCTCCATGTCTCCCTTCACTCATATGGTTGCGAAGACCAATTCATCTGAATTTTACCTCCCAAATCTCGGAAGAAACTTCTACTCAAAGAACATTCCAAACGAGGTCGGGACATCTATTACCAAAATCATCGTTGAAACTTTCTTATTTGGAAATATGACAAGAGCCACCTTTGCATCTTTGACCTTCCCTACAAGTGAGACCCCTTTTGATTCCAAAGAGTAAAAAGAGCATTGGGTGGAAACATGGTAAGTTTGAGAGCCTTAGTGACCTTCGAATGCATCATGTTTTATGAGGCACCAAAATCTATTATGTAATTGTTTAATACATATTCTCCTGTAAGAAGGGAGACATAGAAAGGTTCAAATTTATCAGCATTTGATGCACTCAGAGAAAGCATGTTCTGTGAGGGAGGTGTAGGTGAGTTTGGTAGCATGCCTTTGGAACTAGAAGCTACAACATTGGGTGTTAGACTACTCCTCTTGATATATCAGACGAACCTCTCAAATTGTTACGGATGAGCCTGTAAACATTTAGTTTCAGTGATCTACACTTTTGCTTTGTTTGTATATTCTATGAAGTCAAAGGGAGTAGATGTGGACAAGGGGGGTGAAGGGACTACTTTTGGATTTAGGACATGATTTAGAAGTAGGAGTAGATTTTTGGGTAATATAGGGTATTTTGAAAGGTACAAAGTAGAAGCTTTCAAGGTATTAGATTTTTAGGAGCATATTTAGATTTAGACTTGGAAGAGACATCGGAAGACTTGGGATTGTGGGATCTTTCTTAGTTCTGCTGAGAATCGGGATCCAACAATGAAGACTTCATGGAAAATGGAAATGGGGATCCTCGATCGATTATTTTGTTTTACTGAGTCGTCACAAGAGGATCATCAACCATTTTTTCATTCGTATAAGTAGAGGTAGATGCTCTTTTCTCGGCGAGAATGAGTGAATATCACACATGAGAAACATAACGCATCTTATTCATCTTCTTCATCACATCTAAAATACTCACAGAATCTGATTTGTGTATCATTCTCAAACTCATCACTTTCTAGGAAATCACCACCTACACTTTCTTGTTCAAGCTCCTCTTCATTTTCCTTACTCCTACAACTTGCATTGATAGGTAGGGCCTCCAAGGCAAGCCTTCAGGGTGCTCCTACAATTTGATTCTCATTTCTCCTTTGGGAAGAAACTCATTCAAATATTTCCCTCTTCATCTACACCATTTCATTTGAAATTTTTTTGTAGCGATGGATTGGTTCTCTCATCTCTAGGATGTTGGGTCTTTCCTTTGATGGATTCTTGATTTTTCCAGAGAGGATGAGATCATCATCAAGTTCAATGGCCATCCTTTTTGCTTCTACAATGTTCCTTGGTTGGGTTCTTTGCAGAAAAAATCCTACTTCTGATGATTGAGCATTGATGAAGAATCTCTTGACATTGTTTTGAGATGGCGAATCCTCTTCAGGTATCCTATGAAGAAACCATTCGAAATGAGCCATAAAGTCTCTCATGGTTTCATTTTCTCCTTTCTCTATTTGAGTCAATTGCACCGAGGAGGTCCCGCTAGTCTTCGATTGATTTAAATATCTCTTTGAAGGCGCTCTTGATGTCATCCCAACCAAAGTGATGGATTAGGTAGGTTGGAGGTAGAACCATTCGATTATTTTTTCTTGGAGGGCTCCATGAATATTTTCACATCAATGTCTTCATGTTGGACACCAAGAATTCCGGATGATGTCGTGAAGGCAACGATGTGGTATTCGGGATGTTATGTTTTGTCACCTTTTAAATTTGGAAATTTCTTGCAGAAACTCGTTGGTATATCATGAAGAGGAGGTTCAAGAGCAAGTGGGCATGTATTCCTTCCCCATGGAACAATGGGTTGAGGTATTTCTTCTTCATCTTCCATTATCGTTTTGTTTATTCTCTTTCTTCTACAAATTACTCTTCTTCTAGGAACTCAATGACCAATGGTGGTTGAAAAATGGGAGAATTTGAAGGTTGAGCATCAACATGAGTCTTGACAGGATTGTCAGGTGAACTGTTTGAAGAGATGGATGTAGATGAGTCTTGAGAGAAGAATTATGGATTATCTATAATTAGTTCTTACTGATTTTGCAAAGCCTCGAAATTGAAATCAACGACACCTCTCGACCTACTCAACTCCGGTGTATCTTCCTTCAGCCAGCTTTTGGAAACTTCTACATTGGGAACATGAAAGGACACTATGGAATATGAATAGTCACATGCAAAAATATGTAGTGTATCTTTTGGAAATAAACTTTCATGAAATGTTTTAAAAATATTTTCAATATTTTATTTTTAAAAAAATTTCAGACCTTGTGGTCATATATTGGGTGCAGATGTTACTAAATTTGCCCCACGGTGGGTGCCAAAAACTTGTTGGAGAGAATTTTTTTGGGTGGAAAAACTTGTGGATTTCTTGCCAATGATCTAGGAATCTAAGTCCCTCTACTTAACTGGTGTAGCTTCCGTATATGAATACCCATGAAAAGGTGGATTTTTGTGGTTACCTTTTGACTGGGATCCGAGAGGGACACTCCATTGACCTTTCGACAAAGCTTATAGATACTGCAAGAGAATAATTTTCTAGGAGAGTGGGAAAGGGAGTGAGAATATTAGATAAGAGAAACTAATTTTGCATGTAGGAAATCAAATACTTACATCACACTAGTTGGGAATTACAACACATGCATTTATGAGAAGAAAAAACCCGTAAATGAAAAAAAAAGATGAGATAAGATCATGAACTCAAATTTTCTAAAATATCCTCATCAAAGTGGCTACAAACTCATTCTTCTTGTATTGATGCTTAAATAGAAGTTGTACATAATGTGGGAATGGAAGAAATTTGAGAGTGGAGGAAAGTAGAAGAAAATGGCTATCTCCTTTGCTTTCTCTAGGTACAATGCACTCTTGAGTTTACAAGATCAATCGCCAACCCTTTGAAATGGGAATGACATTACAATTTATAGAATGAGAGGTGACTTATCGTCTTCCTCATGACCCTCCATATGCCTTAATTCTAACTTTAGACTATTCATATTCCTACAAAATATTTAAGTCCCTTTTATAAAATCAAGGTGACTTAATTTACATTATATTTCTAAAGTCACTTTTAGGTTACTTAAAGTCATATCAAAAGTGCAAACCCCAACATAGAATTAGAAAATTTAAAGAGAGAGAAATTTAGGGAGAGGAAAGAGAGAGAGGAGGAGAAGATGTTTCATGTGATGAAGTTTGATGGTCCTCATTCATGGAAAGCTTTAATGTGATGAAGTTCTGAATGTCCCATTGTGCCAAAACTACTCTTTTAGTGTGAATTTCTATTTTTAGCAAGTGTCCATGGGACCACTTACTATTTTTTGTAAGTGTCAAAAATGTCTGTTCCGGTGAATTCTCAGTTGTAGTGCACCTCCAATGTCTTCGCATCCTTTGCAGGTTCTTCTGTCAATGACTTTTCTGAAATAATAGTTCCTATGTAGTAGACGTGCTATTTTTATAAAGTTGGCTTCCGAGTCCGAATGATGTGGAACAAAGATTTTTGATATTAGTTTTTTCCCAATATCACCACTCTGAAATTTTGGGCCACCCACTTAATAGTCCAGGAGATTTTAAAGTTTTAATTTTCAGACTTGGCGGTGCTTCCGGACGCAAAGAAACCATTAATGGACCTCAAAATTGTAGGTGTAGTTTTTTCCTCCATTTGTGATGAAATAAATTTCATTGTGATATTTTTTGCTTTTGGTGCTTCACGTGAAATTCTACTTTGTTTCACCTAACGATTTGACAGAAAATTTTATTTTCACTTCATTGAGCAGTGGAATTTCTTCGTTGTGGATGTTCTGTTGAACAAGAGGAGAGTTTGAAGGTGTCTTCTTGATGGACTTGGGTAGAGGAATGAATATAAAAATATAACTTGTTGTTTCATGCATCCTGTTTGGAGATTTCTTCAACTTCTCGTTTCATGGCCATGGAGTTTTCTTTGTTTTCTCCTTCTTCTTCTACGTGCTTCTCGCTCGTGTTTGCTCCAATTTTCCTTCAGCCCCGCATGATTTCATGGAGTGAAGGGAATTACCTCTATGGAATTTCTAGTTCAAGGTTCAAAAATGGAGGAATTATGGTGAGGAGTTACAGAGGAAGAGATGGATATTTCTGTGCACACGGATGTTAGAAGCGAAGAAGAAACAAGAAGTAGCTAACAGTTAAAAAAAATTCAAATTTTTGAGTTGGAGTTGGGTGTAGTTTTTTTCCCCGATGTCCCCGACCTCAAAAACGTGAGGGACATCAATTTCCACAATGAGTAAGATGGTGACATGTGGAGGTAATCAAGACAGGGAATGAGTGCTCAAAAATCAGCTTTAAAGTGTTGAGGGTTGGAAACTAGTCATATGGGTGACCAAAACACTCTCCTAGAGGGATGGGCACATTTTTCCATGTTTGGTGTCCCTCACCTTAGGGAAATGAGGGACATCAATTTCCACAGTGGTCTTGGAGCTGACACGTGGCACTTGATCTGACAACAAGAAATGAATGCTTCAAATATGTACCTGGGGGATAAAATTCAATCACGTGGGTGACCAAAAGACTTCCCCATAGGGGCTGGACACAATTTTTGATGATTTATGTCCCTAACCTTAGGGACATGAGGGACATCAGTTTCCATGGTGGTCCTGGAGCTGACACGTGGCACTTGATCCGATGGCAGGGAATGGATGCTCCAAAAATGCACCTAGGGGCTGAACTGTTAAATGGAGGTCACATGAGGGTCCTAGAGGTTACATGGGGGCTGGGTACATTTTTTAAGGGTTTGTGTACCTGACCTCAGGGACGTCGGGGACATGAAATCCCACCAGGCTCTTGGTGCTGACACATGTCCTCCCGAAAAATGACTAAGTCCTGAACTACCTTTGAGAGGGTAACTTGGAACGATGATAACTTGAGCTCCTGGTGGAATTTTGGTGAAATTTTATATGATCCTAATCTGTAAATGTAATTTTGAATCCAATGGTGGGAGTATCATGTCTTGATTCATCCATATGATCCTGAAAAAGTTGATTTGTGATTTGAGACTCCACTTGTGCCTGATAAAAACTACCTGCAAATCCTATGCGCCAAGGTGTTGTGAAAAATATGATTTCACCATCATGTAGGTCTTGGAATCCTCTTTTTGGAGATGTTTTATTTTACTTCTAACTCCATCGAGCTCGCAAAATCTTTTCGAAGCCCAACAGTAGTTTTAGGTCTGTGTACTGCCTAGGCTTGTGAACCCTTTTTTTACTCAAACTGCTCCAAGTATTTCAAAACTTCTCCAAACCTACCAAAATAATTTCCATGATGTTTTAAGGTATTCAATTTGTTAGGACATAAGGGATAAAATATCTGGAATAATCCCTCACAAAATCGCAATAGTAGAAACTAATATGCAGAAAATATTACAGATCTCAAATAAAAGTCTAGAATAAAATAACACAACACAAAGAGACAGTATTTAACATGGTTCACCCAATTTGGGCTACGTCCACCAAGAATCACTTGCTCATATTTTATTACAAGCCACCACTCTCTCAATACAATACCCAGATCTGTTTGGAGGAATGCTCAACAAACTCTACAGAATTCACACCCGAATTCAAAACACATCTACAATGTTTTCCTATCTCTACCATATGCACAAAACCATATAAATAGACAACTACTTAAGTAGTTTTACAAAACCGTGGGTATCAAAACAACGGGCCAAACTATCCCATAAACCTATGGGTCAAAAAACCCGCCCATATGAGAAAATCACATTTCCCGATATATCGGGCACGTTTTAAGGCCCAAAAATGTTAAGACAACGTAGAAAGTGTACGATTACTCTTAGTGTATAGTCTTCAACACTTTCACACATGAAAACAGGCTCCAAAAACTAACACAATTCACCTTCATGTTGAATTTTTCCCTTCTATTCCGCTTCGGGGTTGATCAGATCCTAGGAAGGCCATTGATAGCCCTTCCCAATACTGCCAGAGGATAGCATCTTTTCAAAACTCCCTAAAATCACCTAGGGAAAATTTTGACATCAAATAGGGGGTGAAGAGACTAAAGGATTTCACTTGGGGTGCCTAGGAATGATAAAACATGAAAATTTTGGCATAGGGGTATAATTATCGTGATTGAAAACTTCCAATTTCCCTATTGCACATTTACACAAAACATATAACACTCGACCAAAAACACCTTAAACATCCTGGCATTCTGGTGGGACCACTTAGTCCCTTTTTCATTTAGATTTAATTTATTTTATTTTATATTTTATCTAAGCCTTTGGCTTGAGTGCGCCTGATGTTGTTGTTGCTTAAAATTTAAAAATCAAAAAATTAAAAAATAAAAAAATTTAAAAGGAAAAAGTGATCACATGTACGGTCCTTTATTCTATCATTTTATTGAAGCATTGCATATGTGTGCTTTCCCTCATCAAACTAAAACATTTCCTTTGGATTTAAAATGAACACTCATATTTTCCTAATCATATAACTTAATGAGGGGATTAAAGAATTACATTCACAAACTCCTTTCACATAAAACCAAACCACACAAAACATAATTTATATAAAAACACTCCTTCTTAGGTGGTCCTAGTTGGATTTCATCACCAAGAGGATAAATCGGCTCGATGTTCTAGTTGAGTATAAATAAGCTAGTGGGCAGTATATTGGCTAAGCACCCGACACCCTTATCACTGTGGCACCTTGAAGTGAGGGGTATGATGCATATCCCTACATAAAATTCATTATACAACACCAACCAATGCATTAGAAGCCAAAAATCCACTTGTTTAATCACCCAAAATCAATAAACTATTACTTTTCTCTAGAATGCAAGTCTTGCTCAAAAGACAAAAAAACACTAAATTCCTATGTCTCAAAGATACATTCAACTTCAATATGATCAAAACATCCTATCTAACATGTCCGATCCATCCAAAAAGTATCATCTCATGATTTTTCATACGTTTCCTTTAGTTTTGGCTTATAGCCCTCCAAAAAGGGTTTTAATGACAAAACTCACAAAATTTTAACTTTCAATCCTAACTAGTACATTTTTTAGATACCCTTTGGCTCATTTAGCTTTCTACGAAGTCTCAGGCCACACCTATTTACCCAGTATCTTTTATTCTCATTTTGGTTTTTTTATTAGTATTTTAGCCCTCCAGGTGTTCATGTTTAGAGAAATCTATAAATTTCTAGGTAAAAAGTACTTACATTTCTTGATACCCATTTGGGACTTCATGCTTTGTACCAAATTTTAGGTTACAACTCCTTTCTATCACCCAACTCAATTTTCATTTTTTTACTTGTTTCCTTTAGGCCCAACTAGGGTTTGGAGGCTAAAACCTAGGGTTTTGTAAGAAGTGAAAAATTGGAAACTTCTAGACACCTTCTACCTTCTCAACACTTTTTTTTTATAAAATTATTTCCACTAAATAACTTAATTATTTTCTCCATACCTTCACTTCATGATTTTAGCTTCTTAGCTTGATCTTGTATTCTTATCTCAAATAATCCTTTCCCTACTTTATCTTAACCTTGTCTTGGAAATTTTTCTTAAATTCCTTATCAATTACCTTAAACTTATCCAATTTCACCCTTCTAACTTGTTTTATTTCCACTTCTTAATAGCCTCTCACCCTAAGTCACTAGTTTTCTCACTTTACTCTTCCTATCTTAGTTTACTCTTCTAAGATTTTACAAGATGCATCAAGTATTCCTCCTTACTCCTTGGTTCCAAAAATGCATTTCACACTTCCTCGATGATATCAATCATAGTTACCCTCTTGACACTTATTCCTTTAGAATTTTCCATAAGGTATTTGTTTTTCATATTATTTCTCAAAACCGTCATGATCTCCCATCAAGAACTAAACACTTAAAATTTTGCTTTCTAATTCATAATATTATGATTCAATCAATGATCACAAAAATTTATCGTCTCTTTCACCTTCCTCCTACCTTTGTCGGTTCCTTTAAAATATCAAGAATCATGTCGATTCACTAAATATTTCTCTCAATCTCTCTAATTCTAGGTGTTTCATCAATACGTTTTACACTTTCTTAGATGAAACATATAGAAGGTAAATGGTTAAGGAGGAATACCTATGAGGCAAAGGTGGAAGGTAGAATGCATGTGTTATTGACGTTATCCAAGTTGATCGTAGAGAAATCCTTTTTGTCTAGGAAGGACTACCTATAGATGCAAAGCAAGACCACAAAAGAGTATTAAATAACATATGACAATGGACTTTGCCTAGCATATGCTAGATCTAGGAAGCGTGGTGCTTCCTAGAGAGGCTGTCAATCCACTGTTTAATAAAAATACAATGTGAATAAACAACTGAAATAAATAATTCCTATTGTAATGTAATGATTTAGGTTTCTCATACACACAATACACTAGATTTTATGCTAGATATCAAAATAACACTAAATCTAATTAGAATCGGGGTTTTCAGTGCAGCAAAAGGTCCAGTAAGGTTATGGGGCTGAATGGTTGAGGTTTGGTTTGGTTTTGGGTGAGTGGGAAGCTTGTTGGTATGAGAATATAAAATGATGCAGAGACTGATGTCGGTTTGGTGACCGATGTCGGTATGGGGACTAAACCAATGACGGTTAGGGAACCGATGTCGATAGGGGCAATAGGGGATGAAATATTGAAAATAGTTTTTAGGATCTTTGTGATTACACAGAGAGTGAGGGTAGTGTGGTTTGGATTGTAATATGGCTGAGAGGACTCAGGAGCACTAAGAAGGAGGTTTAGAAGGGTCAAAAGTCTTGGGGTGGTTGAATAGTGGGTTGGTGGGAAGAAGATGATGTACATGTAACAAAAGAAATAAAATACTAAAAGAAGCAAGAGATCTACAATGGGATAAGCATGAATGATTAAAATCACAATACTTACTTGGTATTTTGTAGATCTTGTGAGTTGAGATGGTTGATTAGAGAAGAGGTGCTTGAGTCTAGTGCCATGGCAATATAACCTATGTGCTCTCATGAGTATTCCAATGCTTTGGAAGGAGAATCAACTTCTTGTCTTGCATTGTGGTTGTGTGTGTTCGTTGTCTGGATGCAAGAGGGCTTGAAGATTCATGATTGAATGTAATAAGGCTCCAATAATTGAATGACCAACCTAGGTAAAGGGTTATAAAATTCTATATAAAGGAACTGATGGTGGTTTAGGTGACCAATGTTGACCGAGGATAAACCGACATCGATTAGGGTGAAATAGTCCTATTTACCAAAAATAGGTAGATCTTCCCAGATTTGGCATGCTTTCCTTGTTGGGTCTACTTAGGGAAGTAGAGTTCACATGAGAGAAGGTAGGAAGATCTTAGAAGAAGTCTAGTTAGGTTTAGGAATAATTTTTAGTTAGTTAGGTCAAGTAGTGACTCAACACTGAGAGTGATGACTTGGTCATTGTGAGTTAAATGCCCTTGGAATGGGTCCAGGATGAGGTGTCATGATGAGGTGGAGGTGTGAGGATGAAATTAACTTAATTAAATTAATTAAATTAATTAATAATGTGAGGATGAATATTAATATGGGGTAAAGGGGTCATGATTAGTTAAATGTGTTATGTTAATTAATTGAAGGGGACCAAGGGAGTGTGACCCAAATTTGGTGTCTACATTAGGCATACACACTCAAGGGTATAGAACACATTATAATTGTACCTTTATTTTCCTTCCTTAACTTGTATTATTTTGAGTTGAAATTTATCTCCAAGCCCTCTTATATCCTTTTATAGAATTCTTATTATTCAAACACGTGGATTTGAATATATTCTCATCAATAATATTATTCCAATACCTTAAAATTACTCACACACACTCAATTTCTACATTATCATGTTTTTACCCTAATACTATTCTTCTTTTTATATATACACTCTACTCTTATCTTGGTCATACCTTATTTCATGTTATTCATGCGCTTAAATTAGTTTCCATATCTTCTTGAGGATTGAATACAATGATTTCAAACATAAACCCTTAAAACAAGGTATTTAAAAGTGGTATGGAGTTTTAGGTTTTTTTTTTTTTTTTAAAGAATTTATTGTGCGAAACAAGATTCCTTAAATATTATCACCCTTCTATAGTCATTCTTGACATGGGTTATAATGTCACTAACTCTCTTATTAAGGACTATCACAATCCATCTTACAATTTGTAGAGTTATCAACCATAAAAATTTACCAACACTCTCATTTCATTGATTTCGAACCCACATAGAGTTCTCTTCATACATATTTCACAACTTACAAATCATTTAATAAAAAAATCTTACCTTTTGCATAGTTTCTCAAACCTTAAATTAGAGTACCTTCATACCTTTAATCATCTTTTTATGGTCTCCTCATGTTTTCTATGGATTGTACTTTCTTCATGGACTGTGAAGACAATCACACACTAACATTAATGAGATAAGACTCTAATTTCTTAAACATACAAGGCATAAAATTATAATGTACACTTCAACACAAATTTTACATATCAAGAAGCCTTGTTTTATTGATGAATCTAGTATACACAAATTCATGAGACGCTTAGGCTCTAATATAAAGGTATTGTTCCTCCAATTCCTCTTTTCCCACCTTTCTCAACAACTCCTATGAAAATTCATTAGCACTATTATGAATCAAGAGAGGTGGTTTGGTTTCCACCACCTAACTCACCCTAGTACAAGCTAATCATAGCATGCTTACATCTTGGTAGGGTCAAGAGAGTGAGTTTATGACATGACCACCTTATTATATTAATGTCAAGCCTATACTAACACCTAAATGACTACATTTATAACACCTAGGTCTAGGATGAAATACAAGACTAATTTGAATACGTGAATGTTGTTTTTAGAGGGAAACATTCAAAATACCACTTACTACATCATCAAGATTCCAGATGGACTAGATATGACCCATAAACATCCTAAGACACCCTATGAGACCTAATCAAGCCAAAATTGGCTATTTACGCTGATGTTCCTACATCGGGGTAGGCCCCAATACCACACCTCGTATCAATACAAACACAAATTTTGGCCTCATGTACCTTCGGGTATATTAAGGATTCCATCATTTAACATTTCCTGAAACCAATCTTATATTGTCATTTCCTAGTACCCTTTTTAGCTATTTTTCAAATTTCACATATTTTTCTAAGTTAATCAAGAAAATAAAAAAACACCTATATGACTTGCTTACGTTATTTTAATAAACCATTTAGATTTTTCATTTTCTTTAGTGATTGTTTGTTTAATCCATGGTTTTAACTAGACATCGGTCTCAATGCCTAAACTACAACAATATGACTGAATGCCTTCAATAATCTCTAGATAATATCCAGAATCAACTCCAAGGAATTCTATAAGTATTTCGATCACCCTTATCTACCAATAAAGAACCTCCTCATTCTCATAACAACCAATCAACGACATCGAAATTATAGATCTACCAAGTCCTTATTTTTTAATAGAAATGATCCAATCTTCATAAAGATTCTAGATTCAAACCTTGTGGCTCTTAATTCCTATATTTTTTTTAAAAGGTGTGTTATTCCAACAACTTTCCTTAATGGTGTAAGGAATTTTGGATCTTGTAAGGTAGCGTAAGAGAATGTCGTCAAAACCGTGCTTGTAAAGAAGACCACCCATGATGGCATAACGGGAGAAAATTTTAAGAAAGGCACGTTGTCCATTATAGGTGAGATCGAAAGGGTAGAATGGAAAGGGAAAGATAGTGTGCATATTGCTTATACCAAATCTCACGTGGGTCGGGGAAACGCAGTTACGATGGAGTAAACTTCATGAGGTAAATAAGAGGGTGATTTTATCCTTTGTATGGTGATAAATATTTTAGAGTCAGCGGGTGAAGTAGGTATCTAAGAAGCCAAGAAGGCCATGGTATCCACAAATTTATTGGTAGAATGTGGGGTGGTTTGAAGTGCGTAATGGTCAAAGGTGGTCAAAAGTATGTCTACATGATGTTTATACTTTTGAAGTATCTCATTACGAAATTGGTATATACCATTGAATTGGTTTATGACAAACTGAGAATCACCAAAGATGTTGATTGACTTAATATCTAAGGAATAAGCATCCTGGAGAACCAATACAAGTGCTTCGTATTCAGCAATATTGTTTATATAATCAAAATCGAGTTTGAAAGACAAAGGCATAGGTTCACCATCAAGCGAGAATGTGGATAACACTAGCCCCACCCCCATGTTGACACTTGGAGTCATTACGAAGAGTGTCATTTGGTAAGCGAGTTCGTCCCGGAGAAAGGGTAGCTATAGCCTCATCTCGGGAAGTTGAAGTTAGAGGGTTGAGTGAAAGGGAAGAAAGTGTCATGGGTAGTGAAGAAGTTATTGGTGGTAGTGGAGGTATGGATGGTAGAAGGTTATGGGTGAGGGCAGAAGTTGTGTGGGTCACTTGGGTATATTAAAGGTTTGTGATAGGGAAATGGGTTACTTTGTTCTTGGTTTACCAAAGGATGGTTTCTTGGTCGGGATCAAGGGGTGATGTCCTTGGATGGATGGAAAGGGTGACAGTGAGAATGGTGAAGTAGGTGAGGTTGTTTTATGAGGTGTAGGAGGTTGGATCTTCTTTTTAGGGGGTGGGTTAAGTTTAGTGTTATTTTTGGAAGATGTGGCTAAATCTAATTTGATGGGTGGGTGAGTAAGGATGGTCATCAGGTATGACCCCTAAGGTAGTGATAGGTTTAGGTAAGGGAGATGATATAGGAATGGGTAGGTGTTTGGGTGTAGATGTATGTTGGGCTATGGGAAGAGGTGTGAGCTAGGCCATGGGTATGATGTGGAAGCTATTGCAATAGTTTTGGTTATGTTTGGTTTGGTCACTCGAAACACTTTTGGATAGATAGTGGAGGTGTCAACGAATGATATCTGCATTTTTGTTGAAATAGGAAGTAGAAGGCGTCCCTAAAGTAAGGCTCTATCGACATAATCCAGGTGATCATCCAAGCATAAAAATGGTGTTTTTATAAGTGGGGACAACGTGGATCGATTGGTAATTCCCCGTAAAATGTGTTTGTGATACATGGAAATGGCTAGCCCGAACTCTATGTGTAAGAGAGACGAAATTAGGTCAACATACTCTTGAAGGTATGATGGTGAGTGGTCATCAAAAGGCACCTTTGGTACTTCTATAGATCCTCCATGGGTAGATGAGAGGATGGGTTAGATGAAGTGGAATCTCCTTGTGTTGGTGTAGGTGATGGACCTTCATCTTAATGAGTAGGAGAGGTTCCACTGACAATTGTTTAGAAATTTGAGGGCTCAAAGGTGGCGTGCTAATTATAGGCTCTTCCACGGGTGAGGAAGGAAATGAAGGTGGTTCCTCTGTGGGTGGAGGAGTAGATGAAATAGTCTCTTGTGCAGGTAGGGGAGCTCGGGCTAAAATTTCATCTATGGAAGGAACGTGAGGCAATACGGAAGTAACTGGTATGTCATCATGTGGAACTCATAGACATTGCTATAATTTTTTGAGGTATCACCAACTTGGTTAGAAGATGGGGCATGATTAGGGAATGGCTTCTTGAAAATGTGTAGGTTTTGGTTAGCGGGTGCATTCAGGCTATCCAAGACTATATCTCGGTTGTCTAATATTTCTTGGATGATATTCTTAAAGGTGATTCAGTTATTATTGCTATGACCTTTGACACGATGATAGTTGTAGAATTTATGCTCCTTATACCATGTGGGCATGGGTCGGTCGAGATCAAAACCAGTATGTGGTTTTATAGGTGGAAGGGTAATGTCACCAACCTTAACAAGCTTTTCCAAAATAGAAGAATAAGATTCTCCTATGGAATTTTACTTTCATTTTTCTCGTCCGAACCGGAAAGCTTGGATAGGAGAGAGACTATAAGGGGACTTGGTAGAGTTTGATTGATGAGGGGGAAGCCTTGAGAATTACGGCATTGGCAGATCCTTTGGGTTTTGAATAGTTTTTTTGGGGTTTCGAATATGAATAAGAATCATTTGATTTGAATGCGATGTTCTTGTTACGAAGTTGAATATTATTCTCTTCAATAACATGAATTTCCAATTTTTGTGCCATGGTAAATGCCTCATCAAAAGTGTGAAAGGCATGTACTTGCAAGGTTGATGTGATGTGTCTAGCACAAGCCTGAGTAAATAGCTCTATGATTTCAGTTTAAGGTAATTGAAATGTGATCTAGTTAATGAGGTTACGCCAAAGTGATCGAAAAAGTCAGCAATAGACTCATCGTCATATTGTCGTGTGGAATAAAGATCAGTCATGGTAACCTTCTTAACAATGTTGATGGAGAAGTGATCTAGGAAGGCTTGGGCTACTTGATTAAATGAGTAGATGGAGTGTCTTGGTAGCCCACTATACCAGTTTAATGCAAGTCATGTCAGGTACATTGGGAAATTCCTCAGAAGTAAAGCATCGTCATGGTAAATCGACTAACACCCATGTTTAAAGGACCACAAATGTTGTTGTGGGTCTTCTTTTCTATTGAAGCAGTTGAATTTTGGAATTTCCCAATGTACGAGGTACGGTCGAATTGGAATGGATGAGTGAATAGGATCATTACAAATTTAATCATAAGTGAGGGAATTGTATGAGCTGGAAACGATGCTTATGGTGTCTACATCTTTTCCATCATTAACTTGATGAGGTCATTGGTAGGTTGTGGTGGAAGGGCTCCTCTTGTGGCATAAGGGGGTTAGTATTGAACCTGTGATGTGGGCAGCATTCCATTATATGGTGATGCCGAATAGGGAGGTTAAGAATAGGGAACTAACATAGAGGATATGTACCCAAAATGGGTAACAGATGAGATAGGGTTTTTTTGATAGTATGTGTATGTAGGTGGGATGGTCATCGTGACTCTAGTAGCGATTGAGGGAATTGTTTGTCGGATGGAGAGGACAAGATTCTGGAATGGAGTAGGGGTCACCAACACCATGGGTGGTTGTGTTGTAATGGGTATTTGTGAGACAATGGGTGTGGACTAGGCTATGTCCTGGGTGGTCGATGAGGGGACAAAAAATATGACAAGTGCGATTGATCTGTAGACGCAAAGGTCATGGCAAGTATGGGTCCTAGCTATGAAACTACTAGCGGTGAAGCAGGTGAGGGTAACACCGCATTATTAGGGGCTGATATAGAAGTAAGAATAAGGATAGGAGATATGGATACAGGCATGCCATATATCAACTGACATGAGGAGTCTCGGGTGGAAGAGTGGGAAAGGTAGAACTGTAAGGCCATAAGATTTTGATCAAGGAGTCATGCAAATTCTTTGTCACCTAAAGCAATGGTGGTAGGTAAGTTTGGATCCATGGGTGACAGGAAAAAAAGTGGTGAGAGACTAGATGGGAGTGGTTGATGACTAGCATGGAATATGAGGGCTTTAGTTTGGCTGTGAGTCAGCACCATGTGAACAACTGCTGACCTAGTAAGACTATATTCTGCAGATGACACAAAAAGAAAGCAGGACAAAAAAGAATGAGGCTGGGAGGGTGAATTTGGTTAATATTTGGATTTGTAAAACCAAATATAGACACCAATGACGATCAGTTCAACCGGTGATAGTTACAGGAAAACCAATGTCGGTCATAGAAATTGATGCCAGTAACTGTGGAAAATCCCCAATTTTAGAAAATGAAACAAGGTTGATAGACAATACAAGGAGATGTTTTTGTATGATGGTAATATCAACAGAGCAGAATAGAGTATTAATAAAATATGTTAGTGCCCAAAGGGCAAAAAATGAGAACAAAATGATGAATGAAGACTGTCCCAGGCCAAAGTACCCCAAAAGTCAAGATCCAACACCGGTTAGGTTTAACCGATGAGGGTTAGATGAAAAGCGACAACGGTAGTTGGACCAATGTCAGTTATTGTGAAATTGAGATAGAAATGAAGAAAACTTGGTTGTGATTTAAACCAAGTGAAGAATCAAACTCAGGAATTTGAGAATGAGAAGATGGGGCCCTGACACACTCAGATAAAGTCAGAATACTCCAACTATGATGGGGGAGTGTGCAAGGAAAAAAATTGGAATCGTGTCCTCACACCTCAAAACGCAAAGCAAGAAGAACGCTAAGAAAAATACAATCCTAAGAGTGATTTTTCTTTATGTGTGTTCAGCTTACGCTATTTACAATTGACTATATGTATTTAGAATAGAATTTTTTTGTTAGAAAGGTGTCTTACAAAGAAACATATATAAAAGTAGAGGTTTTAGGTATGTTATGGTGGGGGTGGTCTGTCCTCTGAGATGATGACTCGACAGAGGCAACGAGCTGGGGAGTACCTGCTAATCTAATCATGTGATCGCGGATAGGTGTTCCTAGGTAAGATGTTGTTTAAGAAAGATGTGTATATTTTAATTTTGTGCAAGTTTGGTAAGACACACAGAGAGAGAGAGAGAGAGAGAGAGAGAGAGAGAGAAAGAGAGAGAATGTGCTTTCTACGATTCTTTGTGTCAACCATCAGCTGGGCATGAGTTCCAGCATATAGGTTTCCCTCATTTTATTGTGAGCTAAATGTAGCAAATTAGAATGTAATGAAACCAATTTTAAGCCCAAATTGAAAGATTATGTTCGATGACACAAATGGTGAATAGGAGAGGGTATGCTCTTTTACTAAATGCAAAAATCAAGAAGAATGGTTCTTTTTAAATACACCAAAAGAAAATGTATCCTTTAGAGCAATTAGAGAGAAGAGAAGATTACCAATGAGGGAAAATTAATGTGTAAGCTTTTTGAAGGGAAACTAACACACAAATTTTACCTAGGAATGAAGAAAATGCAATAGAACCCCTGCTGGGTCCCACCGGGTATGCCAAAATGTTTCACCATTTTCTGTATGTTTTGAATGACAAAATATATAAGGGTAAGGGCTAGGAGGAATACCTATCAAATGGGTTGGTTGGAGGTTGATGTGTCTTTCTAACTTCCCGATCCAGTGCCAATTGTGAGAGCTTCATTTTGTCTAGGAGGAACTACCTGTAATAGAAAACAAGACCACAAAAAGATAGTTAAATGATATATGACAGTGGAGTGCCTAGTATATGCTAGTTTTGGGAAGTGTGATACTTCCTAGATGGTTTTCAATCTACTGTTTGAAAAAAATAATGTGAGAAATAAGTAAAGTCCTACCGTAGTTGATATGATTTAGGCATCTCATTTGAGTACAATAAGAAAATCCAATCACAATAGGCTAGGCTATAGTTGGATCTGAAAGATGAGGTATCTATCAGGGTACTAGGACTGGTCAAGGTCTGATTATAGGTTGTTTAGGTCAACTCGGTAGGAGCTTGTTTGGCTCTGTTCTTGGGTGAGGTATAAAACACGTAGAGACCGATGTTGGTTTGGTATACCCAACGAAGGTTAAGGGAGACCAATGATGGTTATGGGTAATCGGCGTCGATACAAAAGGGATGACAAGAATTTAATGAAAACCTTATTGTAGAGGCTAGGTGGGGTTGGATGGGGATAAAGAAGGTGATGGCAATATTTTTGGGAATACCGAGAGCACTCAGAGAGGTGGAAGGGCTAGGATAGGTAATATGATAAATAGGTGGGTGATATTTTTGGGTTTTTCGAAAGAATGCTATACAAAAATGGGAATGTTAATAGAAGAATGGTGACATAAATGATAACAAATCTATGAACAAAATAGGAATGTAAATGATTAATGATAAAACACTTACCAATATTGCAGGTCTAATGGTTGGGTGGTGGTGATGATCGGTTGATAGAATAGAACTTGGTGCAATAGTGACGCTTCTTGGAATGTTACCATGAGTGCAAATTATTTTGGATCTATCCTGGTTTTGGCTATGGATGTCTGGGTGTGTGAAAAGACTCGGTTCTCTTTGCATGCATCTCTCTTCTCCTCCTCTTTCTCTCAAAATGTGCCAACCCAAAAACAAGGTTATTTAGGTGAATAAATGGTAAATGATGATGGTTCTGGATTGATTGGCGTCGGTTTAGGGTGGGATTCCCTAGGGTTACTAAAATGGGCAGATCTTTCTAATTTCTTGGGCCTAGTTAGTTTGTTCTTGCATGATTAGAATGAAGCTTTCATTCTAATGAGCGGAATGTGGTTAGAGATATTTTAGGGATTTATTTTAGGGTTATACCAAATCTTAGCTCATTAAGACAAGTAAGACTTAGTTATTGTTAGTTATGGATATATGTCAAGAATAGGTCTACGGTGAGGTGGTGGGGTAGAAATTAAGGTAATTAGTTAATAAATATTGTGAAGATATATATATTAATTTAATTAAATTAATAATGATGTGGGGTGGAAGGGTCTTGGTTAGGTGAGTATGTTTGAGCCGCTTATTTGACTAGGGACCAAGGGGAGTGTGACCCAATTTTGGTGTATACATTTTTATAGAATTGCCCGAAAAGGGGTCTTCCTCAGTAACTTGTTGCTTGCTTGAGATTTCTCCCCTCATAAAATCAAATTTTTCAAATGAAAGTAAAAAAATTCACTGATTTCTTTCTCATTCAAGGCCTCTAAATATAATTTTATTTCTTCTATGTGCTTCACTTCAACAATAGGTTGATGTTGTTGAAGGATACATGATAAAGTAATGGAAGCAATGATCTCTATGGGTTCTTCTTCATCAAAACATTCCACCAAGTCGGATAAGTAAGAAAAATCATCATTGTCCTATTGTGCGAAAGGTTCCTTTTCTTCCATTGTGACCTCCATATTTTCAAATTGTTCACCTCGATCTTATAGCTCTTTGAACATGAAGTTAGTAAGCTCAAACTTATCCTCCAAATCATAGTTTTGAAAGGATGAGGAAGAAGAAGGAATTGGATATTTTTTCATGCTTCACTCTACACTCAAAGACTCTGAACTTGCATGATTATATTCTATGGTATAAGGATCTTTGTGCTTAGTTGCAACGCTTGAATATGCTTTCAATGGACTGATGGAAACTTCTAAGATTGTTATGATATCTTGGCATGATGGGAAATGAGGATCACTACATTCACCGATATACCTCACACACTTGGGAATATCTTCTCACTTGATTCCACATTATTTTCTTCTGGTTCTACTACTTATTTCTTCTCCTCTTTTGTTTATTGTGAATCTGTAATGGATCAAAAATCTCTAAAAATAAAGTGCCATTTTGGATACTACAATGGAGAACATGGACTATTGATATTCATCAATCTACTCGCTTTTCTATTGCAATAAAATTAGTTTCCACATTTTTATTTTGGACCTCAACCCCAACCAAAGGCTTAACCACCAAAAGTAGTATTTTCTCAATATTAAATCTAATGTACCCACTCTTCTAAGTTTCTTGCCAAATCTTCCTTGTTAGGATCTTCCTCTTCCTCCTCTTGTTTGTTGGTTTTCTAATTTTGTTTCTTAGTTGGTTTAGCCATCAAAGGAATTTTTTTAATACCAAATCTTAGTTCCAAAATTTTTTAATATTTCAAAGATTTCTTCTTCATTGGGTTTCTCTTCTTACTTCCCTCGAATGGTTTCTTGATTTTCATTTCCCAACATGAACTTGCAAGAGAATGGGTGGGTTGGGTCACAATTAATCTTTGCATTGTTTGTGGAGGTGGGAGAAGTGCAACTTCTTGTTGTTATGGAAGGTAAGGTTTACTTAGAGGGAAAAAGGATTGGAGATGGGATGGGAGACTAACAGTGAAGAATGAGAATCCACAATGGGACAACAACTAGAAAATATGGCTCGGAGTGAATAATGCGTGGCTAGAGGTATAGGAAAGTCGAAGATGGTAATATAATTTCCTCCTATTGGAAATATTGACTAACCTTGGATTCATAAACCCCCTTTCTTTGATCCATTCCCCAACTTGATTCAATATTTTTACTTTAAACTGAATTGTTTTTTGGGCGATTTAACTCACTTGGAAAAGAGCCAGACCATGGATATGGAACATTGAAACCAATATCGGCTTCTTTTTTATCTCCTTTTCTTTGATCAATACCATGCTATGTTCTAGATCTCAAAACTTGCTTTTCAAATGAATATCTCCAGTCATAGGATAACCTTCAGATCCACATATTGTCATTGTAAAATTACCGCATACTTTAGCACATAATCACATTGATTTGTATCTTGTTCTTGTGAGTATGCATACTCAGATTGATTGTGATCATAGAATTGATTTTGAGGTGGTTGGTAATAAGTTGGAAATGAATTTTGCAAGCCTAGAGATGGATTACATTGATATGGTTACTGCTAAAAATGTGAATTCCACATGGGGAATGAATGAGTCGACCATCAAAATCAATATTAACACTTAAGACAACCCACACATTCTAAAGATTTGGTCAATCTGTAGATGCTGCTGAACAAGAATCTTTCACTTCTTTCCTATAGGATTATAGAAATGTGTTTCCTTGGTACTATGCCGATATGCACGTATTGACCCAAACATTGTGGTCCACAATATCGTAACTTTTCCCGAAGCCGCACTCCATAAAATAGAAGCTACGAAAAATTCATCCTCGCATTGCCCTTCTTGTCAAAGAAGAACTTCAATGCCTTCTCTCTATTTCCTTCATCCTAACCATTGATTATACCCAATGGATCTCTAACATTGTTCCTGTCACAAAATTAACAAGAGGACTCCGCATTTGCAAGGATTTCCACAACCTCAACTTATCTTTCCCCAAATAAAACTTTCCTCTACCTAGTATTGACCAACTAGTTGATCTTAGCACTTGGTCATGAGATGTTACCACTCATGGACGGTTTCTTGGGTTATAACCAAATATTACTTGCCCCAAAAGATCAACACAAAACGACCTTCATCTATCCTTGGGGACCTTCTACTATCATGTTATGCCCTTTTCCCTTAAAAATGTTGGTGTTACATATCAGCGGGCTATGACCTATATCTTTCATGACATCATGCATCGTATATTGGAAGATTATGTAGATGACCTTCTTGCCAAATCAAAACATCAAGTCGAACACCTTACAATCATGAAGGTAAATTTTGACTATCTCGTTAAATATTGTGTTCGCATTCAACCAAATAAGTATGTCTTCACATTTCTCTCAGAAAAATCCTTGTTTTTATCATTTCTTTGCATGGCATAGAAGTTGATCCCGCCAAAATCAAGGCTTTTATCAAAATTCCTCTACATACTAACATTCACCAACTTCGTATTTTGCAAGATAAATTGCAATCTATTTGTCATTTTATTTCACAGATTTCTAACCGTTGTCACCCATTTCATCATCTCCTAAAAAAGGAAATCTTTTTCATATAGGATAATGAATGCAATAAAGCCTTTGAAGCCTTAAAACAACACCTTCTCCAATCATATGTACTCATTCCTTCTAAGGATAACAAATAATTTTACCTTTACATTTCGCTACATGTATCATTCGTTAGGGGCCATGCTCGCCCATTGTGACAATCAACACCGGAGCAAGAGGTTTATTATATATGTCATACCCTTTTTCACTATGAAACCGTATACACCTACACCGAAAAACTTTACTTAGCCTTAGTTTTTGTTGCCACTAAACTTTATCATTACCTACTCAATCATAAAACCTTTGTCGTCACCAATACCGACCCCTTACATTACATGTACGCCAAGCCCTACCAACATCAACATGTTTCACGTTGGCTAATGCTTCTCGCAGACCTCAACCTCAAATTCATCCATCAAAAATATATCAAAGGTCAAACTATCGTTGACCGGTTTGCCATGACTCACCCCTCCCGAAATCAATCTTCTAACTTTGATTTCCCGATGAATCCATTGTTACCCTCTCATTGGAAGATGTCGTTTACCAAATGAATTTATTCTTCAATGGTTCCAAACATCAGCATGGGGGTGGTGTAGGCATCATCCTCATTCCTCTTGATGGAGAACCTATGTTTTTATCTTTCAAACTAGAATTCTATTGTACTAAAAATATCACTCGAATATGAAGCACTCATATTTGGTCTCCAATCCACCATCACCTTAGACATTAAATCAATTAATATATTTGGTGATTCCCAACTAGTTGTAAACCAATTCAATGGTATATACCAGTGTCGTAAAGAAATAATTCAAAAGTATAAACACCATGTCGACATACTTTTGACTACCTTTCGACCGATATGAACTTCACACCACTCCACATTCCACTAACAAATTTGTGGATACCATGGCCTTCCTGGCTTCTCAAATACCTGCTTTTCTTGTTGAATCCAAAATCTTTGTCATAGTATAAAGGTTGCAATCACCTTCTTATTTATTTCGAGATTTCAACTTCATCGAATAGTTACACACCGACCCATGTGACCTTTGATATAAGCAGTTTGCAGACTACCTTTCCCTTTCCATTTTACCTCCAAATCTTACTCGTAATGGAGAACACACCTTTCTCAAAACTATTTCTCACTATGTCATCATGGGTGGTCTTCTTTATAAACGTGGATTTGACGGTATTCTCTTATGATACCTTGCAAGTTCTGAAATTCCTTATACCATCAAGGAAGTTCACGATGGAATTTTGGAGGTCACTTCAATGGCCTAGCTATAGCTAAATACATCCTTCTCCTGGGATATTATTGGCCCACCCTCAACCATGAATGTTGTGACTATGTTGAATGTTGTGTAAAATTCCAAAAGCATGTTAATCTTCATCACAAACCTAGTCATGCCTTACAAGTCACATGCGACCTTTGGAATTTCTCTCAATGGGGTTTGGATATTGTCGAGAGATCAATCCACATTCATCACAATTCCATAAATGGATTATAACCACTAATGAATATTATACTAGATGGCTTGAATCCATATCTCTTACTTCTACAAAATCTGAAAAATTATGTGAATTCATCAATTATCACATCATTTTTCACTTTGGTATTCCTCATCGTCTCATCACCGATAACACAAAATAGTTCAAAAACAAACCCTACAAAAAAATTTGTGACACCTTTGGTATTCAAATTATTTTCTCTTCACCTTACTACCCACAAACAAATGGCCAACCATAATCAACCAATAAAACCTTGAACAAAATTCTTATGAAAGTAGTTTACGATACTGGAAAGGATTGGCATATAGACATTCCTTTCACCTTGTGGGCTATCTATACTATTATTTTCACCTTAAATTATTCCACACCTTTCTCTCTGGTCTATGGTACCGAGGCTATCTTGCCTCTCGAAGTCTAAATTCCATCTCTTTGTATCTCACTCCAAGACATGCTCAATGATGATGACTTTTGCTAGGACTGTTTGGCACAACTTGAGTTATTAGATGAACATCATCTTAATGTTCTTGATCATCTCCAAATCTACCAAAAATGTATCAAACGTGCCTATGACAAATGTTTCCATGAACGAACCTTCTAGGTTGGCGAGCTTGTCCTGAAGGAAAATCAACATGTAACCAAAGAAGAGAAAAGTAAACAGGGAAAATTTGCTCCTAATTGGCTTGGACCCTATATCATTAGTCATACCTATGGATCAAATTCTTATCGTTTTCTTCATTCAAAGGTAAACCCGAACCTTAACCCCTAAATTCCTTGAATCTTCAACCATTCTAATGTGTGATCAAGTCCTATATCACATTCTATCTATTTCAAGTGCGTCCCTTCAAAGACCCTTCACCTTTCATATTATCTATTCTTGGAGTCAATGAACAAACAAGAATCATGTGATTACCCGTCACCTTTCAGCCTTATCATCAATATGAGTACCACAACTCTACTCATGGCATGATTGTCATGGATAGTTTTTGGCTTTTTCAAGATTGATTCCCATGGTCGCTTCATCACTTGAAACCATCTCTTTCATAGTTAACCTCTCGTGTGTGTTATGGTTTTTTCTTCTAAACAAGATCCTAATATTCATCTATAGTCTTGTCCATAATTTCAAAAGAAAAATGGGATTCAAGTCCTTGATTCAAACTTCCAAAGTGATGACTCCCTCAAAAGGGACATATCTTCTCTCTATCTCGCTGCTATAAATAGATTACTCCCTCGAAGGACAACTATACAAAGCTATCCATACCGCATGATTCTATCATAAAAAGGACTATCCTTGCAAAAAAAAAAAAATTCGAAGCTTCCTGCATCGATCAACTTCATGAAAATCTCAAAGAGATAATATATTCATCCCACATAGACTTCTTGCACCTATCACTCTATCAAAAACAAGAGGAAAAAGAGAAAAATATAACCTTTTTGTCATTGACTTACCTATTTTTATCTTGGGTCTCTTACCAAGTAGGTCTGTTGTCTCGCACTAGGTTACGCTAAAACAAACCATTTTCACCTCATTTCCTTTTCACCCTAATTTCCCACCTTCCTAAGGGACATGCCACAAATGCAACATTTCGTGATCATGTGACTTTCTTCCCCCTTAGAATAGTAAATCACGTAACGCCTTTAGGGTCTTACGTTCATAAGCCCATCTTTGGTATGGTATACTTGTTGTGGTTCTTATCAATTAGACGGAAGCATAAAAGGATGAAATGAAATTTTTTTACTATACACCTCTTACCATTCACCTTCTTCATCACTTGTTGATTTTCCTATATAAGACTAGACCATCGACACCTACATTTTGGGGATTCCTCTTTCACCAAAATCAACCTAAAATCACCCATGCCTAAATGACCTAACCTCAACCATACCTACATGACCCCAACCCAACCATGCCTAAATGACCTAGACTCAATCATGCTTAAAACCTACCAACCCATTCCTCTGCTTCACCGTATTGTTCCTTAGCTTACGTAAGAACTACATCGGCCTGAGGCCCTTTTACCTGTGGCTATATAGGCAGCACTTCGAGGGCATGGGGCCTTTGGAGGTTAGCTTAGCCACTCTTTGCCCTAACTAATTTTCCCACAATTTTCTATTCACATTCTATTGGTGTCCATTTTGATCCTCTATTATTTTCCCATCTTTCCTCATTGGTTTGCATGCTAAATTTTTTTCTTTAAATTTGGTGATATGGAGCTCTCTCCCTCCGATTAAATGCCTTGAAATATATCATTTTGCCCCAAATTGAAAGAAAAATACATGCAGAGCTCTGCTTTATGCCCCGAATTCCCAAATCCAAATACATATGTCATTTTTTCTAGGTTTTCCCAATCATGGAGGTCTAAAATTGATTGATTTGTACTTATTTGCCCTCAAAAATCAATCTTCATGGTCGAAAATTGCTTAAAATCACTTCCCATATGTCTTTTGACCAAAAATCCTTTACCCATGATGAACAATTTGAATTTGGGCACTTCTGGAAAACTCTGTGTTTTTTACTACGGTCGACAGGCGTCATTTTCCCATCAAATTTATCTTCGGCGTCTAGGGCATTCTTGCAAAATTTCAGTAGTTTGATGGCCATAGGGGTTTCCTTTGCCCATCAAAGTTAAGTTGAAAAATATCTACATACGTGGTTGTATCTGGTTGGACAAGGAGCGGTGGGGTTTCTTTGAGGACTTAGCATTTTTACGCTTTGGGAAAAAATTCAAAGTTACCCCGCACGCCCAGAGAGGACACATGGTAGGCGTGTGCAAGGTGGAGTGGCGGGGAACTTAGGCAATTTTTTCCTTTTTTCCAAAAGGGAAAAAGGGTGAAGGAAGGCCCATGGGTCCGAATGAAGTAGAGGTGGACACGTGGTGGGCGTAATGGGTCGGTGGGCGGACGAGAGGCAAAAGGGAAATTTTTCCCTTTTGTAAAGGAGACTTAGAGAAAAACTTGAAGCACCGGCCCGTGACGAATCAAAGGGAGACACGTGGTAGGGAAGGAGGTGGAGTTGTGGAGGCACGAGGGAAATATGAAAAAATTTCCTTTGGCAAACTAGGTCGTGGTAAAAATTGAATCACCGCTCTGCATCCAACCACATCAGGACACGTGGCCCATGGGAGGGCAGAGCTGCAGAGAAACAAGTGAAATTTTTCAAAAATTCAAAAAGGTTTGAAATGTGTAAAATGGAGCTGCAATCCCGAGATCCAATAATATTTTGCCACGTGTCATCACCAAAATTCAAGGGCGGAGGGGCGGAGAAAATGGTCAAATTTTTCCATTTTTCCAAAAATGTTGAAAAGTAAAAAATGAGCCCAAATTCATTCCCAATCATAGTTTGACATATGGAGGGCCCAAATTAAAGGAGAAAGAGCAGATCAAGGGTAATCAGACATTTTCATTTTGGATGCCATTTTTTCTCCAAGAAGCTTGGAGATGTAAATTTTGCATCTTTTTCATCAAATTTTGGTGAATTCGGGTCTTTTTTGCCTTCAAGAACCAATCAAACTTTTTTAGGGATTAATTTACAGATTTGACGTGTGTTTGAGATAAATTTTACTCATCTGTAAAACATGAATGATTCAAATTATAAAGGTACAAAATCAAATTTTGTAATGATAAGGATGAAATAATGAAATGGAAGGGGTCTCGCATGCCTTGAGAATGAAAAATGTGCCTCCACAATGGATAATGATGAAGGATTTGTAATGATTCACCATGTTTGAAACACTTGGAAACTTTTTTTGCAAATTTGTTAAATGTCCCTATCTCATGAATCATGTTGGAATTTTGTAACAAACTTGATGTTTGGGCATATTCTTTTCTTAGGAAGGAAGGATCAAATGTAATGAAATATTATATAATGCATGTTTTGAGACATGCAAAGGGCTCAGAGATTGAAAATCACGAGTAAATTTTGAGAGAAGCCCATCTTCCGAACAACTTTTCAAGAAACCTCGGTTAATGTCTTCTGTGTTGGATCTTCATTCGTGTTGAGTTGGTTACAAGTTTATAGCCATTATCTCGTGTTATTTTGGGAAATATGATGTTTGTTATCATTTTTAAATGTGTGCAAACTATTTTTCTTGCTCTTGTTGCAATCTTGCATTGAAAATCTTTAGGAATCACACAGATCTCATTTCTTGTTGATAGTTTAGTGGTATTTACAGTCTCACATTCAAAAGAGCTTTCATCTAATAAAGAGACAAACAAATTTAAAATCACTTTACCTTCCTTGATTACAGAGATTGCTTGTAAGCCTTTGGGGGTACCTTAGGTGTGATCTCGATAAGAGATCGTGATGTTTAATTCCTTCAACCCAAGATTTTGTGTTGAAGTCTTAAAGATTGTGTGAAGAGTGCATACCTAGGCCTCCAAACTGTTTTGAAGCATTTTAATTGATAATTGTTCAAATATTGTAGTGGTTGTCAAAGATCTCACATAGTCAACTTTGTCTTGTCAATATCCCACCAAAAATCATTCTAAACAACAAATCCTACCCATACTACCCCCGCATTTGCATTGTGTGTCAACAAAAGAATACAAATCCATTTACAAAAATTCACAAAGCAAATCAGATCATACCATGTCTCTAGCAGCCTCATCCCTTTTTTGAAAGCATTTCCATCATTTAGTAGTGACACTCTGTTGAGTTTGAATAATGGAAAAATGATCATGTTTTCCCAAGGCCATCTCCATACAATATGCACAAAGTATAAGGATATCTCCACCTCCTTCATAAAACAAAGGCTACAATATAGGTTCTCTTACCTTGTTTGAAAGGCACAACCCGAAATAGTGAGGATTGGATAAAAATCCTTTCAAGGTGCTACCCACTCCTTCAAATCCTGAGTGCTAACAAGTTAGAAAAATTGCTTCCCCGTCTAATAAAATGATATCTAAATCATTTATCTACCTCTGATTGTCTTTTAAAATCCATGATGTTGCTCATGTTGTGAAGGATATTAAATATAGGTACTAAGACTTTCTGGCACCATTGTCGGGATTTGCTTTGAATTCTGGGAAAAATTTACACTTCTGAGATTGATTTGTTGATTCACTACCATTCCATGTCTATTTAGCCCATCAACAACACCCAAGTGGAGCTGTTTCGGGGACATTATTCAGTATTTCAATATTTCAGATCCCCGTAATGCTTCTTGTGTGATTTATGTGTAATTACAAATTTGATTATTATCTTTTGATCAAATTTATAAGATTGGAATGAAGAGTAGATTTCGAGTTTGATATTCTCTTAGTTCAATCTGATCCATGTGCATACATATTTGAGATATTGGAATGCATATTAAACCCTCAGTAAAGTCCTTTGTAAATTCTACATACAAATATGTTGTTGAAGCATCAGAGTTTATAATCAGATTTGTAAGGATTAAGTGAAGATATAAGTTCTACCTGTAATTTTATTACTTTCCTGTAGTGGTTGCACTTTATTTGCATTTTTGGTTGATAGATACAAGAAAGGAAGGTCTGATCTACAAAGTTTTGCAATATTTTTAGTGTTGATTGGTATTTGATAGAGTATTTTAGTGCATTTGCATAACTAGGATGAAAATCCTTAGTGGCGAATTCATGCTGTCCTATATTGATAAATACCAGTGTCTTACCTTTCTGTCATTTATTTTGTGTTGCTAATCTCTATAAAAATGGAAGGAAGAATATCTCTCTCTTCTTAAAGACTTTTCTAAGAAGTTTTTACAGATTCAAGGAACTCGAGTTGGAAGGGAGAAGAGTTTGGAAAGTGGTTAAAGGTCGACATCGGAAAAGATATATCCATAGGTGAGAGAGATCAGCCTCTAGCAGAGGATTATCACTCTTCTTCCAATGATTCCGATTCAAGCAATCCTCTCATAAACTTGTTTGCCTCAGCTACTAAAGGTCCTTCTGCTGTACCTAGTAAGTTCCTTATTCAATCTGCACTGTGTGTTTCAATCCAAATAAAAATTTCCAAGAAAATTAGTACTTAGAGAATACCAATCTTGTGAATGAAATTCTTGAGCCCCAAAGACCTTGCACTCCTCATCATCTTGTGTCACCCCCGTGGATCACCTCCACCAAACAATATGGCCCACCCTAGACCTTCATTTTTGTTAACACCTTTGGTCCTATAGATTTTAGCGAAATGGATGGTTACCCAAATGCTATCCACAAGATGTCAAAAATAGGTTTCCAAAATTCCAAGGTAATAATGCTATAATCGGTGATCAACATCTCAAACTTTTTGTTAATATGATGGAATATTTTGAAATAGAGTTTGAAGATGTGTATATTAAGTTGTTCATTCATACACTAGAAGAGGATGCAAGGGATTGGTACAATGCATTGCCTGAGAATTCTATTGACTCTTGGACTGAAATGAATAATGCATTTAGGTTGCAATATGGTGATAGGACTGATCCAAGGTTTCTCTTGTCTGAATTTTAGAATATCAAGAAAAACCCCAATTTATCAGTTCATGAGTTCAACATGAGGTTTAACAAAAATTTGAGAAGGCTACCAGTTAATCTGAGGCCTTGTGATGAATCTTGTTTAATCAAATATGCAGATGCATTTGACAAGAAAGCAACCTATTACCTAAGAGACAAGAACCTTGCCAATTCAAGGCAAACTTTCACCATGGCACTTTGCAGATTGAAAATAACATTAAGGCCATTGGAAAACCTCTCAAGAGAGATGGTGTAAAACTGATAGACCCTGAAAAACATCAAGCTAGCAAGGGTGCTGATTTAGAGGAGGTTGTGCAAAATTTGGCGGGGCTGTCAAAGAAATCTCATATAAGTTGGCAAGAGCCGAGAAGGGAATCGGGAAAACTTCACAAGGATAGCAAAGAGCACAAAACCATGACAAATTTTCGAATCATCCTAGAGGTGATCAAAGGGAAGATGATAGAGGGAAAGAACCTTTGGGGTCTGTAAATAGACATCCTCAAGCACGTGAAGGAAGAATGTTACTCGATCCCTTAAGCGTTATGGTTTCATTGTTGAAGAAGTTGTTGATATTGATTAGTGTGATAGGTGTTTTCGCCCCATCCTCCATGTGTGAAGTGGACTAGCAAGAAGGTGAAGCTAATAATGAGGATGGAATGGATGATGATATTTGCATGGTGGGCTGTTATTCAAGCTCACAAGGAGGAGCAACATCTACCGAATTAATAAGTGCTAGGACCTGTTGCAACCTTTTAGGGCTATGTAGGCGACTTCAAGGGCATGGGGCCCTTGGAGGTTAGCTCACCACTCTTTACCCTAACTAATTTTCCCACATTTTTCTATTCACATTCTATTGGTGTCCATTTTGATCCTCTATTATTTTCCCATCTTTCCTCATTGGTTTGCATTCTAATTTTTTTTTTCTTTGAATTTGGTGATCTGCAGCTCTCTCCCTCCGTATTAAATGCCTTGAAATATATCATTTTGCCCCAACATGAAAGAAAAATACATGCGAGCTCTGTTTTATGCCCCGAATTCCCAAATCCAAATACCTCATCATTTTTTCTATGTTTTCCCAATCATGGAGGTCTAAAATTAATCGATTTGTACTACTTATTTTCCCACTGAAAAAATCAATCTCCATGGTCAAAAATTGCTTAAAATCACTTCCCATATGTTTTTGACCAAAAACTCCTTTACCCACGATGAAGAATTTGAATTTGGGCACTTCGGAATACTCTGTGTTTTTTATGGTCGATTTAGTGTCATTTTCCCGTCAAATTTATCTTAAGCGTCCTAGGGCATCAATGGAAAAATTGTGTAGTTTGATGGCCATAGGGGTTTCCTTTTCCCATCAAATTTAAGTTGAAAAATCTCTCGCATACGTGGCCGCATCTCGGTTGGACAAGGAGTGGTGGGGTTTCTTTGAGGACACGTGGTAGGCGGGTGCAAGGTGGAGTGTTAGGGAACTTAGTCAATTTTTCCCTTTTTTCCAAAAGGGAAAAAGGGTGAAGGAAGGCCCACAGTCCGAATGAAGCAGAGTGGACACGTGGTGGGCGTAATGGGTCGGTGGGCAGGCCCGAGAGGCAAAAGGGAAATTTTTCCCTTTTGTAAAGGAGACTTGGAGAAAAAACTTGAAGCACCGGCCCGTGATGAATCAAAGGGAGACACGTGGCAGGGAAGGAGGCGGAGTTGTGGAGGCACAGAGGAAATATAAAAAAATTCCTTTGGAAAAATAGTTCAGGGTAAAAAATTGAATCGCTGCTCTGCATCCAACCACATCGGACACCGCCCATGGGAGGGACCGAGCCATAGAGAAACAAGTGAAATTTTTCAAAAATTCAAAAAGGTTTGAAATGTGTAAAATGGAGTCTGTAACCCTGGATCCAATAATAGTATGCCACGTGTCATCACCAAAATTCAAGGGCGGAGGGGCGGAGAAAATGGTCAAATTTTTCCATTTTTCCAAAAATGTTGAAAAGTAAAAAATGAGCCCAAATTCATTCCCAATCATAGTTTGACATATGGAGGGCCCAAATTAAAAGAGAAAGAGCGAGATCAAGGGTAAATGTACATTTTCATTTTGGACGCCATTTTTCTCCAAGAAGCTTGGAGATGTAAATTTTGCTTCTTTTTTCATCAAATTTTTGATGAATTCGGGTCGTTTTTGCCTTTAAGAACCGATGAAACTGTTTTTAAGGATTAATTTACAGATTTGAGGGTTTTTTTGAGATAAATTTTACTCGGGCACATGCAAAACAAGAAGTATCAAATTATAAAGGTGAGAATAAAATTTTGCAATGATAAGGATGAAATAATGAAATGGAAGGGGTTTGCATGCCTTGAGAATGAAAAATGTGCCTCCACAATGGATAATGATGAAGGATTTGTAATGATTCACCATGTTTAAAACACTTGGAAAATTTTGTTGCAAATTTGTTAAATGTCCCTATCTATGAATCATGTTGGAATTTTGTAACAAACTTGATGTTTGGGCATATTCTTTTCTTAGGAAGGAAGGATCAAATGTAATGAAATATTATATAATGCATGTTTTGAGACATGCAAAGGGTTGGAGATTGAAAATCATGAGTAAATTTTGAGAGAAGCCCATCTTCTGAACAAATTTTCAAGAAACATGGTTAATGTCTTCTGTGTTGGATCTTCATTCATGTTGAGTTGGTTACAAGTTTATAGCCATTATCTGTGTTATTTTGGGAAATATGATGTCTCATATCATTTTTAAATGTGTGAAAACTATTTTTCTTGTTCTTGTTGCAATCTTGCATTGAAAATCTTTAGGAATCACACAAATCTCATTTCTTGTTGATAGTTGAGTGGTATTTACTGTCTCACATTCAAAAGAGCTTTCATCTAATAAAGAGACAAACATATTTTAAATCACTTTACCTTCCTTGATTACAGAGATTTCTTGTAAGCTTTTGGGGGTACCTTAGGTGTGATTTGATAAGAGATCTTGATGTTTAAGTCCTTCAACTCAAGATTTTGTGTTGAAGTCTCAAAGATTGTGTGAAGAGTGCATACAGGCCTCCATTCTATATCTCTTCTGGTTGAAAGAACATCAAGACCGTTTTGAAGCATTTTAATTGATAATTTTTCAAATATTGTAGTGGTTGTCAATGATCTCACATAGTCAACTTTGTCTTGTCAATATCCCACCAAAATCATTCTAAACAACAAATCCTACACATACTACCCCTGCATTTGCATTGTGTGTCAACAAAAGAATACAATCCATTTACAAAAATTCACAAAGCAAATCAGGATCATACCATGTCTCTAGCAGCCTCATCCCTTTTTTGAAAGCATTTCCATCATTTAGTAGTGACAGCTCTGTTGAGTTTGAATAATGGAAAAATGATCATGTTTTCCCAAGGCCATCTCCATACAATATGCACAGTATAAGGATATCTCCACCTCCTTCATAAAACAAAGGCTGCAATATAGGTTCTCTTACCTTGTTTGAAAGGCACAACCCGAAATAGTGAGGATTGGAAAAAAATCCTTTCAAGCCGCTACCCACTCCTTCAAATCCCGAGTCTTAACAAGTTAGAAAAATTGCTTCCCCATCTAATAAAATGATATCTAAATAATTTATCTCGCTTCGATTGTCTTTTTTAAAATCCATGATGCTGCTCATGTTGTGAAGGATATTAAATATAGGTATTAAGACTTTCTAGCACCATTGTCGTGATTTGCTTTGAATTCTGGGGGAAAAATTTACACCGCTTGAGATTGATTTGTTGATTCACCGCCATTCCATGTCTATTTAACCCATCAACAACACCCAAATGGTGTCATTGTTCTTTGGGACATTATTCAATATTTCAATATTTCATATCCCTGGTAATACTTCTTGTGTGATTTATGTGTAATTACAAATTTGAGTATTATCTTTTGATCAAATTTATAAGATTGGAATGAAGAGTAGAGTTCTGAGTTTGATATTCTCTTAGTTCAATCTGATCCATGTGCATACATATTTGAGATATTTGAATGCATATTAAACCCTGGTAAATTCCTTTACAAATTCTGCATACAAATACATTGTTGAAACATCGATTTATAATCAAATTTGTAAGGATTAAGTGAAGATATAAGTTCTCGGTTAATTTTATCAGCTTCAGCAGTGGTTGCACTTTATTTGCATTTTTGGTTGATAGATACAGAAAGGAAGGTCTCGATCCACAAAGTTTTGAAATATTTTTAGTGTTGATTGGTATTTGTGAGTATTTTAGTGCATTTGCATAACTCGGGATGAAAATCCTTAGTGGCGACTTCATGCTGTCCCGATATTGATAAATACCAGTGTCTTACCTTTCTGTCATTTATTTTGTGTTGCTAATCTCTATAAAAATGGAAGGAAGAAGATCTCTCTTCCTTAAAGACTTTTCTAAGAAGTTTTTATAGATTCAAGGAACTCGAGTTGGAAGGGAGAAGAGTTTGGAAAGTGGTTAAAGGTCGACATCGGAAAAGATATATCCATAGGTGAGAGAGATCAGCCTCTGCAGAGGATTATCACTCTTCTTCCAATGATTCCGATTCAAGCAATCCTCTCATAAACTTGTTTGCCTCAGCTACTAAAGGTCCTTCTCGCTGTACCTAGTAAGTTCCTTATTCAATCTGCACTGTGTGTTTCAATCCAAATAAAAATTTCCAAGAAAATTAGTACTTAGAGAATACCAATCTTGTGAATGACATTCTTGAGCCCCAAAGACGTTGCACTCCTCACCATCTTGTGTCACCCCAAGATCACCTCCACCAAACAATATGGCCCACCTAGACCTCCATTTTTGTTAACACCTTTGGTCCTATAGATTTTAGAGGAATGGATGGTTACCCAAATGCTATCCCACAAGATGTCAAAAATAGGTTTCCAAAATTCCAAGGTAATAATGCTATAACTAGTGATCAACATCTCAAAATTTTTGTTAATATGATGGAATATTTTGAAATAGAGTTTGAAGATGTGTATATTAAGTTGTTCATTCATACACTAGAAGAGGATGCAAGGGATTGGTACAATGCACCTTTGCCTGATAATTCTATTGACTCTTTGACTTTGTAATGAATAATGCATTTAGGTTGCAATATGGTGATAGGACTGATCCAAGGTTTCTCTTGTCCAATTTGAGAATATCAAGAAAAACCCCAATGAATCGAGTTCATGACTTCAACATGAGGTTTAACAAAACTTTGAGAAGGCTACCGCTTAATCGAGGCCTTGTGATGAATCTTGTTTAATCAAATATGTGGATGCATTTGACAAGAAAGCAACCTATTACCTAAGAGACAAGAACCTTGCCAATTTAAGACAAACTTTCACCATGGCACTGCAGATTGAAAATAACATTAAGGTCATTGGAAAACATCTCAAGAGAGATGATGTAAAATTGATAGACCTTGAAAAACATCAAGCTAGCAAGGGTGCTAATTTAGAGGAGGTTGTGAAAACTTTTGCCGGATCACAAATAAATCTCATATAAGTTGGCAAGAGCCGAGAAGAGAATCGGAAAACTTCACAAGTATAGCAAAGAGCACAAAACCATGACAGATTTGCCAATCATCCTAGAGGTGATCAAAGGGAAGATGATAGAGGAAAGGACCTATGGGATCTGTAAATAGACATCCTCAAGCACGTGAAGGAAGAATGTTACCTCGATCCCTTAAGCTGTTAGGGTTTTTGTTGTTGAAGAAGTTGTTGATATTGATTGGTGTGATAGGTGTTTTCTACCCCATCCTCCATGTGAAGTGCACCAACAAGAAGGTGAAGCTAAGAATGAGGATGGAACCGATGATGATATTTGCATGGTGGGCTGTTATTCAAGCTCACAAGGAGGAGCAACATCTACTGAAGTAATAAGTGCTAGGACTGTTGTAACCTTTTAGGGCTATGTTGGTAGCATTCGAGGGCATAGGGCCCGGAGGTTAGCTCACCCACTCTTTACCCTAACTAATTTTCCCACATTTTTCTATTCACATTCTATTGGTGTCCATTTTGATCCTCTATTATTTTCCAATATTTCCTCATTCGTTTGCATGCAAAAAAAAAAATTCTTTGAATTTGGTGATCTGCATCTCTCCCTCTAGATTAAATGCCTTGAAATATATCATTTTGCCCCAGCTTGAAAGAAAAATACATGCTTTGGATCTGTTTTATGCCCCGAATTCCCAAATCTAGATACCTCTGTCATTTTTTCTATGTTTACCCAATCATGGAGGTCTAAAATTGATTCATTTGTACTTATTTTCCCTCAAAAAATCAATCCCCATGGTTGAAAATTGCTTAAAATCACTTCCCATATGTTTTTTGACCAAAAACTCCTTTACCCACGATGCAAAATTTGAATTTGGGAACTTCGGAAAACTCTGTGTTTTTTACTACGGTTAGGCGGGCGTCATTTTCCCGTCAAATTTATCTTCAGCGTCCTAGGGCATCGCTTGCAAAATTATGTGTAGTTTGATGGCCATAGGGTTTCTAAGCCCATCAAATTTAAGTTAAAAATCTCTGCATACGTGGCCGCATCTGGTTGGACAAGGAGTGGTGGGGTTTCTTTGAGGAGTTAGCATTTTTTTGCTTTGGGAAAAATTCAAAGCTACCTCCGCGCGCCCTAGGAGAGGACACGTGGTAGGCGGGTGCGAGGTGGAGTGGCGGGAACTTAGGCAATTTTTGCCTTTTTTTCCAAAAGGGAAAAAGGGTGAAGGAAGGTCCATGGGTCGAATGAAGTAGAGGTGGACACGTGGTGGGAAGAGGCAAAGGGATTTTTTTCCTTTTGTAAAGGATACTTAGAGAAAAAAATTGAAGCACTAGCCCATGACGAATAAAAGGGATACACGTGGCGGGAAGGAGGCGGAGTTGTGGAGGCACAGAGGAAATATGAAAAAAATTCCTTTGGCAAAATAGGTCGTAAAAAAATTGAATCGCAGCTCTGCATCAAACCACATCAGACATGTGGCCCATGGGAGGGCGAGCCACGAGAGAAATAAGTGAAATTTTTCCAAAATTTAAAAAAGTTTGAAATGTGTAAAATGGAGCCGCAACCTGGATCCAATAATAGTATGCCACGTGTCATCACCAAAATTCAAGGGCGGAGGGGGAGAAAATGGTCAAATTTTTCCATTTTTCCAAAAATGTTGAAAAGTAAAAATGAGCCCAAATTCATTCCCAATCATAGTTTGACATATGGAGGGCCCAAATTAAAGGAGAAAGAGAAGATCAAGGGTAATCTGTACATTTTCATTTTGGATGCCATTTTTCTCCAAGAAGCTTGGAGATGTAAATTTTGCATCTTTTTCATCAAATTTTTGTGAATTCGGGTCATTTTGCCTTCAAGAACCAATGAAACTATTTTTAGGGATTAATTTACAGATTTGAGGTGTTTTTGAGATGAATTTTACTCGGGCTTCATGCAAAAACATGAAGTATCAAATTATAAAGGTGTAGAATACAATTTTGCAATGATAAGGATGAAATAATGAAATAGAAGGGGTCTACATGCCTTGAGAATGAAAAATGTGCCTCCAAAATGGATAATGATGAAAAATTTGTAATGATTCACCATGTTTGAAACAGCTTGAAACTTTTGTTGCAAATTTGTTAAATGTCCCTATCTCATGTGAATCATGTTGGAATTTTGTAACAAACTTGATGCTAGGCATATTCTTTTCTTAGGAAGGAAGGATCAAATGTAATGAAATATTAAATAATGCATATTTTGAGACATGCAAAGGGTTGGGAGATTGAAAATCATGAGTAAATTTTGAGAGAAGCCCATCTTCTAAACAACTTTTCAAGAAACACGTAAATGTCTTCTATGTTGGATATTCATTCGTGTTGAGTTAGTTACAAGTTTATAGCCATTATCTATGTTATCTTGGGAAATATGATGTCTGTTATCATTTTTAAATGTGTGCAAACTATTTTTCTTGTTCTTGTTGCAATCTTGCATTGAAAATCTTTAGGAATCACACAGATCTCATTTCTTGTTGATAGTTTAGTGGTATTTACAGTCTCACATTCAGAAGAGCTTTCATCTAATAAAGAGACAAACAAATTTAAAATCACTTTACCTTCCTTGATTACAGAGATTTCTTGTAAGCCTTTGGGGGTACCTTAGGCGTGATTTGATAAGAGATCTTGATGTTTAATTGGGTCCTTCAACTCAAGATTTTGTGTTGAAGTCTCAAAGATTGTGTGAAGAGTGCATACCTGGGCCTCCAATTCTATATCTCTTCGGTTGAAAGAACATCCTGACTGTTTTGAAGCATTTTAATTGATAATTTTTCAAATATTGTAGTGGTTGTCAATGATCTCACATAGTCAACTTTGTCTTGTCAATATCCCACCAAAATAATTCTAAACAACAAATCCTACACATACTACCCCTGCATTTGCATTGTGTGTCAACAAAAGAATACAAATCCATTTACAAAAATTCACAAAGCAAATCAGGATCATACCATGTCTCTAGCAGCCTCATCCCTTTTTTTTGAAAGCATTTCCATCATTTAGTAGTGACAAATTGTTGAGTTTGAATAATGGAAAAATGATCATGTTTTCCCAAGGCCATCTCCATACAATATGCACAGTATAAGGATGTCTCCACCTCCTTCATAAAACAAAGGCTGCAATATAGGTTCTCTTACCTTTTTGAAAGGCACAACCCGAAATAGTAAGGATTAGATAAAAATCCTTTCAAGGTGCTACCAACACCTTCAAATCTCGAGTCTTGCTAAGTCGGATAAATTACTTCCCCGTCTACAAAATGACATCTAAATCATTTATCTGCCTCTAATTGTCTTTTAAAATCCATGATGCTGCTCAAGTTGTGAAGGAGATTAAATCCGTGTACTAACACTTTCTCGCACCGTTGTCGGGGATTTGCTTTGAATTCTGGGGAAAAATTTGCCTTCTTGAGATTGATTTGTTGATTCACTACCATTCCATGACTATTTAGCCCATCAACAACACCCAAATGGCACATTGCTGCTAGCGAAATTATTCAAGATTTCAATATTTCAAATCTCTTGTAATACTTCTTGTGTGATTTATGTGTAATTACAAATTTGAGTATTATCTTTGATCAAATTTATAATATTGGAATGAAGAGTAGAGTTCGAGTTTGATATTCTCTTAGTTCAATCTGATCCATGTGAATACATATTTGAGATATTTGAATGCATATTAAACCCTGGTAAATTCCTTTGCAAATTTTGCATACAAATACGTTGTTGAAGCATCAGTTTATAATCATATTTGTAAGGATTAAGTGAAGATATAAGTTCTTCTGTAATTTTATAAGTTTCCAGCAGTGGTTGCACTTTATTTGCATTTTTGTTGATAGATACAAGAAAGGAAGGTCTCGATCTACAAATTTTTGCAATATTTTTAGTGTTGATTTGTATTTGACAGAGTATTTTAGTGCATTTGCACAACTAGGATGAAAATCCTTAGTGGCGACTTCATGCTGTCTGATATTGATAAATACTAGTGTCTTACCTTTCTGTCATTTATTTTGTGTTGCGAATCTCTATAAAAATGGAAGGAAGAAGATCTCTCTTCCTTAGAGACTCGCTTAAGAAGTTGTTTATAGATTCAAGGAACTCAAAGTTGGAAGGGAGAAGAGTTTGGAAAGTGCTTAAATGTTAAACATTAGGCAAAGATATATCCATAGGTGAGAGAGATCGGGCTTTAGCAGAGAGATTATCACTCTTCTTCCAATGATTCTCGATTCAAGCAATCCTCTCATAAAATTGTTTGCCTCAGCTACTAAAGGTCCTTCATCTACGCTGTACCTAGTAAGTTCCTTATTCAATCTGCACTGTGTGTTTCAATCCAAATAAAACTTTCCAAGAAAATTAGTACTTAGAGAATACCAATCTTGTGAATGACATTCTTGATCCCCAAAGACCTTGCACTCCTCATCAGCTTGTGTCACCACCAAGATCACCTCCACCAAACAATATGGCCCAGCTTAGACTTCCATTTTTGTTAACACCTTTGGTCCTATAGATTTTAGAGGAATGGATGGTTACCCAAATGCTATCCCACAAGATGTCGAAATAGGTTTCCAAAATTCCAAGGTAATAATGCTATAATCGGTGATCAACATCTCAAACTTTTTGTTAATATGATGGAATATTTTGAAATAGAGTTTGAAGATGTGTATATTAAGTTGTTCATTCATACACTAGAAGAGGATGAAAGGGATTGGTACAATGCACTACCCGATAATTCTATTGACTCTTGGACTGAAATGAATAATGCATTTAGGTTGCAATATGGTGATAGAACTTATCCTAGGTTTCTCTTGTCTAAATTTGAGAATATCAAGAAAAACCCCAATGAATCAGTTCATGACTTCAACATGAGGTTTAACAAAACTTTGAGAAGGCTACCAGTTAATCTGAGGCCTTGTGATGAATCTTGTTTAATCAAATATGCAGATGTGTTTGACAAGAAAGCAACCTATTACCTAAGAGACAAGAACCTTGCCAATTTAAGAAAAACTTTCACCATGGCATTGCAGATTAAAAATAACATTAAGGCCATTGGAAAACGTCTCAAGAGAGATGGTGTAAAATTGATAGACCCTAAAAAACCTCAAGCTAGCAAGGGTACTTATTTAGAGGAGGTTGTGAAAACTTTGGTAGGGGCTGTCAAAGAAATCTCATATAAGTTGGCAAGAGCCGAGAAGGGAATCGGAAAACTTCATAAGTATAGCAAAGAGCACAAAACCATGACAGATTTTCCAATCATCCTAGAGGTGATCAAAGGGTAGATGATAGAGGGAAAGGACCTATGGGGTCTATAAATAGACATTCTCAAGCATGTGAAGAAAGAATGTTACCCGACCCCTTAATCATTGGTTTTCTCGTTGTTGAAGAAGTTGTTGATAGTGATTGGTGTGATAGGTGTTTTCGCCCCCATCCTCCATGTGAAGTGGACCAGAAAGAAGGTGAAGCTAACAATGAGGATGGAACTGATGATGATATCTACATGGTGGGTTGTTATTCAAGCTCACAAGGAGGAGCAACATCTACTGAAGTAATAATTGCTAGGATCTGCTGCAACCTTTACGGATTGCATCAAATGGGTAGAATTATTTCTTCCCCTCATACTCTTGAAGTTGATGTAGTGCAAGATTTTGAAATTCCTAATAATGACTTTGAATACTTAAGAGCTTTGATGATTAAGAAGTATGGTGGTGGTATTCCTTTGGAGGAAGATAGAAAAATGTTGATGAATGTTGTTGTAGCTCAAGAGAAAGATTATAACACTAGAAGAAAAGTTGTTAAAGGAGTTGGGCCTCAAGCCGAGGGAAGATAGAAAAATGTCGATGAATGTTGTTGTAGCTCAAGAGAAAGATTATAACACTAGAAGCAAAGTTGTTAAAGGAGTTTGGCCTCAAGCTAAACCTAAAACACTCTTTCTCACAAGAATTCCCAAAGAAGCTCCTAAGAGATAAATACCTACCAAAAATTTTGTTGTCCCGAGCAAAAATTGCATTCCTCCTCATGCCCAAGCTGCCAAGAATCCTTTCCATCTAATGAATCCACTTATATCCCTTCCAATTCTGCCTTGCCAAAGAGTATTCCATATGACATAGCCCAGTATTTATCCAAATCAAAGTGAGTTTTCCAATCATTGAGTTTCTTAGAATTCTGAGCATAAGAAGAGAGCATTTGAGTACTTGGTGTTGAAAGAGGAGAAGACTACTCCAGTGAAAAATGTAAATGTTGTTGAGACTCCTCCTCAAATCATTGTTGACATTGAAACACCACCAACAAAGAGGATTTTGGAGAGACCCAAGAGGTATATTTGGGGATATCCTTGGTTGATTCCCAATTGAATGTTGATCCATTCTTGACTACTTTGATCGTTTCGGATAGGCTACTTAAAAATTGTATGCTTTATTCTGATGTATCATGTAATGTCATGCCTCTAGAAGTCATGAATGAGTTGGATATCAAAGTGACAGCAGCCTATGGAAAGTGTACTGCCATGGACTCAAGAGAATTGTTGGTAGTTAGTTGTGTGAAAGGTTTGGTAGTGCAGCTCGCGTCTTATCCCTGGAGGAATTTAAAACTTGATGTTGTGATTGTTGATTGCCCTGCCAAGTGGGCTTCAAGTGTTGGAGGGAGTGTCTAAATGGATATGTCTTTTTCCACCATTCCCATTGAGGGCATCCTTGTCAAGCTCTATGGAGAAAAGAAAATGTTGCATCTAATTGAGGATCCAAACAATGCTTCCTATGAGGTGTTGTTTACTGATGTTAATGCTGATAATTTTATTGGTTTTGCTGATGGAAAAGAACACAAAATGGATTAGTCAAAGTGCCTTGAACAGGTATGTTCTCCTTGGACCTTTCTATTTGATGGAGCTTGCTCCAAATTTGGAAATGGTGCTGGTGTAATTCTGATTTCTCCTAGATTGGAAGAATTTGTTTTTTCCTTCAAGCTTAATTTTGAATGTACTAACAACATTGCTGAGTATGAAGCCTTGTTGTTGGGTCTGAGAATTACATGGAAGTATGGTGTCAAGGACATCATTGCAAAGGGAGATTCAGAGCTAGTTGTCAAATAAATAAGAAAACTATATGCTATAAAAATCAGCGGATGAAGCAGTATAAGCATGCAGTTTGGGATCTAATTGAAATGTTTGATTATTTCAATATTGTGCATCATGACGAAGTTTGAATCTGCTGCTGACAAGTTTGAAGTGTTGGGGTCTAGATTTGGAGATTACACTATTTCATTTTATTGTGAGTATAATATTGAAGTGTTAACTAGACCAGTTGTCCCCTATAATATCAAACATTGGCAAGTGTTTAATGATTATGCTCAAGTCCAAAGGTTCTTACAAAATCAAGGTGAATTTACAAATCATCACATTGAGTTGGAACCAATGGTATGTATGATGAAGGAAGAGATAATTTTTTTGGAAAGGATATTATCCAATTGAAAACTAACACCATTCTTAGAGGTCTTGTTGCTCTTGAGTCAAATTTTAGCAATGCTGATTGCATCATCAATAGAAACATATCTTCCTCAAGGGATGTGGAAGAGCATGACTTGGGAATAAGGGATAAACCAAGAAAGGTTTGGCTGGGAAATGGTCTAAACAAAGAGGAAAAAGCAGTCCTTTCATCAGTTGTTAAAGAAATATCGGGTTGTCTTGCATGGTCATATTCAAAGTTGAAAGCATATAGAGAAGACTCTTTTCAGCATGATATTCCTCTTGAAACAAATGCCAAACCATTCAGACGGAAGAAAAGGCCAATTAATCCACTCCTCTCCATGAAAATAAAAGATGAATTGAAGAAACTGAAGGAGGGAGGGATCATTCAGCCCACAAGGTATTCATCTTGGGTTGCAAACCTTGTGCCAGTCAGAAAGAAGAATGGAGATATTAGACTTTGTGTAGACTTCAGAAATCTAAATAGAGCTTCATTGAAAGATAATTATCCTTTTCCAAACATGAAGAACATGTTGTAGTTAGTGATTGGATCTGATTGCTGTCCACCTTGGATGGTTTCTCCGCTACAATCAAGTTATTGTCAAGGATTGAAAGATTTAAAATTTCCTTTACCACTCCTTGGGAACATATGTTTACATGAGAATTCCTTTTGGTCTCATAAATGCTGGAGCTACCTTCTAAAGAGCAATGGATGTTGCTTTTTTGGTTACATAAATGACTTCATTGTAGTTTATCAAGATGATGTGACTATGTTTTCAAGGAGCAAAAATACCACTTGCAGAACTTGGAAATAATGTTAATCGATGTAGAGAGTTTGGAATCTCTCTCAATCCAAAGAAGTGTCTCTTTGGAGTGAAAAAGGCCAAGCTGCTTGGTCATATTGTTTGAGGATGGTGTCATGATTGATCCAGAGAGAATAGAAGCAATCAAAGGGTGCCAATTCCAGAATGAAGAAGGGCATCCATCTTTCTTTGGGTAAATCAATTTCATTACAAGGTTTGTCTCCAACTTTGATGAGTTGACTCTTCCTATCACATGCATGTTAAAGAAAGATCAAGTTATCAAATGGGAGGAGGATTTTGTTCGATTTTGAAGGAATTAAAGAAGCACTTAAACATGCACTGTCTTAGTAGCTCCAAATTACAAGAAGCCATTCCAAATCTTCTCCTTTGCTTCGAAAATACTATTGCATCTGTTTTGCTTCAAAAGGATGAAGATAGAGCTGAGAGACCTATTGCCTTCTTTAGCAAGGCTTTACAAGTTGCTGAGTTAAAATACACAATTAGGGAGAAGCAGGCCTTTGCATTGGTGAAAATAACTAAGGCTTTCAGACCTTATATTTTGAGTTCCAAAGTTGTTTCATATGTTCCTCACACAATGGTAAAAGATGTCCTATCAAAGATGGAGATTTCAAGCAAGAGATGTATGTGGGTTAACAAACTGCAAGAGTATGATATGGACATCCAAACCAAAAAGTTAGTAAGAGGTTTTGGTCTTGCCAAGGTCATGGTTGAGAGCAACTTGCAGACTGTGGAAGTAAATGAAGTAGAAGAAGAAAGGGTAGATGTTCTTGGGAAATTGGTGAGTTCTGAGTGGTACAAGGATATAATATTTTACCTTAGACATCTATGTTGTCTTGATCATTTAAATAAAAATCAGAAAAGATCCCTCAAGCTAGTTGCTCATAAATACATCATCACTAACTTTGGGCTGGCTTGGAAGAACCTTGAAGGTGTTCTCTTGAGATGTATAACGCAAGATGAAGCTCCCAAGATAGTTGCTGATTTCCATAGGGGAGTTTTTGGAGGACACTTTACTGGAAGGGTTATAGCACACAAAGTTTTGAGAGCTGGTTATTGGTGGCCTACTCTCTTCAAAGATGCAACCATGCTGATTAGAAAATGTGAAAGCTGTCAGCATTTCTCCGGAAGAATGAAAGCTTTAGGATCCGTTTCTTTGCATCCTGTATCAATTGAAGCTCCTTTCAAACAATGGGGAATGGACTTCATTGGTGAGATTTCAAATCCTTCTAGTACTGGACATAATTGGATCCTTGCAGCCATAAATTACTTCACCAAGTGGGTAGAGGCAATCCCCACTAAGAAAGCAACACACCAAGTTGTTATGGACTTCTTGTTGAATAATATCATATGCATTTGGTGTGCCGGTAAAAATTGTGGCTGATAATGCCATGTGTTTGAGCTAAACCTTTGATGGCAATGTGTAAGGATTATGGAACCAATCTGACTTATTATTCAAACTATAACCCCAAGGAAATGGACAAGTGAGTACAACAATAAGAACTTATTGAAGATCATTAGAAGGACCTTAGAGTTGAACAAGAGAAAGTGGTGTGAAAAACTAAAATTTACATTTTGGGCTGATAGAATCACTACCAAAAGATTTACTTGGAAAGATCCCCTTTGATTTGGTGTATGGAACTCAAGCTCTACTACCCTTACATCTACAATTGTCATCATTTTAGTTTGTTCAACAACTTGAAGATCAAAAGGTCACCCATATGAAGAAAAGATTAATCGAGTTGTGGAGCTAGATGAAATGAGAAGAGCATCCCACCAAAGGCATGTCGATTTAGGGATAAGTTGAAGAAGTTGTTTGACAAGAAGGTCACTCCTAGGGCCTTTAATATTGGAGATCTGGTTTTGTTATGGGACAGTAGAAATGAAGATAAGGGAAAACATGGAAAATTCGATGCATTATGGATGGGCCCTTACTCCATTGATATCAGAATTGGTGAGAATACCTTTTTTCTCAAAGATTTAGATGGGGAATCGCTGAACTACCTATTAATGGCAAACATCTAAAGCATTTCTTGGATTAATCCTAAAATTTGAGGTATGAACCAACTTGTATAGTGTATAGTGTTTTGTTTTTTGCTCTATTTTTCATGTTTTGTTAGTTTGTAGTTTTCCTTGGCGTGTGGCGTCATTTTTGTTAGGTTCTCAAGTGGGTTTTGGATGGTTTTGTCTCATAAAACTTTTACCCAATGGATTATTTTAGCACTTGGTCTACGTTGTTCTTGTGTCACTCACTGGGAGTGCCCATCCCCAAACAAGAGCCGATGTTGGTGTCCATTTTGATGACCTCAACCATACCTACATGACCCCAAACCAACCATGCCTAAATGACCTAGACTCGGTCATGCTTAAACCCTACCAACCCATTCCTCTACTTCACCATATTGTTCCCTAGCTTACGGAGAACTACATCACTGAGGCCCTTTTACCCGTGGCTATGTAGGCGCACTTCAAGGCATGGGGCCCTTGGAGGTTAGCTCAACCACTCTTTACCCTAACTAATTTTCCCACGCTTTCTATTCACATTCTATTGGTGTCCATTTTGATCCTCTATTATATTCCCATCTTTCCTCATTGGTTTGCATGCTAAAAAATATTTTTCTTTGAATTTGGTGATCTGCAGCTCTCTCCCTCTAGATTAAATGCCTTGAAATATATCATTTTGCACCAACTTGAAATAAAAATACATGCAGAGCTCTGCTTTATGCCCCAAATTCCCAAATCCAAATACCTCTGTCATTTTTTCTATGTTTTCCCAATCATGGAGGTCTAAAATTGATCGATTTGTACTTATTTTCTGTCAAAAAATCAATGCCCATGGTCAAAAATTGCTTAAAATCACTTCCCATATGTTTTTTGACTAAAAACTCCTTTACCCATGATGAAAAATTTCAATTTGGGCATTTCTGGAAAGCTCTGTGTTTTTTTACGGTCAGATGGGCGTCATTTGCCTGTCAAATTTATCTTCAGCGTCCTAGGGCATCGCTGGCAAAATTCTGTGTAGTTTGATGGCCATAGGGGTTTCCTTTGCCCATCAAATTTAAGTTGAAAAATCTCTGCATACATGGCCGCATCTGGTTGGACAAGGAGTGGTGGGGTTTCTTTGAGGACTTAGCATTTTTTTTTCTTTGGGAAAAAATTCAAAGTTACCCCCGCGCGCCCTAGGAGAGGACACGTGGTAGGCGGGTGCAAGGTGCGGTGGTGGGGAACTTAGGAAATTTTTGCCTTTTTTCCAAAAGGGAAAAAGGGTGAAGGAAGGCCCACGGGTCCAAATGAAGCAGAGGTGGACACGTGGTGGGCAAAATGGGTCGGTGGGCCAAAAGAGGCAAAAGGGAAATTTTTCCCTTTTGTAAAGGAGAATTAGAAAAAAATTGAAGCAACGCCTAGGAGGCGAGTTGTGGAGGCGAGAGGAAATATGAAAAAAATTCCTTTGGCAAAATAGGTCGGGTAAAAATTGAATCGTTGCTCCGCATCTAACGACATCAGGACACGTGGCCCATGTGAGGGCTGAGAGGCAGAGAAACAAGTGAAATTTTTCAAAAATTCAAAAAAGGTTTGAAATGTGTAAAATGGAGCTGCACCCCCGATCCAATAATAGTATGCCACGTGTCATCACCAAAATTCAAGAGCGGAGGGGCGGAGAAAATGGTCAATTTTTTCCATTTTTCCAAAAATGTTGAAAAGTAAAAAATGAGCTCGAATTCATTCCCAAACATAGTTTGACATATAGAGGGCCCAAATTAAAGGAGAAAGAGCAGATCAAGGGTAACTGTACATTTTCATTTTGGATGCCATTTTTTCTCCAAGAAGCTTGGAGATGTAAATTTTGCATCTTCTTTCATCAAATTTTTGATGAATTCGGGTTGTTTTGCCTTCAAGAACTAATCAAAATAGTTTTAGGGATTAATTTATAGATTTTAGGTGTTTTTGAGATAAATTTTACTCAGTCTATGTAAAACATGAAGTATCAAATTATAAAGGTGCGAGAATCAAATTTTGTAATGATAAGGATGAAATAATGAAATGGAAGGGGTCTCGCATGCCTTGAGAATGAAAAATGTGCCTCCACAATGGATAATGATGAAGGATTTGTAATGATTCACCATGTTTGAAACACTTGGAAAATTTTGTTGCAAATTTGTTAAATGTCCCTATCTCATAATCATGTTGGAATTTTGTAACAAACTTGATGCTAGGCATATTCTTTTCTTAGGGAAGGAAGGATCAAATGTTATGAAATATTATATAATGCATGTTTTGAGACATGCAAAGGGTTGGGAGATTGAAAATCATGAGTAAATTTTGAGAGAAGCCCATCTTCTCGAACAACTTTTAAAGAAACACGCTTAATGTCTTCTGTGTGGATATTCATTCATGTTGAGTTGGTTACAAGTTTATAGCCATTATTTGTGTTATTTTGGGAAATATGATGTCCGTTATCATTTTTAAATGTGTGCAAACTATTTTTCTTGTTTTTGTTGCAATCTTGCATTGAAAATATTTACGAATCACAAAGATATCATTTCTTGTTGATAGTTTAGTGGTATTTATAGTCTCATATTCAAGAGCTTTCATCCGATAAAGAGACAAACAAATTTAAAATCACTTTACCTTCCTTGATTACAGAGATTGCTTGTAAGCCTTTGGGGGTACATTAGGGTTTGATCGAGATCTTGATGTTTAATTAGGTCCTTCAACTCAAGATTTTGTGTTGATGTCTCTAATATTATGTGAAGAGTGCATACATGGGCCTCCAATTTTGTATCTCTTCTGGTTGAAATAACATCCAGACTATTTTGAATCATTTTATCTGATAATTGTTCAAATATTGTAGTCGTTGTCAAAGATCTCGCATAGTCAACTTTGTCTTGTCAATATCCCACCAAAAATCATTCTAAACAACAAATCCTACCCATACTACCTCTACATTTGCATTATGTGTCAACAAAAGAATACAAATCCATTTACAAAAATGCACAAAGCAAATCAGATCATACCATGTCTCTAAAGCAGGCTCACCTTGTTTTGAAAGCATTTCCATCACTTAGTAGTGACAACTTGGCTGTTGAGTTTGAATAATGGAAAAATGATCATGTTTTCCCAAGGCCATCTCCATACAATATGCACAGTATAAGGATATCTCCACCTCCTTCATAAAACAAAGGCAGTAATATAGGTTCTCTTACCTTGTTTGAAAGGAAAAACCCAAAATAGTGAGGATTAGATAAAAATCCTTTAAAGGTGTTACCCACTCCTTCAAATTATGAGTGCTAACTCCGATCGATAAATTTCTTCCCGTATACAAAAATGACATCTAAATCATTTATCCGCCTCACTTGTCTTTTAAAATCCATGATCTTTGCTCAAGTTGTGAAGGAGATTAAATCCGGTACTAACACTTTCTAGCACCGTGGTCGGGATTTGCTTTGATATCCTGGGGAAAAATTTAGACTGCTTGAGATTGATTTGTTGATTCACTTCCATTCCATGTCTATTTAGCCCATCAACAACACCCAAATGGTGTTATTCTTGGGGACATTATTCAAGATTTCAAGTATTTTAGATCCCCAGTAATACTTCTTGTGTGATTTCGTGTAATTACAAATTTTAGTATCATATTTTGATCAAATTTATAAAATTGGAATGAAGAGTACAGTTCTAAGTTTGATATTCTCTTAGTTCAATCTGATCCATGTGCATACATATTTGAGATATTTGAATGCATATTAAAAACACGGTAAATTCCTTTCCCAAATTCTACATACAAATACATTGTTGAAGCATCGCTTTAAAATTAGATTTGTAAGGATTAAGTGAAGATATAAGTTCTTCCCGTAATTTTATCGAGTTCCAGCAAGCGGTGGTTGCACTTTATTTGCATTTTTGGTTGATAGATACAAGAAAGGAAGGTCTGATCTACAAATTTTTGCAATATTTTTAGTGTTGATTGGTATTTGACAGAGTATTTTAGTGCATTTGCACAACTAGGATGAAAATCCTTAGTGGCGACTCCATGCTGTTCTGATATTGATAAATACCAGTGTCTTACCTTTCTGTCATTTATTTTGTGTTGCTAATCTCTATAAAACTGGAAGGAAGAAGATCTCTCTTCCTTAGAGACTCTGCTAAGAATTTGTTTACAGATTCAAGGAACTCAGAGTTGGAAGGGAGAAGAGTTTGGAAAGTGGTTAAAGGTCGACATCGGAAAAGATATATCCATAGGTGAGAGAGATCAGGCTTTAGTAGAGGATTATCACTCTTCTTCCAATTATTTTGATTCAAGCAATCCTCTCATAAAATTGTTTGCCTCAACTAGTAAAGGTCCTTCGATGTACCTAGTAAGTTCCTTATTCAATCTGCACATGTGTGTTTCAATCCAAATAAAAATTTCCAAGAAAATTAGTACTTAGAGAATACCAATCTTGTGAATAACATTATTCAGCCCCAAAGACCTTGCACTCCTCATCACTTGTAACACCCCAAGATTACCTCCACCAAACAATATGGCCCACCTTAGACTTCCATTTTTTTCTAACACCTTTGGTCCTATAGATTTTAGAGGAATGGATGGTTACCCAAATGCTATCCCATAAGATGTCGAAATAGGTTGCTAAAATTCCAAGGTAATAATGCTATAACTAGTGATCAACATCTCAAACTTTTTGTTAATATGATGGAATATTTTGAAATAGAGTTTGAAGATGTGTATATTAAGGTGTTCATTCATACACTAGAAGAGGATGCAAGGGTTTGAGTGATGCTCTGCCTGATAATTCTATTGACTCTTGGACTGAAATGAAGAATGTATTTAGGTTGCAATATGGTGATAGGACTTATCCTAGGTTTCTCTTGTCTGAATTTGAGAATATCAAGAAAAACCCCAATGAATCAGTTCATGAATTCAACATGAGGTTTAACAAAACTTTGAGAAGGCTACCGCTTAATCGAGGCATTGTGATGAATCTTGTTTAATCAAATATGCAGATGTGTTTGACAAGAAAGCAACCTATTACCTAAGAGACAAGAACCTTGCCAATTTAAGACAAGCTTTCACCATGGCACTGCAAATTGAAAATAACATTAAGGCCATTGGAAAACCTCTCAAGAGAGATGGTGTAAAATTGATAGACCTTGAAAAACCTCAAGCTAGCAAGGGTGCTGATTTAGAGGATGTTGTGAAAACTTTGGCGAGGGGATGTCAAAGAAATCTCATATAAATTGACAGGGAGGCGAGAAGGGAATCAGAAAACTTCACAAGGATAGCAAAGAGCAAAAAACCATGACAGATTTTCCAATCATCCTAGAGGTGATCAAAGGGCGATGATGATAGAGGAAAGGACCTATGGGATCTATAAATAGACATCCTCAAGCACGTGAAGGAAGAATGTTACCTAATCCCTTAAATGTTAGGGTTTCTGTTGTTGAAGAAGTTGTTGATATTGATTGGTGTGATAGGTGTTTTCTGCCCCATCCTCCATGTGAAGTGGACCAGCAAGAAGGTGAAGCTAACAATGAGGATGGAACCGATGATGATATCTCGCATGGTGGGCTGTTATTTAAGCTCACAAGGAGGAGCAACATCTACTAAAGTAATAAGTGCTAGGGATCATTTGTAACCTTTTAGGGCTATGTTGGTAGCACTTCGAGGGCATGGGGCCCTTGGAGGTTAGCTCACCACTCTTTACCCTAACTAATTTTCCCACATTTTTCTATTCACATTCTATTGGTGTCCATTTTGATCCTCTATTATTTTCCCATCTTTCCTCATTGGTTTGCATGCTAAAAATATATTTTTATTTGAATTTGGTTATCTACACTTTCTCTCCCTCCGTTAAATGCCTTGAAATATATCATTTTGCCCCAACTTGAAATAAAAATATATGCGAGCTCTGTTTTATGCCATGAATTCCCAAATTCAAATACCTCTATCATTTTTCTATGTTTTCCCAATCATGGAGGTCTAGAATTGATCGATTTGTACTTATTTTCCCTCAAAAAATCAATGCCCATGGTCAAAAATTGCTTAAAATCACTTCCCATATGTTTTTTGACCAAAAATCCTTTACCCACGATGAAAAATTTGAATTTGGGCACTTCGAAAACTCGTGTTTTTTAACGGCCGAGAGACGGCGTCATTTTCCCGTCAAATTTATCTTCAGCGTCCTAGGGCATCACCGCAAAATTCTTGTAGTTTGGCGGCAATACAGGTGTCCTTTTCCCATGAAATTTAAGTTGAAAAGTCTCTGCATACGTGGCCACATCTGGTTGGAAAAGGAGTGGTGGGGTTTCTTTAAGGACTTAGCATTTTTTTGCTTTGGGAAAAAATTCAAAGTTACCCCCACGCGCCCAAGAGTGGACACGTGGTAGGTGGGTGCGCAAGGCGGAGTGGCGAGGAACAATGGCAATTTTTACCTTTTTTTCCTTAAGGGAAAAAGGCTGAAGGAAGGCCCACGGGTCCGAATGGAGCAGAGGTGGACATGTGGCAAGCGAGCGAGTTGACGGGCTGAGTGGAGGCAAAAGGGAAATTTTTCCCTTTACAAAGAAGACTTAGAGCAAAAATTTGAAGCACTAGCCCGCGACAAATTAGAGGGAGATACGTGGTAGGGAAGGAGGTAGAGTTGTGGAAGCACGGAGGAAATATGAAAAAATTTCCTTTGGCAAAATGGGTCGGGGTAAAAAATTGAAGTGCTTCTCCGCATCCAACCACATCAAGACACGTGGCCCGAGGAAGGCGGAGCTGCGGAGAAAAAAGTGAATTTTTCCAAAATTCAAAAAAGGTTTGAAATGTGTAAAATGGAGCCACAACTCTTGATCTAATAATAATATGCCACATGTCATCACTAAAATTCAAGGGCAGAGGGGTGGAGAAAAGGGTCAAATTTTTCCATTTTTCTAAAAATGTTGAAAAGTCAAAAATGAGCTTGAATTCATTCCCAATCATAGTTTGACACGTGGAGGGCCCCGATTAAAGGAGAAAGAGCAGATCAAGGGTAACTGTACATTTTCATTTTTGGCCTCCTTTTTTACTCTAGGAAGCTTGGAGATGTAAATTTTGCATCTTTTTTCATCAATTTTTTTGTGAATTCAGGTCGTTTTTACCTTCAAGAACTAATGAAACTATTTTTAGGGATTAATTTACAAATTTGAGGTGTTTTGAGATAAATTTTACTCGGGCCGTGTAAACGTAAAGTAATGAATTATAAAGTTACTGAGAATCAAATTTTGTAATGATAAGGATGAAATAATGAAATGAAATGGGTCTACATGCCTTGAGAAAGAAACATGTGCCTCTCGCAATGGATAATGATGAAGGATTTGTAATGATTCACCATTTTTGAAACACCTAGTAACTTTTGTTGCAAATTTGTTAAATGTCCCTATCTCATGAATCATGTTGGAATTTTGTAACAAACTTGATGCTGGTAATATTCTTTTCTTGGGGAGGAAGGATCAAATGTAATGAAATATTATATAATGCATGTTTTGAGACATGCAAAGGGTTGGGAGATTGAAAATCACAAGTAAATTTTGAGAGAAGCCCATCTTCTAAAAAATTTCCGAAACCTAGTTAATGTCTTACTGTTTGGATCTTCATTCATGTTTAGTTTGTTACAAGTGTATAGCCATAACACAACTATGATATTGTTTAAATAACTCTCCCTACTTGATGAATCTAACAAATTTTTGAATTAATCTGTTATTTTGGGAAATATGATGTATGTTATCATTTTTAAATGTGTGCAAACTATTTTTCTTGTTTTTGTTGCAATCTTGCATTGAAAATATTTACTGAATCACAAAGATATCATTTCTTGTTGATAGTTTAGTGGTATTTGTAGTCTCATATTCGGAAGAGCTTTCATCTGATAAAGAGACAAACAAATTTAAAATCACTTTACCTTCCTTGATTACAGAGATTGCTTGTAAGCCTTTGGGGGTACATTAGGCGTGGTTTGATCAGAGATCTTGATGTTTAATTGGGTCCTTCAACTCAAGATTTTGTGTTGATGTCTCTAATATTGTGTGAAGAGTGCATACCTGGGCCTCCAATTTTGTATCTCTTCTGGTTGAAAGAACATCCGGACTATTTTGAATCATTTTATCTCGATAATTGTTCAAATATTGTAGTCGTTGTCAAAGATCTCACATAGTCAACTTTGTCTTGTCAATATCCCACCAAAAATCATTCTAAACAACAAATCCTACCCATACTACCTCTACATTTGCATTGTGTGTCAACAAAAGAATACAAATCCATTGACAAAAATGCAAAAAGCAAATCGGGATCATGCCATGTCTCTAGCACCTCGGCCTTGTTTTGAAAGCATTTCCATCATTTAGTAGTGACAACTCTGTTGAGTTTGAATAATGGAAAATTGATCATGTTTTACCAAGGCCATCTCCATAAAATATGCACAAAGTGTAAGGATATCTCCACCTCCTTCATAAAATAGAGGCTGATATAGGTTCTCTTACCTTGGTTGAAAGGCACAACCCAAAATGGTGAGGATTAGATCAAAATCCTTTCAAGATGCAACCCACTCCTTCAAAGCTTTGAGTGCTTAACAAGTCGATAAATTGCTTCCCGTCTACAAAATGACATCTAAATCATTTATATGCCTTTGAGTGTCTTGTAAAATCCATGATGCTTTGCTCAAGTTGTAAAGGAGATTAAATCTAGGTACAAACACTTTCTAGTGACATTACTGAGGGATTTGTTTTGAATTTACGGGGAAAAATTTACACTTCTTAAGATTGATTTGTTGATTCACTACTAGTCCATGTCTATTTAGCTCGTCAATCAAAAACACCCAAATGGCACCATTTCGGGGCATTATTCAATATTTCATTATTTGATTCCTAGTAATACTTCTTGTGTGATTTATGTGTAATTACAAATTTGAGTATCATCTTCTAATCAGATTTATAAGATTGGAATGAAGAGTAGAGTTCTGAGTTTGATATTCTCTTAGTTCAATCTGATCCATTACTTGCTCCTCCTACCTTGTCGGCACACGGTCATGGTACGCAGACATAGGTCTCTCCATGTCATCTCTCCTATACTGTGGGAACGGTGGAGGCATGTCGTGTGTCATCCCAAACCATCATCTAACCTTGTCTATAGGTATCATATTATGCTCATTGGCATGGTGCCTCTTTATCCACCTGAGTAGTTATAACTCTTCCAACTCCTCTTCCATGTTCTGTATGAAGGAAATCCAACATACAGCCTCCAAACAATATCGACCTCGAAAACCCCTCCAGCACTTGTCTCAATGTAAAACATCGTGTGTGGCCCTTGTCTGTGTTTTCCACTAAGTGGTACCCATCGCCTATACCCAACCCTAACCAAGCCACCCCTAAACCAATCATGTCGGGAAAACCAACTGGATGCACACATATGATGTACTCATATGCCCAACATTTTAGAAGTAATTTGCAACACAAACTAAACCTCTGCAGCCTCCCATAAGCCCACAAATCTCTATACAGCTACACCAAAAATGTGGGTGTCTAGGAAAAATGAACCCGCTCCTCCATCATGTCCTGTATAACCCCATCATTCTTTGACAGGAATCTCCCACCCTCCGTATCTGGAAAGGCAAAGCAACATAACACCTCCATTATCAGAAAAACCAACCTCATCTCCTGAGGATGGGCTGCATACATGTCTCCATAGCTAAGGCTCACGTTATGGTACCTCATCTCGACCATTGCCTCTCCAAAAATAACCAATATCGGTTCCTCTGATTCCTCTGAAGTAATGGAATAAACTAGATCTCTAAATATCGGTAGTCATAGGATCATGTATACATCCTCCAGGGTGACAATAATCTCACCCATCGATAAGTGGAAAGTATTGGTCATGAATCCCATCTATCGATGAGCATGACCATAAAACTTAGATCTCAAGCTACACACCTATAGCATTAGATCCCAATCAATCCAACATTTTTCACGTGCCTCCACTCCTCCGCAGTCACACTTGACTATATCGCTAGTAATAGAGGTGGTACTCTATCCAACATCCATAACTCCAGGTAGCTTGTATGCATCCATAAATCACAACATTATTCTGACGACAACCTTCACTTACCTCTTAACCCCCAAACCATACCCAACCACATCAATCCTGCTCACCTCACTTACCTAATTCACCTACCATCCTACTACCCCTTTACAATCATGACTCATCATTTTAAACAACATTTCACCTACTTACCTATCTTTTACGCTAATGCTAACATTTACCCCCATCTCTCTACATATACCCTACACTTACCCCTTTTTACCTATTTTTCTTGCCAACTTAATCTTTCTTACCCCTATTTCTCATTCACCCTAACCGGTGTCAGTCACCTTGACCATCACCGGTTTTCCTTAACCGACATCGGTTCAATTTAACCAGTGTCGGTCACCTAATATCGGCCCGTGTCAACCAAAGCCAACCAACGTCGGCCAAACTTATATCGACATCGGTCTGCTGTCGTGACATCCAAATAAAAACCCACCCCGAGTCTACATCGAAAAATTCCTAAAAATGACCTAAATCCTTACTCTAACCTACCCAAACTTATCCTAGCTTCATTCCCAATCCTATTTACCCTACGTTTGACCTTCCCACCCATCATTTCCTTCATTTTCACTCACATTTTAAAAATTAAATCCCACCCAAATTTTAAACCAAAAAATTTCAATCTTTTCAACCAAAGGACAGAATCAGATTGAATCCTACCTCATCTCGGTGCCATCTATGTGGTGGTACGTCTAGATCTTTGCGTCGGTGGCCCACCCGACCCCTCTCCCACCTCTGTGCCATGACCAAATCAACTCCTCACCCCCAAATGAATGAAATCACTCAAAATGATCATGTGGACCCATCAATTGACTACTAATCACCACTATAAGACTCGTAAACTCAACTCACTACCTCATCCTGTCATTTTCCAACCCTCATGTTCTCCTCTGTCATTTTCTACAAATAGCAAATGAAAAATGATTTTGTAAAAAGTGACCTTTTCCTTTTTTAACCCCAAATCAACTTGATGACGTTGGACATGTCGTTCCCTACAAAATCAATGAGGTTTAGACCTTAACCGACATCGGTCACCTATCATTATCATTTAAACCCCATTTTACCCATTTTGATCAAAATCATCATTGTCAGATACCCTTTGACCTTACCCACCCTTATTGCAACCTACCCACAAACCCACACTACCCATACATTTCCTTAATTACATTTAGGGACTTGTCATTTTACCTACACCTTGGCCTTACCCATTCCCTAACCTATATACCATGACCTGAACCTACCTTTTGTGACCATTGAACTTGTGTACTCCCTATACCTTGTGATATTTTTACCCATGTTGTTTTAGCCTAACAACCATACCTTTCATGTTGCCATGCCATTTATCCAGACCAAAATGGTGGTGTAATGGAACATCTTGAAACGTTCCTACACACGACCTAGATTATGGCTCTAGACGATATCCTATACCACTGGATACCCGAATCACTTAAACCTTGTTTGGATAAACCTATCAACCTTGGATGATGTATATTTTGCATGTTCTTCAACTAGTACTTTGTGTCGCAAAGATATAAGTGTGTGTGTGTGTGTGTTTGATTGTCATTACCCATTACCTGATTTGACCCTTACCCACTACCTATTACCTGATTTGACCTTTACCCTTTACCCACTATGCCCATATCCATACCCATACCCACCTGCCTTCTTTTTCATCACTTCCACATTTATCAAACCACTCACCGATTCCATCTTATACCTCATCAATTCCTGGTTTGAGGGGGATCACCTCCACCCACATTTAGGGCACTCTCACCTTTAACCCTACTTGGAGCAACCCCACTCTCACTTATATTTGGGGAAACCACTTCCTATTTTTGTCATCATCGCTTATCAATACAAGCTACGCGACAATAAGGAGAAACTTTTGACACAAAAATTGGTTCACACTCCCCTTGTTCCCCTTTTGAGCAGTTAACATAGCATGTTCATATAACCATGACCCCTTTAACCCAAATTCATATTAATTTAATTAATTAAAATTGAATTAATGCTCATCCTCACTTTATCTATTAATTTAATTACTTTAATTAAATTAATTTTTACCTCACCTAGCCACATCACCTATACACCTCATCATGGACCTATTCTTAGCACATTTCTTTTAACTAAGACGTAATTTCTACTCACCTTAACCAATTGAGACTTAGTCTAACCCTACCATTAGATGAATATTCTTTCTCCAACAACATGACCACTTATCTAAGCATTAAATAGCATTTTAGATTCGAACCAATGGGAAAAGCTAGCTAAAAGATAGTCAAGATCTGTTATTTTGGCAAACCTAGGATTTCCCACCTTAACCGATGTAGGTTAACCTAAAATCAATGTCGGTCACCCTAGCCATCATTGGTTACCATATATTCATTTTGGAAACCTTGTTCTATAGGTTGGTAATTTTTGAGTTTGGAGAGAGAGATATCTGCGTGAAAGCATGAACCAGAGCCCTCTTACACATCCAGAAACCCCTAGCCAACACCAAGACTAATCTGAAGGCATTGCCATTCATGGTAACATTTTGGGAAGCTTTGTCATGGCACTGACCACCAATTTCACAGATCAACCATTGTTATCTTCCACCAACCAGGCCTACAAATACAAGTAAGTATGTTTTGATCTAGCATCATTCTATGTTTATTTAGTTGTAGTTTCTTTGCCTCTATTTATTAGATCATATTCTCCCTTACATTATACCATCCCTACCTTCCTGTTAATCCACCCATCCAACCACCCACAACCATTTTAAGTCCCCATACCCAACTCTTAAACATTCCTAAACCTTCCTAGCATTTTTATAAACCCAACCATCCTTCCTCCATTCTCTTTATAATCACAAAGAAGTCCTCAAAACCAATTTTATTTGATTTCCACCATTCCACCCCTCGTGAGGGAATGGTACCGAGACTCAGGTCATATGAGTCATAAGGGCATGTAGATTATAAAGGACATGTTTCCCGAGATTAAAGGAGTTAGATTTGGACTTCTATGAGGACTGTGTTTATGGGAAACATAAGCGGGTGAGATTCCTCAAGGTTGGACCTACCAGGAAGGAGGGTAAGTTAGAGTTAGTGCATACAGATGTATGGGGGCCAGCTAAGGTAAAATCTATTGGTGGTTCATGTTATTACGTCACTTTCATTGATGATGCAACTAGAAAAGTTTGGGTATATTGCATTAGAAAGAAATCTGATGTGTTTGAAACTTTCAAAAGATGGAAAGCCTTGGTTGAGAATGAAACAGGTCTCAAGCTAAAATGTCTTAGGTCAGATAATGGAGGGGAATATTGCAGCAATGAATTTATTGATTCTTTCAAGAAATAGGATCCATAGGAAAAGAACGGTGCAAGAACTCCATAGGAAAATATAGTGTCAAAGAGAATGAATAGGACAATCATGGAGTGTGCTAGGCACATGAGGTTACATACGGGGCTGCCACTCATGTTTTGGGTGGAAGTGGTAAGCCCAACTATTTATCCGATTAATAGAGGTCCCTCATGGCCTTGGATGGAGGTATACAGAGGAGGCTTGGTCTAGTAAGAAAATTGATTACTCAATTCTTAGAGTATTTGGATGTGAGGTATTAGTTCACATTGATAAATATGATAGGACCAAGTTAGAGGCTAATTAGAAATGCACATTTGTTGGATATGGTGAAGATGATTTTGGTTTTCGTGTTTAAAGTCGTAAAGACAAGAAAATATTTCGGTCTAGTGATATTGTCTTTAATGAAAAAATCATGTATAAAGATCAGTTGCAGGAACATAAAGAGGAATCAAAGAAAGAATACACAGTGTTAGAGGACATTGCGGACAACAAGGTGTCCAAGGGGCTGGTTCAGGTACAACATGTTCCGGCATAGAAAGTTCAGGTACCAACTCATCAGGAACCCCAAACTCCTAAGGTGAGAAGGTCTTCTAGGGTAAGAATGGAACCTGAATGATTTACTCCATCTTTGAATTATTTATTGCTCACTAATAGTAGAGAGCCGAGTTCTTTGAGGAAGCGGTGCGGGTGGATGCCAAGAAGAAGTAGGAGCAGGCCATAGATGAAGAGCATAGAGCATAGATCTCTTACGGATGAAGGGCAAGAGAGCATTGCAGAACAAGTGGGTGTATAGATGTTTCACACAAAATTTTGTTCCGAGAATAGAGTTAATTCTATCCTTTCATTCTCTTGAGAAAGCAGATAGGGGTTAGGGTTAGAAGGAATACACTGTTGAGTGTTGGGAAGGTGTGCACATACCGTAGAGAGATCGGAGCCAGATTGTGAAGAGCTCCTTTTTGTCAGGAAGGACTACTGTAAATAATAATGCAAGACCACCAAATTTTAGTTAAACAATAAGTGAGGGAACTGCTTGGGCCCAGAAATATTAGACTTCCTTTTGAAGGTGGTGGTTCCTTTTAATAAAAATTGATGCAAATGATAATAAAGCTAGCTATGCGAACTCGGGATTTAGGTATCTCACATACTAAAAGCAATAGAGACTAAACTACCAATAATAGAATGTCATGTTGTTTGTTTGGTCACTTTGGTTATTTATATGTTCAAATCAAGTTACGAGGATAGACCAGTGGACATGAGATTGTTTTGAGGTGAATAGGTGAAAGGTTGGTTTTGGTATAAGTCACACCGACCGATGTCGATCCACCGGATAACCGATTGCGGTTATAAAACCCGACTGGTAGGGAATAACCGATATCGGTAGGGGCGATGCTTTAGGGATTTTTAAATTGAGGTTGGTGTAAGGTGGTTATGAGGTTTGGAAGGTTAGTAGATGGTTGAGGGGAGTAGTAGGGTGATAGAGAAGACTCGAGAGTGGGAGAGCTGTCTTTGGGGCAATATAGAGATGGATGACTGAAGGTTAGGTGCAGGTTGTTGCCAGAAGTATATCCGGAGTGAGCTTATAATCCCTATGAATTAAAAGTTCACAAAGTAGTGTCTAGAAGCATACAAGGTGATAAAAGAGACTACTTACTAGTTTTTGATGTGGATGCAGGTCCAAAGAATGCAGTGGCGAAGGAAAGGCTCAATTGGGATGATCTAGCAATCGAAGTGATCTGATGAAGCTATCCTCTGACTCTCCCAATGTTTGGATGAGTGTGACAATGCTCTAGTTGCTCAGTTATAGTCTTGGGCTCGATACTCCTCTTTGCAAACTCTTCTCTCTCCTTCACTTGTCTCTCTCTTGCAAATGAATTCGGGATCCCATCATTTTGGTTGGGGGAGGTCATTTACAGGGAACCGATGGCGGTTACGTAACCGACGCCGGTCGAGTAGGGACCGATGTCGGTTAGGTCAAAGTTGGCTATTTTTAGTAAAATAGCCAACTTTCCCTCCTTTTCTCCTAAGGGATCAGTTGTGGGCTTGGTCAAGTCATTATTAGGTTCATTTTGATGCGGGTGAGGGGTGATGAGTCATGGGTGTGGGTCTGACCAAGTCATAGGTCTTAATTAGGTTAGTTTAGGGTTAGGGCTAGGTCATAGTGAGGTGGCGAGGTGAGGTGGCAGGGTTGGAGATGTGGATTTATTAATTATAAGGTAATTAATAAATAATTAAGTGTGTAAGGTTTAGGTGGTGAGGTAGGGTTAGGTTGCGGGACGAGATACGGGTACAGGCATCGTAAGACCCAAATTTGGTGTCTACATTTGCCCCTTGTTGTCATGTAGCTTGTCTTGTAAAGCTGCACTGACAATAATAAGAAGTGGTTGCCCCAGTTAAGGGTATAGGTAATCCCCCTCAAATCTATCATAGATTGAGGTGACGTGAAATCAGGGATAGGGTTGATAAAGGGTGAATGATGATGAGATGATGGTAAGATGGTGGGGTAAGTTCAAGGAAGCCGACGCACGTTGAAATGCAGTAGTGTGACCAGGGTACACGATTTGAAGAGCAAACAAGCAATTCATAGGCAAAGGTCGATAGTTTATCCAAACAAGGTTTATATAATCCTGGTATCCAAGGCATATGAAGTAGCTTCAGGGTATATAACGGGTAAGGTAACGGAGCGTTTAGACATGTTCAACGATGCAAATGGTTGGTTTGGTTGAGATAAACGTCATGGTCTCGGTCTAGGCAAAGCTGGTCAGCTGATCAATTCAAGTATCCTAGGCATGCTAAAACACGAATGGGTGAGCTCGATTGAACAAACAACTACAGGATGGGTGGATAGAATCATAATTTGTGAGCCTCGATTGAGGTATTTAATTGGTGCGGCCTTGGGTCGGGCTGATTGGGTTGGTTGTGGCCTTAGGTCGGTCTAATTGGTTGGTTGTGGCCTTGGGTTGGGCCGATTGGTTGGGTGCGGCCTTAGGTCGGGCCGATGGGTTGGTTGTGGCCTTGGGTCGGGCTGATTGATTGATTATGGCCTTGGGTCGGGCCGATTGGTTGGTTACGGCCTTGGGTTGGGCCACTTGGTTGGTTACGTCCTTGGGTTAGGTGATTGGTTGGGTGCGGCCTTAGGTCGGGCTAGTTATTGGTTGCGGCCTTGGGTCGGGCCGATGAATTCAAAATAAGGCTATTTAGCCAAACCGGGGTAGCGAGGTGGTCAAAAATGGAGATTGGTGGATAAGATAGGTAACCGATATCGGTTAGGGGTGACCGATATCGGTTAGAAGACCAATATCGGTTATCTAGGGCACGCCTAACCGATATCGGTTAGAGGTCAAAACCTATAAAAAGAAAAAAAGCGGCATGTCATTTTCACATTGTGAATTTGAGCGCCAAAATTGTTCTTGTTGAATTTTGAATTGATTGTGTCGAGTGTGTAGGCCGATTTGGTGCTAGTTGAGTGGGTGAGTGAGTTATTGGTAGGCCCCAAAGATCGGGAGGTAGAATTTGATTGGTTGAGGACTCTGCTGAGGAGATTTGAAGTGATGGCCGGGGCCGTGGAGAAGTAGGAGGTGCTTTGGAGGAGCTGGACCACCACCACCTATCCCACCACGATGACGTGTAGTCGCATGCCCAGAGGCTCCAGAATCCTTATATCTGTCAAGTTTATGAATTTAGTTGGGATTTGGGTATTGGGGTAGGAATCCAAAATTTGATAAAATAATGAATAAATGAAGGTAAACAGTAAAATGGATTGGGTAGATATGTTAGGTAGGCCAAAATGTCAGGGTGGGTAAGTTTTTAGGAAATTGTGTCGGGTAAATTGGGAAAATAGGAAAAAAAAAAGGGGTTTGGGAGCCGTTTTTGGTTCGGCCCGAAATCCCACACCCGGCATGTCGGTCACTAGTCAACCGAGCATCGGTCACAGTGTAATTATGTAGATTAGCAGGTATAGAGACCGACGTCGGTCATGTGTCGACCGACGTCGGTTCATAAAATTTGGGACATAGACTGCGGGTGGGGGACCGATGGCGGTCGAGGGTGACCGATACCGGTCACCATGGGTAGGAGGTAGGGTTGTAAAATTGTTTTGTTGGGTGTTGTTTTGGGTGGGTAGGATAGATTATAGGGTTGAGGGGGGAGAAGGATTAATAGATATATAGGGAAGAAGGGGGGAAAATATTTATAGATGTATAGGGTAAGATAGGTGGGTGTAGATGTGTTTATAGAGTTGGGTTGTGATTAGGTGGGTGAGTGAGTATAGAGGGTTAAGGTAGTTGTTTTGTGAAGGGTAGGCCTGACGGAGTGGGTTTTTTTGCGAGTACGCGGCCCGGTTGACCATGCGAGATCGGATGCCGCCTCTCTTTGGAGTGGATGCGGCCACATGTGGCTGCAGTCATGCGGTGGGTAGTTATGTGGGAGGTTGGACTCGGTGGAGTCCAGTAGGTAAAGGGTCGTGGATAGGGACCACACGGCTGATGGTTGCTCTCATCGAGAGATGGGATCTGAAAACCAATGCCTTTCATCTCCCTCTTTGGAGAGATGACAGTCACCCTAGAGGATGTGTATCGCATCCTGAGACTGCTGATCATAGGTGAGGAGGTGTTCCAGGTGGATGCTGAGACAATGATGGATAGCATCCTGCAGGTATTCAGGGATGCACGTCCCATTGATTACGTATCATAGTGCGAGCATATGCTACGGTGATATGTATCGCGCTCATCGACAGGAGACACGCCTTACCATGATGATGATGATCGGTATCACCTGCTTTGCCCTTTATGACTCAGAGGGAGGCCGCTTCCCATGGGCTCTAATGAGATTGTTACATGAGATGGTGGAGGAGCACACCTGCTACGCATGGGCACCAGTGTATCCCAGTGCGGTATACTGAGAGATCTCGGGCTATCACCGTATGAGGTGATTTGGTATATGTTTGGCATTATTGTTACACTGCTGGGCCTACGAGCATATCGTGTGTATCTGACAACCAGGGTTGCCCAGCGGCCAGGGGCCACAGGGCGATCTATAGATATGGGTTTCGAGGTGGTTGGGGTCGTGGGCTACCCACAGATTATCGCGAGGCGGGATGTCACTTATTACAGACATATGTTAGAGGGCCTGACTGCATTAGATATTATATAGAGGCCATATAGAGGCCATCAACCCCGTGGAGGAGCCCAAGCATAGCTACGATGGATCCAGTACATCTTCTGGATAGTTGGAGGAGACCGTGGAGTACAAGATGATTCCTCTAGAGAGGGTATGGCGGCAGGTGGGACTACAAGCGGATGAGCCACCTCCCTTCCCACAGTATTAGAGGGAGGATGTAGAGGCACCACTACTGTGCACCGCATAGCCATTTGACCCGGCACAGGTAGCGAGAGACCGGCCGCAGATGACACAAAGGACGACATCTCCAAGTTACTGAGGCTCATTTTTGGTTTCGTGGTAGGGTAGAGGGCGGCCATGAGAGCCACCAACACAAACCAGTTGCGGCCGTGGCAGTGGAGAAGAGAGGGACTTTCTTGGGTCAGTGTAATTCTTATAAAGGCAACTTACGGCTGCACAGAGCATTGGGGTGTTATAGGGGCAGTAGCCTAGGCACGAGTACGAGCACGAGCACGTGCACATGCGCATCGGAGTCCTGTTTAGGCTCTGATGGCAGCTCCACCGCCACCACAGGTACGGTTCAAGGTCGGGTGTATAGGTAGGGCGGGCCCACTTCTATTAGGATCAGGGGACCAGCCCCACCAGCCATGGTGGCATGGGCCCTAGTACATTGAGGCAAGAGCGAGGCTGTTACTATCGACATACTAGATGGTACCGGTGTAGATTATCAGCCATATGCAGCTCATAGAGCCGAAACTTCCCAGAGTCACAGGTCACAGGGGGCCACAACCATAGCCGGTGGGTCAGTGATGGGTAGGAGGCAAGATCCTGGCACACAGGGCCACCGAGGGACGAGCCAAGGGAGGGGGAGAGAGCTGAGTCGCCCCAGGAGTGGAGATGTTTTTGGTTGATTTGGATAGTTGATTTTTTGATAGAGACACCGGTCTGCGAACCGAGTGTGCATATAGAGGCCTACGTGCCCATATAGGATTTATGTATTCATTTTTGTTGTATATATCACTGGCTGCAGTGAGTCGAGAGTTTGACAGAGATAGTGGCCTGCGTGCCAACTTTGTATTTGGGATCATAGAGGCCCCATGCAGGGTAATTTGTATAGTTTGACATTGATTTGATGATATATAGATGATGAGTTTGATCCATATGGTGTGTATAATTGTTGATTTGATGCATATATTATAATGTTTCATGTGTTTTGTTGATGGTATTGGAATTTGATGTATATAGATGACATTGATGATGTTTTGATGATATGAAAATGTGTTGAAATGTTGATGGTATTATGATGATGGATGTTGATAATGATGTCATTATGTAGGAAAAAGAGACAAGCACCGCCAAAAATTTACAAAAAATAAAGAAAAGGCCTAGCTATAAGCAAAAGGAGACAGTTGGTGATATCGGTTAGCTAAGCGATGTCGATCGCTATCCTGATCGATACCGGTTATGTTAAAAGCGAGCTTTTCTAAAAATAGAAAAGCTTGGGAGGCAACTTAAATTCTTATTTTTAGAGTCATGCAACATGTTAAATACGAGGATGCGAGGCTATTGATGTCCATACAGGGTAGTTGCATGGGAGAATTGAGTGATAAGGAGGAAAGAGACAGTAAAGTGATCATGGAATTGGATTAAGAAGGTGTAAAGGCAAGTTATAGTGAAGAGTCTGGTGAACATGGCTGAACAAGGAGAAGCATCCAGTGGGCAGAGAGGAGAGAGAAGACAGGTTCCACCTCAAGCTGCTGCATCCCAAGAGGTATAAGTTTTGGTTGGAATGAGATTTTACATGCTTATAAATAGGATGTGGTAAGGTAAGTGGGTAGAAAGGTGATAGGAAAGGGTTTGGGATGGGGTGAGTGTTATAGGGTAGGTAATTAGGTGTTTTAGATATGTTTGTAAGTACAGAGAGGGGTAAACCAGCGAATAAGTTATCATAGGTGGTGTTTTTGAGTAGGATGGATAGTATTGACAGTGACCGATATCGGTTTAGGCCTAACCGTATCGGTTAGGTAACCGATATCGGTTACTATGTAAAGTTGTAGATTCTGATAAAAAACACTTGGGGATTCATTTGCTATTTGTTGTTCATTGGTTTGATGTGTGCAGGCAGAGGCAAGGTTGATGATGAATGATAGGGTACCAGCTTTGTTGTCACGGGTCCAAGTAGATGTAACACCAGCTGAGTGGGCATTAATAAACCATGTGGGGTTAAGTAGAATCCACTATTATTCATGAATCACACACAATCATGCTATGTTGCAGGTGCTGATTGAGAGATGGAATCCAAAAAAGAATACCTTCCATCTGCCAACAGGGGAAATGACAGTGACATTAGAAGATGTGTTTCAAATTTTGAGACTTCCAATTACAGGAAGACCAGTGTATCAGGTAGGGCCTAATGCGGCGCGGGCAGCGATAACGGCAGTATTTGGTCCAGCCGCATGAGATTTGACACAGCGAGGCATGACATTTACTTATGGTATAATGTTTGCGACACACCCTGAGGCAACAAGGTTGCCATGGTATTAATGATAGTGGTGGGGTATTATGCATTACCTAGAGCAGACGGGGGACGATTTCCAAAATCATTGATGTGTATTATTCGTGAGATGATAGAAGGTAGTGTTACTTTCACATGGGCACCCGCATATCTGGCGGAGCTATATAGGGGTTTATGGGCATGCAGTGAAATCACAAGACTACACTGGATTGTGCATACTTATTACATTGTTGGGCCTATGAGCACATTGTGTGTGTACGACCAATAGGTGACCAATCCAGCGGAGAGAGACAGAGTGCGAGGTTGGGATTTAGGTGATGGGTCTAGACAGAGCAAGAGGCAAGAGCCAAGACCATGACAGATAATGCCGAGTATTATAGGTAGAAGTTTGAGACAATGACGATTGCAGATATCCGTTGGAGGCCTTACGGGAACTACATGGTGACGGCGAACATAGAAGAGGATTTAAGGGGTGTAGAGCGAGTGAGGTGGATCGCAGGACAAAGACCAGGGGAGTACGAGAGGATTCCTCTAGATCGCGTGCGATGACAATTTGGATTTGTTCACGATATACCCATGGATCATAGACCATACAGAAGGATTGACGTCGAGGCACCATTCTCACCTCCAGTGGCCAACTCTTCCAGAAGGACCAGAAGAGATAGCAGCCGATCACAGGGTAATGGATGCAGGAGCGACAAAGTCTTATAGATTATGGTGGGGAGTAGAGCTGCGAAGTACACACGAGAGGGCCGATCATCCTGACATAGTTGTGATTACCACAGATAGAGACCGCCTACAGGGTTTAGTTCACCAGCTTTAAACACAGGTGAACGAGACCATGGGATTGTTAGAGGCGTCGCAGTCTCGAGTGGAGAGACTAGAGGCAAGAGTCCTCCATGCGAGAGGGCATATTCATATGTTATAGGAGAGATTGGTGGATCAGTGGGAGGAACCAATAGTAGTGGTACCTTTGAGTATGGAGAGGCTAGGTGAGCGGCGTCGACGATCACCATCACTACCTAGTTCGGGACGAGGCGCGGGGTCTAAGTGAGTTTCATACATAGGGGTAGAAGAATAAATAAGGATTCTGACCGGCGCGTCGATGATAGAGAAGATGTATTTGTTTAACATCTAAATAAAATAGAATATGTATGTTGATTTGAGTTTGTGATAATTATAAGAATATTTGTGTTTTGAATGTTTGGATTGATAAAGGATCAAGGTGAGTGTTATCAATAAAAATACGTGAAAATATTTATTTAATTTTTTATTTTTTTAAAGAAAACACAACACATGATAGGTTATGGTAGGGGATGTTCGAGCTAACCTTGGGAGACCCCATGTCTCCTAAGTGCTGCCTACATAGCCCATTACACAAAACAAGGAGGGGCCTCGGGCAGACGATGTAGTTCTCCCTTAGGACCAGGGAGAGGTGAATTCAAGGAATTTGGTTGTGGTTAGGCAATTTGTTGGTTGGTAAAAGTTTTATGTTGGTAGAGTAATGTTGTTGGTGTTGGTGTGGGTATAGGTGAAGTGAGGGTTAGCTTACCCAAGCATAGGAAACCGTGTCCTAATTAAGGTCAACACACAATCCTAGATTTGGGTAAAAGAGGAAAAAGTGTCCCATAGTTGGAAAGAGCTAAACAAACCACATATTATCGTAGGATGAGCTTGAATCCCTAGGTACCTTGCATAGGCGAGAAGTCGATAGGTGAAAAGAGTTGTATAATCACAATATATCAGATATACGCACGTCCCTTGAGTTTTGTTATTTTGAAGAATGGTGAGGTGAGGTGGATGGTATAGGTCAAAAGTGCGAGAACTTGTTATAAGGTGATTATTCTAATGGAAGAGAACCAAACCAAAATAGACAAGTCCATGACTCAAAAGTACTTTTGAATACTGCTTTTATTTTTCTGGATATAGACTGATCGATGCGGGAAGTCTATATGGGATATGCATTTTGTTGTTCTTGAGGTCTTCACGAAGCTGATCAATGCGAGAAGCTTCTGATAGAGGCTGACTTTGTATAGCTGTCCTTCGAGGGAGCAATCTACTTATAGTAGCAGATGTGGCGTTGCACATAGTTGTCCTTCGAGGGAGTAGTCTAGTTTATAGCTTAGAGGTCTAGATGTCTGTTTGGCATGAAGCATCTAGTTTTACAGGAAGTTTGACTCAAGAATATCCTAGAATTGTATAATTGAGAACTTGTTATTTTGAGAAGGCATATTTAAGAGGAGGTGATGATCAAACCACGTGGGTTTGATTTTACTTTGAGATGCACAAAAAAGGTGTATGAGGTGGTAAATGAGCTCAAGGGACAAGCACAAGGTAGATAAGAAGTGATGTAACACTAAATTAAACAATAGAATGGTCGAGATGCAAGACATTAAGGGGTTCAGGCTCAAGTTTACCATTAAGTGAAGCTAAACGATAAGTACCTGATCCGTAAGTGTGAGTGATAATGTAAGGCCCAATCCAATTAGGAGCAAATTTTCCACGTTTGCACTTTTCTAGTTTGGTTACATGTTGATTCTCTTTGAGGACAAGATCACCAATTTTAAAGGTACACTCATGAATTCACTTATCATAAGCACACTTGCTGCACTCTTGATAAATTTTAAGGTGGTCAAGAGCAAGAAGACGACACTCGTCAAGAAGCTCCAATTGGGCTAACCGCTCTTGGTAGAAGTCATCATTGGTGAGAATATCCTAGAGACATATTCTCGAGGGAAGTGATTTATATTTCGAGAGGCAAGAATGCCTTGGTACCATACACCGTAGAGAATGGTGTGGCATTAGTGGAAGTATGAATGTTGGTACGATAAGCCCAAAGGGCAAAGGGGATGTGATCATGCCAATTTTCCTTAATCGTTAACGACTTTCATGAGAATTTTGGTTAAGGTTTTGTTAGAAGATTCACCTTCACCATTTGCTTTTGGATATTAGGGTGACGAGAAGCTAAGTTTGATACCAAATTTGTCACAAAGGGCTCGTAACATCTTACTTTTGAAATATTTTCCATTATCGGTTATCAAGCGATGAGGAACACCGAAACGACAAATAATGTGATGATTGATGAATTCAACAATTTTCTCCTTTTTAGTTGAAATGAGTGGAATGACCTCCACCCATTTAGTGTAATATTTAGTTGCCGCAATGATCTAATGGTGACGTTGCAAAAAGGTGGATGAATCTCATCAATGAGGTCCAAAACCCATTGTGAGAAAGGCCAAAGATCTCATCAACCCGTAGTGGGTGGTGGGAGCATGTTGAAGGTTGGCATGCTATTGACACATAACACAATGCTTAACATATTCGCAGCAGCATTTTATTAAGAGTAGGCCAATAATATCCTAGGTGAAGGATCCGTTTGGCCATGGAAAATCCACTAAAGTGCCCACCACAAATTCTGTCATGGACTTGTTGGATGGTATGAGTGACTTCAACACCGATTAGACATCAAAGGAGGATTCCATTGAAGCCACATTTATAGAGGAGTCCCCCCATGATGACATAATGAGAAACACCTTTAAGAAAAGTGTGTTTTCCATTACTACTAAGGTCAGGTGGGAGAACAGAGGTGGTAAGGTATTCATGAAATTGGTGATACCAGTTATCCTGCGAGTCACAGACATTATTTACCATAAAAACATCCGGACCAAGTAAGATGGGGCAAAGAGTTGTTGGACCAAGAAAACTATGTTAGAGTCGACTGGTGATGCAGGAATTTGTGAGGCCAAGAAAGCTATAGTATCCGCAAATTTATTAGTTGAGCATGGAACGGTTTAGATAGTATAATGGGTAAATAAGGTCAAAAGTGAATCTACGTAATGTTTGTACTTTTGAAGTTCCTCATTTTTACATTGGTAGATTCGAGTAACTTGATTTACTACCAATTTAGAGTCACCGAAAATGTTAATAGACTTCACACCTAAGTGTAACACAATGTGAGACCCAAAACAAGGGCCTCGTATTCCACTTTGTATTAGTAGTGCGGGGAAATCAAGCTCGAATAAAAGAGGCATAGGTTCACCTTTTGAAGAGGAATGAGAAAAATGCCTATCCCTCCACCACACCGGAATTTAAATCCATCTAAGAAGAGGGTCATCGGATAAGATGCATCATTTAGAGAAATAGTTGCGATGAGTTCATCAGGGAAAGTAAAATTGGTAAATTGTTCCCCAAGTAAAGGGGCTTCCACGAGTGAGTTTGCGATAGTTTGTCCTTTGACTAATTTCTGGTGTACGAACTCAAGGTCGAGGTTGGCGAGGAGCATAAGCCATCGGGTGATGCATTAGTTTAGATGAGGTTTGGCGTACATATATAATGTATGGGGTCAGCGTTGGTGATGACAAAAGTTTTGTGATTCAAGAGGTAATGTCGAGTTTGGCGGCCACAAATGATAGGGCTAGGAACAAATTTTCGACATATGTATACCTAGTTTCATAATCCACAAGAGTAAGGCTTATGTAATAAAATGCTTGTTCTCAATGCTTAGAGTCACGATGTGCAAGTATGGCTCCTACAAAGAACGGTCGGTGGCAGAAAGGTAAAGGTAGAAAGGGTGATCGTCTTGAGGTGGGATAAGCATGGGTGGCTGCAAGAGATAAGCTTTAAGAGCCTCAAATGCTTGGTGGCACTCCTCACTCCATTGAAAGACAATGTCCTTTTTAAGGAGATGATGGAAAGGTTGACATCGATCCGAGAGTTGTGAGATGAAACACTGGATAGATTAGAGTTTTCCCTGTAAACTACGCAATTGCTTTAGGTTAGTGGGTGGGGGAATTTCTAAGATAGCTTTGACTTTAGCTGGGTCGACCTCAATGCCACGCAAAGAGACAATAAAGCCAAGGATTTTTCCCGAAAGGATACCAAAGACACATTTCTTTGTTAAAGATGAACACAAGATTGTGTAACAAGTGATCGAAAATAATGGTTAAAACATCGAGATGTTCATCATGCGATGTTTGGATTTTCCAAGAAGATCATCGACATAATCTTTGAGGATAGTGTGCATAATGTCATGAAAAATGTAATTCATAGCCCGTTGATAAGTTGCACCAGCATTCTTAAGGCCAAACGGCATGACACGATAGCAGAAGGTCCCTACGGGTAATGAAGGTGGTTTTATGTTGATTGGGTGAGGCTACTAAAATTTGATTGTATCCCAAGAAACCATCCATAAGAGAAAGCATCTCATGGCCCGCAGTGAGATCAACAAGTTGATCAATGCTAGGTAGGGGGAAGTCATCCTTTGGGCAAGTGAGGTTAAGATCCCAGAAATCCGTACATATCCAAAGTCCCCCCATCGCTTTAGTGACAGGTATGACATTAGAAATCCATTGCGAATAGTCAATAGGTAAGATGAAAGAAATAGAAAGGAGTCATTGAAGCTCTTCTTTAACCAAGAGGGCAATGTGTGGATGCATTTTTCTCAGTTTCTGTTTAATTGGTTTGGAGTTTGGTTTCAGAGTGATGTTATGGATAGCAATGTCAATATCAGTTCCTGGCATGTTGGCGTAGGACCAAGTGAAAGCTTGATTGTAGGCACGGAGGAAGGTAGTGAAGGTGGCTTGTTCTGATGTGTCGAGAGATTGTCTGATCTTTACAATGTGAGGATCATCCTCTGTGTGGATGTTGATTTCTATAGTCAACTCATTCAACATGGTTTGGGTTTCAGATGGTAAGGTGCGTTGAATATAAGAGTCGTCCACACCAAGGTAGGTGAGGATGGAGTCATCATCCTGGCACTCCACAACATTAATCGAAGGCAAGTCTTCTTCGATCATGTCTGGATACAAAAGGGGGAGAGAAGATGGGTCTTCACCATCGCGTTGATAAGTGAGAGGACCTAGGAAGATAACATTCATGAAAAAAAAAATTAGGAGGGATAGATTCTGGGTCTATCGACTCCATGGGTGAAGATGGAAAAATGGGCGATGATGGTTCGGAAGGGGTGACTTTGTCGTCTTCCTGATACAATTGACATGAGGTTTCTTCAAAGGTAGGTGGTTCATAAAATCCTATACCACTACTATATTTGTGTTTGCGTGTAGTCATGGGAATAATCGTATATCGTCCTTGTTCATAAAGACCAAAAACCAAAACCTTTCTAAGCATAGTATGTCGGAAGGTGAGGGTGAAATGACAGTTGGTTAGATATTGAAAATCTGATTGGAAGGGAACCACACCAAGGGGAGGTTCGGGGTGACAAAGGATGCATCGACACCCCCATACGTTAGGTTGGTGTGGAAATTAGGTGGTCCGTAGGAGATCACCTCCCCCACACGACGGTCGTAGGTAGGATGCGCATGTAACTGTCCATACTCCTGTGGGGTATGGAAGGTGCTAACGTTGTATAGGTGGTACTCCCTAGTGTAAGGCGTTGAAAAACATCTACCAAGGGATTTGAGGTTGGGATGTTGTCTACGGGAAGGAAGTGGTATTCATCGGTGGTTTCATTGGTCGAAGGTGTGGGTGCGGCTAAGGTGGATGGTTGAGGCGTGGTTGAAGTAGATGGTTGGGTTGGATCAATGGGTGTCTTGACTGGTACAAGCACATCATTAGGGTGGTATAACATATTGTAGGTTTTGAAGGGGAAGCGTCAGCTGTGATGGTGTATGACTTCCCCTCATACTCAAATTTTATGCATCTATGTAAGGTGGAGGGAACGCATCCCATAGCCTGGATCTAAGGGCGGCCTAACAACATGTTGTATTGGAATTATCCCTCAAGGACATAGAAGAGTTTGGGTAAGGTACATGGCCCTACCCGAATGTTAAGGATCATAGTGCCTAGGGTAGAAGTAATAAGATCATTGAATGAACGCAACATGATGGGGTTGGCACACATACAGCTAGGAGGGATATTCATCTGTTGGAAGGCTTTGGAAGAGACAATGTTTAGGCTAGTGCCCCCGTCGATCATAACATGACATACCTAGATGTCCCAGACGTAAGATGAGATGAAAAGAGTGGGGTCAGGATCTTCTGCACCAAAGACGACAATTTCTTCTTCGAAAAACCGCAAAGAATGCGGCGACTGCTTGTAGTATAGGGACGAAAGTGGTTGTGGAGGTAGGTTGTTTGGTGAGAGAAGCGACATGGTTGGGTGTTAAGATGGAGGCGACGGCAAGGTTTCGTTAGGTAGGACCTCTATCCCTTGAAGGATCTCAATAAGAGCTTGTCGATGTGATTCAGATGCTTGAATGAGATCATAGAGTGTCATTTTTATAGGAGATTAGTGAAGTTGTTTGATCATAGTGCGATGGGAAACTCCATTAGAGACTGGATAGGAAGGTCCATGAATAACCACTTTAGGTGGTGGTGCAATCGGGATGGTGGAAGAAGAAAGAGAGGCTGCAGGTGTGCTTTCTTTAGCTTTTCCATTGTTTTTTTGACCTCAAGTAGCAATGCTAATCATGTTGATCTCATGAATGTGAGATGAGGAAGATGACATGGATAAGTCATTGTTCTCGAGAGGCGGGGTGGCAATGATGATAGATTTTGGTGAGGCGGGGACAGGTGGTATAGGAGAAGGGATCGAAGCTAAGAGCTTTTTCCTCCGTAAGTTGTCCTTCTGAGATTTTCTATTTGAGATAGGCAACTGGCGAAGGATGGCTTTCAAAGCATTGCATCCTTCTACATTGTGTCCTGGTGAGCGGTGGTAGGCACAGATTTTAGATTCATCATAACCTATAGGTCAAGGTTTAGATGGATCATAGGGTCTGAGTGGGGGTAGGGAAATTGTCGCATCCCCTACTAGCATATCAAGGATCTTAGCGTAAGATCCTTTGAGCGGTAAAATGAATATGAGGCTATTGATTGAGTGGGTGAGATTATTGATTGTTTTAGTAATGGTTGGGTATGAGTGGTTCGTGACGGGTGGTGGTTTAGGAAAGGGAATTTGATTATTGGGTTTAACTAAGAGTGGTTTCTTTTACGCAGAAGTCATGTTTATCTCGTTAGATGATGAGGCCACGAGTTACACGTGGTGGCGAGGAAACAACCACGGGAAAGAGGAGCAACAAAGAAACAAGTCCTTCGATGATCGAGTTTTCTTAGGGTTGGTAGGTAGGCAAGATACTTGGGGCAACGGTGTTGAGATGCCTGTGGATTTCTGTATGGGTGCAGAAGGTGTTGGTCGTGTTAAAGAAGACGTGGGAGGCATGGTGTATTGAGGCAAGGTGGAGGGATGAGGCCCCAATATAGAAGGTAGGTGTGATGGCGAGGGTTGAAGCCATGCCTGCTGTAGTGGTGTGATTGGGGGCAAGGGTTTTAGTTGTGGCGGAGGCATAGATTGGACTCGAGGAGATTGGGTCTATCTCCTAGGTGGATTAACGACTTTATTTTCGGATAAGTCTAACCATTTAGGTGGGTGCATCAGGCTGGGTATTGGTGAAGTCCCAAGCGTAGGGGAAGGTTTGGCTAGGTTGATAGAGGTGGATGAGGTATTTGGTAGAGATGAGGGGGTGGAGGTGAGGACATAGGCATTTTGAACTTTTGTAAAAACTTCGGTATATGGTAGAGGTGTCTGGATTAGTCATCTGCATTTGAGTAGAGCATGGTGTACTCAAACGTTCCCATAAGAGTCGTCTATCTTCCGGGATGAAAATATTCACCTATGGACAAGAATTTTGGTATGGAAGAGAAGTGGGCTATGATTCTTTCTCCATTAGGGGTGTGATACAAAGGCGAATGAGGCGATGTATCAATGGGTGTTAAGAGGTCAACTCGGTCACCTTTGGAAAGATTTAGGTGATGAAGAACCGATAGGGAGGAGGGAATGTTCTAGAGGATCTGTCATGGTTAAGGAATTTGGTGATGTAGGCTCAAGGGGTTTCTCTTCTAAGGATGACAGAAAAAGTGGTGATCCTTTTTCTTTTACAACAAGTGTGGTGGAAGGAGATGTTTGGGAAATAGATAAGTTGGATAACATCCACTCACAGTCTTGCAGGGATGTGGTGTAAGAAGGATCTTCTGTGAGAAGAGAACTCTAGGCGGTTGATTCCTTTATGGGTAAAGGAATAGCAAGGCTGTCCTCTTGTCCTGATGAAGGAGAAGGGGGCAAGGACTCCTGCGTCGGTGAAGAGGCTCGATTCAGAATTTCCTCGATGGAAGCCCTTGGTTGGGAGTTGAAAACCACATGGATCTCATGCACACTCTTCTCCTCAGCTAAGGTTTCTTGGTTTGTGTTACTATTAGAGGAATGGTTTGGAAATGGTTTGTTGAAGATTTTTAAATTTCAATTAGCAGGGGCATTAGGATTATCGAGGGTTATATCCCCTGCATCAACCATTTCCTGCACTATGTTTTTAGCATCTTGCGCTTTTCGTGTCCCTTCACGCGATGGAAGTTACAGAAGTCATTTTCTTTATACCAAGAAGGTATAGCGTGGGTGGAATCAAACCCAGAGTGAGGTTTAACAGGAGGCAAGGTGATAGCTCCTACTTTAAGCAATTTTTCCAAGATCAAATCATAATTTTCTCCCAAGGGAGTGTACTTGATGGGCTCAGCTTTATACTTATAGGTGAATTTTGGTGGGTATTAGATAAAGTGCTTGAGATTTGACCATCACCGCATGTATAGCTCCTCTTGATTTTGAAGCATTTGATGCATGAAAGTTGGTGGTGTTGGGTTTTTTGTGGAGTCTTGGGTTCGACATTTGAGTTGTTGTTGCACAACTTCAATTTGTCCTCCTCTACGGCTCGAATCTCTAGTTTTCGAGCCATAGTAAAGGCCTCATCAAAGGTGTGGAAAGTTTGAATTTGGAAGGTGGGAGAAATGTGTTTAAGCGCAGATCAAGCTGCGTAAAGAGTTCGATGAGCTCGGCTGAGGTAAGGCATAAGTAAGTTGTTCGATGAGGCCCCGCCATCGTCCAACGAAATCTACGATAGATTCGTCTTCAAATTATCGGATGGCATAGAGATTGGTAATGGATACTTTCTTGGCAATATTGATGGAGAAATGCTCCAAGAAATATTGGGCTAACTGGTTAAAGGAGAAGATTGAGTGTTGGGCTAAAGCATTGTACCACTCCAAGGCAGGTCCTGATAAGGACATGGGGAAGGTACGGAGTAGTAAGGCATCGTCATGAGAAATCAGATAGCAGGCACGTCTAAACGATCGCAAGTGTTGTTGAGGGTCCTCCTTACTATTAAAGCAAGTAAATTTTGGCAATTCCCATTGAGGAGGATATGTATAAAGGGGGACGAAGGATGAATAGGCTCCCAAAAAACTTTCTCGTATGTCAAGGTGTTATGGCTTCCTGAAACAGAAGCCTCAAGATTTTGCATCTTGTCCATCATCTGTTTGATTAAATCATTGGTTGGGTTATATGATGGTGCTGTTGTCATAAACGGGAAGATTAGGCCAAGAGCCGCTACTAGAAAATGGTGGGATTAAATGTTGATAACGTATTGATGATGAATGTGTTGGGCGATCAAATAAGGGTGTCCTATATAAGATGTTGAGGCCACCTGGATGCGTTTGTGGAAATGAAAAGGTGGGCGGAGCACGAGAGGGAAAGCTCGTGTGGATAGGTGGCAGAGAAAAAAGCATGAAAGAGGCAATCTACGAGAGGGATGAGGTAGGGGTGGTGGACGGTAGTGATATGTGGGGCCCCAGATTAACCAAAGGAAAGCCAATTGGTGCAGTATGGACCATCGAAGCCACTGAGCTGGGAGACAGGGCTAAGGATGAAGACGGTGAGGTGGAGTTATTAGGTGGAGAAGGGGCTAAGTGAGCGGCTATACTAATAGGCATACCAAAGAGGAGCTGACCGTCGGGTGTACGGTCAGGGGTATGAGACAAATAATACTGTACGGCGCTAGGATTAGCATCCAAAAATTTGGCAAAGTCCTTATCTCCTACAAGGATCTTGGGAAAAGCACTGGTGTCCGTAGGATTCCCCATAGGATGCGAAGGGGGTGACTCAGCAAAGACACGGAACACACATGTGAAACCATGGCTGCGGCTTGTTGCTAGGTGATAACAACCATGGACAAGAAGATACAATAGGGAATTAGTCAATCAAGAACAGAAATAGCAACAAAATGTTGGAATTGGTAGGTTGTTGGTTTGTCAGGAACTGTGAAACACAGTAACCGATATCGGTCTGGTAACCGATGTCGGTCAGATTGTAGCCGGCGTCGGTCAGGTGACCGATGTCGGTAGAAGATGACCGGTGTCGGTCACTGTGAAGGCAAAGAGAGAATGTAAGAGGCTACTAGTTTGGGGGATAACAAGGCTTAGTATACCCACCAAACTGTCTGAAGTGATCACTGAGACAGGGTATAACCGAGAAACAAAACTGAAAGAAAACAAAACAAGAAAGATACACAAGCAACTCAAGAGACTAACCCTAGGATTAGTTTTAATCACTTTGGGCTTATGCCTTAGACGCAAGATGATGTCAATCCTAACAAAAAAAGACCTAAGGGAGATGTCAAGTTTGTTTTGGCTTGTAAGGCTACCTCAATCGGGCAGAGGAATACCGCGGGAAGGGGGGATGTTTGAGATGTTGTGTAGATTATGATGTGATTTGGTATGTGTTGTGCAAGGAGAGTAAGATTAATTTCTCGTCAATACCGTGGATATCACCCCACGTGCACGACCATGCACTTAATCTACGTTCACTAGAATTAAAAACAACAAGCAAGAATGTGATGCACGTGTTTTAAACCCAAATCGAAAATGATATTCGATGAAGCAAAGAAAGAGAAGAGATTAAGAAGATGACTTTCACTAATGCAAAGATGCAAAATAAAGACAAATTCTTTTACCAAAATGACAAAATATTTTGTGAATATTTAGAAGAAAAAAACAGCAAGTGTGCTCCCTATATGAAAACAAGTAAGAAAGAAAGAAACTGAGAAGGGTCCCACCGGTGTGCAAAATGTTTCACACAGAATTTTTTTCCAGAATAGAGTTAATTCTATCCTTTCATTCTCTTGAGAAACAGATAGGGGTTAGGGTTAGGAGGAATACCTGTTGAGTGTTGGGAAGGTGTGTGCGTACGTAGAGAGATCGGACAACGATAGAAAGAACTCATTTTTGTCTCTGGGAAGGAGTACTTGTAAATAAGAATGCAAGACCACTAGATTTTAGTTTGACAATAAGTGAGGGAACTGCCTTGGGGCTAGGAAATATTAGACTTCTTTTCAAAGGTGGTCATTCGCTTTTAATACAAATTGATGCAAATGATAATAAAGAAGCTATCATGCGAACTCACGATTTAGGTATCTCAAGTTACTAAAAGCAATAGAGACTAAACTACCAATAATAGAATGTCATGCTGTTTGTTTGGTCACTGGTTATTGATATGTTCGATCAAGTTACAGGGATAGACCAAGTGGACATGAGATTGTTTTGAGGTGAATAGGTGAAAGGTTGGTTTTGGTATAAGTCACAGTGACCGATGTCGATCCACCGGATAACCGATTGCGGTTATAAAACCGGTACGGTAGGGAATAACCGATATCGGTAGGGGCAGTGATTTAGGGATTTTTAAATGGAGGTTGGTGTAAGGTGGTTATGAGGTTTGGAAGGTTGGTAGATGGTTGAGGGGAGTAGTAGGGTGATAGAGAAGACTCAGAGAGTGGGAGAGTTGTCTTTGGGGCAATATAGAGATGGATGACCGAAGGTTAGGTGTAGGTTGTTGCCGGGTAGTAGATCCAGGAGTGAGCTTATAATCCCTATGAATTAAAAGTTCACAAAGTAGTGTCTAGAAGCATACAAGGTGATAAAAGAGACTACTTAATAGTTTCGATGTGGATGCAAGTCCAAAGAATGCAATGGCAAAGGCAAGGCTCACTGGGATGATCCATCAATCGGAAGTGATCTGATGAAGCTATTCTCTGACTCTCCCAATGTTTGGATGAGTGTGACAATGCTCTAGTTGCTCGATTCTGATCTTGGGCTCGATACTCCTCTTTGCAAACTCTTCTCTCTCTTTGCAAATGAATTCGGGATCCCGTCATTTTGGTTGGGAGGTCATTTATAAGGAACCGATGGTGATTACGTAACTAACGCCTACGGTCAGTAGGGACCGATGTCGATTAGGTCAAAGTTGGCTATTTTTAGTAAAATAGCCAACTTTCCCTCCTTTCTCCCGAGGGATCAGTTATGGGCCTTGTCAAGTCTTTATTAGGTTCATTTTGATGCGGGTGAGGGGTGATGAGTCATGGGTGTGGGTCTTGACCAAGTCATAGGTCTTAATTAGGTTAGTTTAGGGTTAGGGATAGGTCATAGTGAGGTGGTGAGGTGAGGTGGCAGGGTTGGAGATGTGGATTTATTAATTATAAGGTAATTAATAAATAATTAAGTGTGTAAGGTTTAGGTGGTGAGGTAGGGTTAGGTCATGGGACAAGATACATGGTACAGGTGTCGTAAGACCCAAATTTGGTGTCTACAATAGAATCAAAGAGGAAGATGGAGGCAGGAAATGATATAAGGACCGGTTGGTGGTCAAAGGATTTACACATAAGAAAGGTAAGGAATTTGATGAAATTTTTTCTTCGGTTATTAAAATGACTTCTATTAGGACTGTTCTTGGTTTAGTTGTAGTAGAAGACCCGCACTTAGAATAGTTGGATGTGAAGGCTACATTCCTTTATAGTGAGTAAGAGGAGGAATTGTACATGTAGCAGCCTCATGGTTATGAGGTCAAAGGGAAGGAGATGTTAGTGTACAAATTGAAGAAGAGCTTGTATGGCTTCGAAATAAGCTCCACGGAAGTGGTACATGAAGTTTGACAATTTTATGCAGAGTAGGGTTTCTCCAGTGTCATTCGCACCATTACATGCACATCAAGAAGTTTCTTGATGGTAGTTATATTATTTTGTGCCTAAATGTAGATGATATGCTTGTTGCAAGGAAGAACATGCAGGAAATAAAGGTACTCAAGAAGTATCTAGGTGACTCCTTTACTATGAAGGATTTTTGGGTAGCAAAACAAATCCTTGGTATGAGAATAACTCGGAACAAGAAGGAGAGGAAGTTGGTATTATCTCAAGAAGAGTACATAAATAAGTTCTTGGAGAGGTTTAGTATGTAGGATGCTAAACCGGTTGGTACTCCTTTGGCAGGTCACTTTAAATTATCAAAGGAGCAGAGTCCCAAGACTGAGGAGGATAGAATCTATATGTCTAGGGTACCATACTCATCAACAGTTGGTAGCTTGATGTATACTATTGTATGCACTAGGCCCTGACATTTCCCATGCAAAGTGGGAGTAGTGAGCAGTTTATGAGTGATCCAGTAGAGCACTAAAGCAGTGCGGGCAAGTGGATGGATCGTTCGGTATTTGAGAGGGACAATTGGAGCAATATTGTGTTTTGGTGGATCGACACTACATTACATGGATATGTAGATTCGACATGGTAGGATATTTGGATAATAGGAGGAGGATGACAAAGTTTATGTATTTATGGTTGGTGATACAATGGTGAGTTGGATTTCATGGTTACAAAAGGTTATGGCTTTGTCAACCACAGAGGATGAGTATGTTTCTTCCATAGAGGAAAGTAAGGAGATGATTTGGTTACAACAATTACTTGTTAAGTTGGGTCATAAGCGGGAATTTGGGAGACTACACAAAGTGATGTCGAGCACTATTTATTTGGTGAAGAACTCTACTTTCCACTCTAGGATGAAGAACATTCAGATTTGAGATATCATTTCATCGTGATAGCTTTAGAAGAAGATAATTTGAAGCTAGAAAAGATTCATACCAATTAATCCTACGAGATATGATGACCACCAGTGGTCACAAGGGAGAAGTTGAAGTTGTGTTCAACATTTGATTGGCCTTCATGGTTGATAATGAAGGGTTAAGAAATTTTCTCAATGGAAATAGTCTCCAAGTGGGAGATTGTTGGGGTGTGGAGCCTATTTTTGGTCTTCTTGAATCAGTGTTGAAGTGTTGGAGCTCGAACGGTTAAGTTTGGAGACTTCAGGAGCTTTCTATGATCGCTTGCTATGATGTTTTTGTGCGATCGTTGTGCCATTGTTGCGATGTTGTTGTTAACATGTTGTTAATTGGCTATTAACGTCAGACTATTTTTCTAGCCATGGGAAGTTGAAAGATCGCGACTTTCAAACTTCTAGGTCGATTTAGGACTTCTTAAGAGGATTTTAATCCTATAAATAGAGGTGTTAGGGTATCTTGAAGATATCTTGAGTGTTCAAGAGGTCTTGAGTCTTAATGATCAAGAGGTGATCAAGAGTGATCAAGGTTATGCAATTGGGTGTCAATTGTGGTTTAGATGTGGTTTAGCATCTTTGGAATTATGTTGTGAGTTCATAACTGAGAGAATACTATGAGAGTTGTTTTAATCTTTTTGATAATAAAATTTGAGCAAGTTCTTAGTGGACGTAGCCCACATTGGGTGAACCACATTAAATCTTGCCTTGTCTTCTTTTCGCATTAGTCATTTATGTCATATATTTTTGCAAGTATAATTCGACTATATAGTTTCCTACTACTACGTGGTTTGAGGAATTGTTTCCGCATATATGTTCTCTAATTCCTAAAAATACCTACATCCGGAGGAGACCAACAAGGGTTTGTTACTCCAAGAAATCCCATATATACTATAGAAAGTCTAGTTCAACAAGCATTAACAAGACAAACAACCCTAATGAGAGATCTACAACATTTAGTAGGAGGGTTGGAACCAACCTTTAAAAGAGTACTTGAAGTGAAGGATGGAGTGAAGAAGAGTTGAGAACACCACTAAGGATAAAGGAAAAGGGATAAGAAAAATAAGTTATTGGAATGAAGGAGTTGATTGAGGAATTCGGTGGAAAGATAAAAATAGTAAATGAGGACAATAAAGAGGATAAAAGTATAGACAGATGAGAAGAAGAAAGGATAGGAGTAATAGAAGAGAAACTTGATGAAAGAGATAGAGAAGAGAACCAAGGAAGAGAGGAAGAAAAACAAAATAAGAAGAGGAGTGAAGGATTAGAAGATAGTTATAGAATAAAAAAAGATAGAAAGGTAGTTATGGAAAATATTAGTTATGAAAAGTCACCAAATATAGAAATTCCCCCGGACCAACACACAATGTTGGAGGAATGACGAAGATCTGGAGGGAATCCATGAGCATCGACATGTTGCACTCAACAGGGAAATGGCGTAGCTTCAAGATCGAAGCAAGAACTCACCCGAAAATAAATGTGCATGCATTGAGGGAAAATGGCTCAAAAGAGGCCCATACTCCATTGTTCATAGATCAGAAAAGGTGTGTACATATAGGGAGTAAATGTGTAACTCCCATGTAAGAAAAGATTCCTCCATAATGGAGAAGAGGAGTTGTTTTCCTAAATGGGAATGTAACTCCTATAACGCAACTTACACATATAACAGATTCTCGTAAGAGAATTTTCATAACTAATATGAGGCCTATGATCTCACCTAAGTGAGATGACTCACCTTTTGAGGTGGTAATACACCTAATAAATAAATAAGAGGTGAAGGAAATTCCACACACACCCCCCTTCATCGTAACTTAGGATGAGGTGGTAAGTTAGAGATGAGAAGTGGGTCCTAGACAAGGCCCGATGAGGTACCCACACACAAGAAAAAGGTCCCAAGCAAAGAAGGAAAACCCAAAGTGGGAAAAAAATCCACCACAAGAGAACAAAACACTCTCTAATCTAAGAAAGATGCCAAAAATGGGTCGCGGCCATAGATGAGCCTGAAAAGGTACCCATGTACAAAGAGGCAATCTCTTGGAAAGTAGAAGAACAGAGAAGAAGAGGGAAATGAGAGGAATACAGAAGATGCCATGGACGGATCTGAACTCTGCAGCTCTAGGAAGTCTCCCAAAAGAATTTTGATGACGAGATCCTCTGCCTCTGGACTAAATAAGAGCCACCCGCACCGAATGTGTGCCTACCCTTACAAAGGACATAAATGACATGTTGGAAGTCTGCCCACTCCACAAAGGAAACTCAAGGAAACAACATGAAGAACTCGAGTCTGTGCACCTTTGAAGTGTGACATAGGTCTAGGGAGTGAGTGCCAAGGAACTCAAGGTAATGCCACGTGTGTATAATAGTCAAAGTGAAAAGAGGAACACCTACGAAAGAATGTCCAAGTGATGTGAAGGCAACAAAACATCCCCCACAACAGAAAAGGGATCCACAAATGAGGGTGGATCAATGAAGGTCTCTGAAATGTGGAAGTGACATGATTCCCGGAAGGGGCACTCCCAATAACAAATATGATGAACTCCTCTCGAAATACTTGTAGATGGATGAGGAACCCGTAGTGCATCACAAGTAGACTCTCGAAAAGATGACTAAGGTCGAGCGAGATACTCATCCAAATGAGGGGGATCAACAAACAAGAGGAATGTCGGATAGGTATAAATCATGTAATGAAGGTAGAGGAGTGGAAGGGGCCTCGCACACTAGAAGTGGAAAGGAGGCGGGTGTGATGAATGTATGAGATTGAATAGGAGACTGATCGATATCTGATGAGATGTGGGATGTGTCAACACTCTTTGGAATAGTGAGAGAAAGAGGAGAAGAGTCCTCTATAGTACTCTTGACATCAGAATTGGGTGCACAATCCTCATCATCATAAGTAGAACCAAGTGAGTTTGTGTCCAACCAGGAACTCATCACACATTAAGAAATGGAGACAATCAATTAGCAGCAGCAACAAATGGCGGTATGTGAAGGGTCTCCATAGAGGGACTGAAGAATGCTCCAGACACGGTGAGGTGGATCTGAGTGTGCCACGTGAAACTAGAGAGATCTGGAGACATGCATCATCATGTGACCAAAGATGTGGTCGCAAGTGTCAAGAAATTCCTCTAGATGACGATGATCAGTGGGTGCAGGAACTGGCCCAAGCAAGAAGGGTAAAAGACCCTCGTGGGCGAAGTAATGTTCCATGGAAGCATGCCAAGCTGAATAGTCCCTCTCTGGTGAGAAGTGGCAGAGGTTGTAAAGCGATCCTACGATGCTCAAGTCTAGAAAGAGAACTCTCCATGATGTGGAATCAAGAGTGTAGGGATCACAAAAGCAAGACGTCGGACTCGGCCGATAATGCATCTGCGTGTGAAGGCCCAAGAGTACAATCAACCCCCCAGAATGTGGCACTTTATAAAGTAGTGCATTTACAAAACTGATAATGTCATCATGTAATGTGTGAGAAATCATGCAACTTTGACTAAAGAAGTGCTAAAAAATGAGTAGCGAGTCAAAAGTTATGGCATTAAAATGATTCCCACAACTGATGGAAAAAGGCAATAAATGCTGCAAACGCATTAAAAAAGTGTGCAAGATGGGTGTAAAGGGTGTCGTGTGACTACTCATTAGAAACGACATCAAATTTTAGGCATAGTTTGTTTTGCTTGCGAGGGGGATTAACCTCCTGCCAACCCCGGACCTCGCCCTCTGTCTTCGACAAGCATAGGAAGGTCAAATTACAAGCAAAATACAACCTTGCAATTTATTACAATGCCATTTAATCAATGTTTTTCCTCAAAACATTAAAAAAATGGATTATTTTAACCACCCAACAATTCTAAAAGGGATAATGGGGCCCACGTGGTCAAGTCATGGAGTTGGAGTCCACGTGCTTGAGCTAGTTGGAAGGTCTTGTTTGAGCCAATAGGTTGGTTGTTGACCGAGCCAGGAAGAATGGGCCATGTTGAAGTGTAATCCACTACATGCAATGGGTTGTGGGTAACTATCGCTAAGTAGATGGGTTGTGGGTTGTAACCATTGAGTTTGAACGCAGTGTGGTAACGACACTGTTGCTAAGCGTGCGGATACCAAGGAATCCTTTCAGAGTAGTTGGAAGGTGGTGCAGCCTGAGTGTAGTGTCCACGTGCCAAAGCTTCCAAACACAGGCAAAAAAATGTTGAACAGGATTCCAAACGCAGGCAAAAATGTTGAGCAGAGGAAGCACGAGCCAGTCAGAGACACTGCGTAGAGAATGGCGAGGATGTGGCACGGAATACGCAAGGAAACCATAGGAACATGTTCAATAATGTAATGCAATATCACGGGAGTCCAAACAACAACGCAGGAGCTGGTAGGAGAGAAAACTGACCAGATGGAGTGTAGGCCCAAAATCTTGGAAGTCGTGAAAAGGACTAAGAACCCGGTCGGGGCGCGCAGAACTCAGGAAGAATGCGGGCGAGAAACATTGAACAAGGCATGGGAATAACGTTTCCTCCACCAACATATACACCAAGCCCTTCACAGCCAAAATCACATGGAGTAGAGGGTTGAACCACAAGGCCACACCAGAGGTGGAACACGAGCCAGAGGTTCCAGAAGTGGGAAGCGTTTGCGATGCCAAGGCAGGAGTAACCTCGCAGATCAGGTAACAGACTGGAGATTCCTACATGAACTGCAACCGTGAGGATGACATGGAGGGCACTCTAGCGAAATAGGGAATGTCCAACCACTTTACACACCAGAGAACCAACCCGAGTTATCCATACCAAAGAATGATCTCACGATCAAGGCAACACAGTGTTGAGTAAATTTCAAACATGTAATTTGCTGAAACCTCAATGCTGCAAAAAAGCCAAAGGAAACACACCAGCAAACAAGCCAAATGCATATACCCTTTTTTGAAGTCAAACACAACAAACACCACAAGAATCTCAAAAATATGCAAGTAAAGCACATGCAAATGATAGCTTGCACAAGAAACTACGAGACAGAGTAGTAAGCAGCTATTGCGAGAGCAACACGATTCCGATCCCCGAGCTCTGATACCATGTCGGAGGAATGAAAAAGATCTGGAGGGAATCCGTGAGCATCTACATGTTGCACTCAACCATGGAAATGGCGTAGCTTCAAGATCAAAGCAAGAACTCACCCGAAAAGAAATGTGCATGCATTGAGGAAAATGGCTCAAAAGAGGCCCATACTCCATTGTTCATAGATCAGAAAAGGTGTGTACATATAGGGGAGTAAATGTGTAACTCCCATGTAAGAAAAGATTCCTCCATAATGGAGAAGAGGAGTTACTTTCCCAAATGGGAATGTAACTCCTATGACATAACTTACACATATGATAGATTCTGTAAGAGAATATGTCATAACTAATATGACACCTAAGACCTATGATCTCACCTAAGTGAGATGACTCACCTGGTGAGGTGGCAATACACCTAATAAATAAATAAGAGGTGAAGGAAATGCCACACACACCAACAATCGCAAAGGAGATGACTCCCAGAGCAGATGCCATCCCATGTGTCACTTAACAAACTTATTGAGAATCTAGATAAAGGGAAAATTTTAGAGGAAAGATACAAGGAATTGAGAGAAGAGAGTTAGAAAAGACAAGAGACGGTCAGAGGATTTCGAGAACTATTAGGAGAACTTTACTTTGATATTGAATTGAGTAGAGATAAGGGAATAAATAACAAGAAATCTCCTAGCCATCCAAAAAGACAAGTACCCAACTAACTAGACCAATGGCTCAAAAGATAAAAATGCCAATTTTTGACAAGAAATCTTGCGATACATTAGAACACGTGTGTCTATTAAAAAAATCCTACTAGAACAACAATAATATCAAAAATAAGCTATGAAGATACAAGATTTTGCATATTCATTAAGAGATGATGCATTGCGTTGGTATATGAAGATAACTTATCAATGAACAAAACCTTGGGTTGACATTGAAAGAGAATTCAAAACAAATTTTCATTTCCTGAGGCACCAGAAGGAAGGAGTAAGAAATATGAGAGACCTTGTACATAGAGAGGGAGAATCGGTGAAAGAATTTAGCCGAGAGGTTTAAGAACACCGCTAAAAGTTAGAATATCCCCTAACAGATAAACATAGAATTGAGTGGTTCACCTCGTATATGATAACTATTAGAGAGGTAGAGGATATCGTGGTTACAATGATGGTGGCTACTCTTGTGGGGGTTATAGAGATAACCAAGGAGGTGGGTATCGGGAGAGAAGACCCATGAAATGCTATAAATTTGGAAAATATGGGAACCTTGCAAGAAATTGTACCAAATGAGATCCCTATGGATTTTCCATGAAAAAGGACACGATGCATTTAATTAACCCAAAATTTCCCAATTCTACGAAGTGAAACAACTAGATCGAAGCCTTGGGAGTAGATGCTCGAGAGAAAAGTGCAGCATATTACTATAGTCCCTTGGGATGAATAAATTATAGCCAAAGATAAATCCATCAAGGCCTCTACCTCGGGAAGTGGATTTACATAAGAAGAAAATATTGACAATGAATACTTGAAAACAATATTGACACAAAAGCTTTTCACATAAACAAGACGATGCTTGTGTATTTTATTAATATCAAAATCAAGCATTACAGACAAATGAGAGAGCTATAATATTTATAGATATTGGACAGCTTCTATCTCAACCACAATATATGGAAACAAATTATCTAATCTAAGAAAATATGCTGAAATAGCATATTGTCCCTGACTTCCCCTATTGCCCCTCATGGAAATCATCCGGGAACAAAATATGCAAGATAGAATATGATCCCACAAACATTGGGATGAGAACACTATCACTTAGTTAACTAACAACTAAGGACAACTAATATCTATTGACATAATTTTAAAGTATTTAATTAAATACTTTAACTTATTACATTTATTCAAATATCAACTAATGATGAATTAAGCTAAGTTTTATTCATAACATTCCCCCCTTAATTCAGCATGGTCTCAAGTGAACAGAGAGAAATTCTCTAAAACCCTCAAATTTACCTCGAGCAAGTGAATTTGTGAAGACATCTGCACGTTGCATATCTATTGGGAAATATTGGAGCTGGATGTTGTTGTTCTAAACATGTTCATGAATGAAATGTACCTACACCTCAATGTGTTTGGTGTGCTCATGAAAAACTAGATTCTCGAACAAGTTTTACTACTCCTTCATTATCAACATGTAGGATAGTTGGATCTTTTTGTGGTATTCCCAATCCTTCAAGTATACGTCGAGCCATATCGCTTCACATAAAGCTCCACTTGTTGCATGATATTTTGATTCTGTGGAGGATCTTGAAACACAAGTCTGCTTCTTATTCCCCCATGATATCAGTCCAAATCCCAAAAGAATACAAATCTTGAATTGGATTTCCTATCATCTATGTTTCCTGCATGATCTAAATCAATATCCTGTCAAGAACAAGTTGTTATTATTTTTGTATTCTAGGCCATAGTCCATAGTTCCCCTGAAGTACCTTAGTATCTACTTTGCTACTTTCGAGTGAGAAACCCTTCATTCTTGCATGAACCATGAAAGATAGCTGATTGCATAGCTAATATCTGTCCTAGTGTAATTCAAGTAGATGATAATCTCGATCAACTACCGACAGAGAGTTGCATTTACTTGTGGTGATGGATTTGTTCGAGACATTTGAAGTATTGTCTCCATATGTGTGGAAATTGGATTACAATCCATCATATTGAATTTCTCGAGCGTTGTCTTGGTGTATTTCAATTGTGACACAAAGATATGATTTTATTTTTTCCAAACTTCAAGTCTAAGACAATAATGCAGAAGCCTCGAGATCGATCATGTCGAATGATCGTGTTAGATCTTTCTTTATTGACTCAATCATCCTCATTGATCCTCTAGTGATGACTAGATCATCGACATATACTACAATGATCACTATCTCCCCCTTTCTTTTTGAGATAGAGATTAGGATCGTATGGAATCTTGTTGAATCCATGTTGAATGAGATGCTTGTTGATTTTTATGTACCATGCCCTGGGAGATTGCTTTAGACCATATAGTGATTTTATTAGTTTACATACCTTTTCCTCTTTACCTGGTATGACAAAACCTTCTAGTTGAGTCATGTAAACTTCTTCCTGTAAATCACCATTAAGAAAGGCACTTTTCACATCCATTTGGTGTATTTTCCAACCAAATTATGCAGCTAGAGCGAATATTAACCAAATTTTTTTATCTTAGTTATGGGAGCAAAAGTATCCTCATAATCAATGCCTTCTTTTTGAGCATATCCCTTAGCAACTAGTCTAGCCTTATGTTTATCAATTTTTCCATCTACTTTGTACTTCGTTTTGAAGATCCATCTGCATCCAATCAGCTTTTTACCTGGTGGAAGATCTGTAAGTTTCCATGTATTATTTTTCATAAGTGACTTATATTCTGCATCCATAGCATCTTTCCAAGGTTTAGACTGTAGGGCTTCTGAAACTAAGGATGGCTCAATAGTTTCAACAACTTTACTCATTAAGGCCAAATTGACCTCATTTCGAGCCATACTACGAGTCCTCATTCCAATGGTAGATGTGTCGGGACACTATCCAATTTTGCATCTCTAATCATACTTGTATACCATTTAGGCATACTTTTTGTGGTTCCTGTGGGAGGTTGAATTTCATTATCTTCCCCATCATCACTATCATCATCAAAGTGATTACCATCCTCTATTTTTACTGTAGGGATGATTTTTTCATCATGTGAGTGTATGGAAGGAGCATCTTCTTCTTTCTTCTCAAAGAACTCAACATCTCGACTAGTGTATACCCTTCTTGTTCTTGGATTCATAAGTCTATAGCCAAGTGCTTCATCACTTTGTATCCCAAGAAGATAAGTTTTTTTGATTTCATATCAAGCTTAGTTCTTTGTTTCTTAGGAATGTGCATACTTGCTTTACATCCAAAAACTCTAAGGTGTGAAATAGATGGCTTATGCCCTGACCATGCTTCCTGTGGTGTTACTCCATCAAGAGCTGCAGTGGGAACTCTGTTTAGTAAATACATTGTTGTTTTAGCTGCTTCGGCCCAAAATGTTTTTGATAAACCTGCATCATCAATCATACATCGCACCATATCCATGATAGTATGATTTCACCTTTCAACAACACCATTTTTTTGCAGTGTGTGAGGAGGAGCCATTTGACGATGAATGCCATGTGTTTTCAAAAAATCATTGAACTCATTGCTAGTGTATTCTCCCCCTCGATCTAAGTGGAGTGTTTTTATTTTCCTACTAGACTTTGTTTCAACAAGGGCTTTAAACTTCTTGAAAGTTTCAAAATCTTGGTATTTTGTAGAAAGACAATATATCCACATTTTTCTTGAAAAATCATCAACAAAGAGCATGAAATATTGAAACCCAGAGTGGCTAGGTCTCATTGGTCCGCACAAATTGGTATGCACCAAGTCAAGTTTTTCCTTAGCTTGAAATGTACTATGTTTGAATGGTGCTCTATTTTGTTTTCCTACCAAACAATGTTGACATTTATCTGTACCCTTTTTTAGAGGTGGTAAACCCCTAACCATGTCGTATCGATGAAGTGTGTCAAGATAGCCAAAACTCACATGTCCAAGTCTTTGATGCCATAGTTGAGCTAATGATGTATCCTTGGATAAAAGTGCTTGATCATTTCGTTGAACAAAATCCAACTAAAACATTCTTCCAACATTCAAGCTTTTGCAACAATTTTGGAGCTTCGTGACTTATCTCGAATTAGGCACATATTTTTACCACCTTTACAATCAAAGTCAATTTTGAGATTGTGATCTAATAATTGACTCACGGATAATAGATTTTTTGTTAAACCAGGGACATAAAGAACATCTGTAATTTTACAATTATGTTTCCCAAGTGGTAGTGAAATGGAACCAATTCCTTCAACATTGTATGATGTATCATCACCCAAAGAGACATGATTTTTGGTGGGTGTTTTACTCATTATGAAGAACCAATCTTTCTTTCCTGTCATGTGTCAAGTTACACCCGAGTCGACATACCAAATTTCATTTGTAGAATTGGATACTTCATTTGACTGTATGCAGAATAGAGGAAGTCATCATCATCAAATTGATCTTCCTATTCAGCTACATTTCCTTGTTGAGTTGGTTTCTTCTTCCACTTTTGATAATTTTGTCCCTGTTTACTCTGTTGTTGGCCTGATTTTGTTTGTTGGTAATTAGTCTTTTTACCACTTGATGATCCTTGTTGGAATGTGTTGTACCAACAATTTTTTAACTCATGTCCTTTTCGACCACAAATAAGACATTTTTGTTGGTCCTTTTGGCCTTGTTGAGTATTACCTTGCTTATGAGGCTGTTTACTAGACTTCACCTATTTTTTTCCTTTTTGATTAGAAGAAACTACCTGCTCTTCAGTTTGAATAGTTGAGTGAATATATTCTTCTTGTTGGAGCATATTCACTAACTGTTCAAAAGTTGTTGTTTAACTAGTTATGTTTAACGTGGTCACAAAAATCCTATAAGAAGGAGGAAGAGCTCTCAATACTATAGGCACAAGTGATGTGTCAGTTACTTCTTCTTCCAAATCTTGAAGTGATGCATGCAAAGTTGCCACTCTTCTCAAAAACATTTCAACTTTCTCAGTTGGTTGCATTTTCAAGTTTAATAGTTGACTTTGGAGATGAAGTATTGTGTTCTTATTTTTGACTCATATACCATTTTCAACTTGTCCCAAGATTATTTTGTTGTTGTGGACTCATGAATATGAGGTTGTACCTCATCTGAAACACTAAACAAGATTATTAACTTTGCTTTTTGATTTGCACGATCAAATGTAGCTTGTTGTGTAACATCTGTTGCAGATCTTGTTAATGTACCAGAAACAATGGTCCATATATTTTCAAAATCAAGTTGTGTGTGAATTTTTGTTTTCCATGCTGGATAATTATCAGAATATAAAAGTTGAGAATCTGGCAAAAAGAACTTTGGCACCATAATTGCAGCCATTGTGAAAAGTGATAAACAGTAGAACCAAAAATTGAACACTTTCCCCCTTAAAGCATGCACACCCCCAAATATTATTTTATTTATTTTTGGGCTCCTTTTCGCCATGTACAATGAATTTTTGGCATTATTGGCCATGTTACAAATTTGGCTCTATGGCTAATTTGCAAAAATAAAATGGCACTCTTGGCCGATTTGAAAAAAAAAAAAAAATTGACTCTTTGGTCTCTTTTCAAATACAAAAATCTTTTCCAAATCTAATTAAAAACTAGACCAAGATGTAGAGCTCGCAAAAACACACTTTCAAAAAAATGGCACCTCAATCTAAGGTACCAGTTGAAAGTTATGCCTTTTTTAAATTGCAATTTTAATATCTTTCTAGGGCCCTTTCCAAAAATGGAAAAAAATATTCTAATTTTTTCACATCATCCAAAAAGGAAATTTTTTTAAAATCGATTTTTTAAAAATGAACGCAGTAATGACTTACATGCATGTGTAGTGTGTTTTAGGGCACAATTGCAGTTCATCTACTTTGCATATGCGTTATAATAACCCTTGGCCACACTTTTCTTTTATTGTTTCTCTTTGTATGCAGGTATTTCTTTTTCTTGGAGGCAACTTGTTCTTCCTTCTTCCAATGACATTCTTTTTGTTGCAGGTTGCAAATCTTCTCCCGTTCAATTTGTAGTCTTCGTTTTGGATGTGGCAGAGTTACAGATCATTCAAATATGCAATCTTCTACTCCTCTACAGCATGATGCGCAGTTCACAGAGAACCTTCCATGTTTGATTGGATCTCCTTTTTAAATGCTCAAATATAGAGAAGAGGAAGAAGAATAAAAAGTACAGAGAAGAGGAAGAACAAGTAATGTGGGGAGCTTGAAAAGCTTGGGTACCCACAGATCAAAAATATTGTATATATATATTTTTAAATGCTTCCAATTTTTTTAAAATGCACGTACAGGTAATTAAAAAAAAAAAACCAGAGAATGAAACAATGTCACCTTTTACAACAGATTAGCATCCAAGTCTGCAAAGGCCTGTGATTGCGCTCCAAGTGTTCTTCAATTGCAAATCAATCATGATTTAGGGTGTAGATCCGGGTAGGGGCTTTGTGAAATGGTTGGGGGCATCTATGGCTCCTCCTAGCTCTGTAATTTCTCCAGATCTCCCTAAACTTCCCTAAAACTTCCTACACTCCTCTCTGGATCAGAATACTACTCTGATACCAAATCTTGACAATGAATACTTGAAAACAATATTGACACATAAGCTTTGCATAGAAACAAGACGATGCTTGTGTATTTTATTAATATAAAAATCAAGCATTACAAACAAATGAGAGAGCTGTAATATTTATAGATATTGGAAAGCTTCTATCTCATCCACAATATATGGAAACAAATCATCTAATCTGAGAAAATATGCAGAAATAGCATATTGCCCCTAACTACCCCTATTGCCCCTCATGGAAATCATCCAGGAACAAAATATGCAAGATAGAATAGGATCCCACAAACATTGGGATGAGAACACTATTAATTAGTTAACTAACAACTAAGGACAACTACTATCTATTGACATAATTTTAAAGTATTTAATTAAATACTTTAACTTATTACATTTATTCAAATATCAACTAATGATGAATTAAACTAAGTTTTATCCATAACAGAAAAGAAAGAAGAGGTGAAGGAGAGTTTTTTGAGAAGAAAAGGGATGAGAGCATGGAAAAGGTACTCAAGAGCCTCAATATAGAGTGACGGTTACAACTAGAAGTTCCACCAAGAATGAGGCAAAGGCATAAAAAGAAAAAGATAATAAGGTTACCCCAAGAACAACATTCATCTGATGAAGAAGAGTGGAATGTTAAGGAAATCATACCAGAATTACCTTTTAAATAAGTTGAAAATACTAAGGCTATTGTAAAAGAAGTACAAGATGTAGAAGAAAGAGGAAAAAATATTGTTGTAAAAGAGATTCTTGCATTAAAATAATTGGCTAAATAGAGAATCCATCATGGGTTTGTAGACAAATTAAAGCAATTCAACAAGTATTGGAACAAGGAAGAAAGTAAAGTTCATGTCTACGGAATTGAAAGAGGACCTATCCGGAAGCCAAAGAACATTTTTCATACTCAAATAACATTGCACAAATCCACCATTTATTTGTATGTGGATATATTTGATACCACCATTACAAAAGTGTTACTTTATCTCAATGCGGATGTCAATATGATGTCTAAGACCACATGGGAGATGCTTGGGAGGCCTACATTAGAACCCATGAGATACTTTATTGGGTTGGTGGATGGTTCATCAAGATAACCACTAGGAGTGCTGAAGAATGTAGTGGTGAATTTCATGGGGATAAAGAAAATGGTGAATTTTGAAGTGGTAGAAAATGTGGCAGAGAATCCTTCATACAACACCATTCTATCCTTAGAATGGTTTGTAGACTACAATGGGACATTAAACTCAGAAGAAGAAGAAGTAACCTTAAGTGCTGATGGTATATGTGTTCATGTACCTTTACATGCTAGAATGAGTGCCATGTGGGCAGAAGAAGTATGGCACGACATGGATGGTGACAATTTTGATGAAATACAAGGAGTGTATGCATTGAATAGATTCTCCAACATTGACAAATAATTTTAACCAAACTCGATGGTGAGATCTCAAGTCAAATCAGAAGATACCACTAAAAGTTTAGAAAATGTAGTAGAGGCATGGATACATGGGTTCCCGAGTCTAGAACATGGAAATTACTCTATGTAAGAAGGATACCACCAAAATTCATCAATCTAGAAGATAATTATAATACCACGGGTGACATTTTTGTACCCTCCAAAGACACATTTGAAGAAGAAGAAGAATACTATTCCGTGGAAGAAGAAGAAGACCATGAGATCTTTATGTCAGCTAGAGATATATTTTTCACAGAAGAAGAAGAAATAATAGACCTTCCCATCAAGAGAGTGTACATACTAAGCCATGGTGCATCTCATCAAACTTTACCAAAGTATTTAGGATTCGGGGATTTAGAAGGATACATCAAGATTATGGAAAAAATATTCCCAACAAGAAGGAAAGAATGGAGGCATTGGGTGATACCTTAACTATCAATTCCAAAAGTTGGTGGGTATCACATAAACATAATGAATCTCATTGTAATTCAGTGACAACCTTGTTAAAATAAAGATACTTGGAAAGTGATGGACATTATGTCACAATCCCCTAATACACCGACGAAACTGATCTGCAGAAACATATTCAAATTTGTAAACAACATTGGAGATTATGCGGGGAGACTTCTCCCTTGGTATGGATTCAATTATTCATATGGAACCTAGGGCCCATACCACGATCCTGGTATACACATCCAGAGATCACGTAGGAGACCAAATATTGGGATCAGATAGTCAAGAACTTTTTCCATACTTTTAACTTTTTGGGATGTGGATTTGAATATTTTGAGGGCGTTACAAAAGATCATAACTTTCCTATTTCTAACACCAAAAGGGCAAAAGAGCAAGATACTCTAGAGAAAAAAAAAGACATAAGGGGATATTCTCAAACCACAAGAAAGTGTAAAGGTGTTGGCACGATGTTTTAATGTGGAAAATAAAGAAAGGGAGGAAAAACTAGAGAACCTCAAATACAAATGTTATAGAAGATGAAAGGAACGTGGTAGAGGATAAAGATGAAGGAGAAAAATATTACTATCAGCCCCTAAAGACCAGAAATGACAACATTGGGACAAATAGAGATGAATTTTTTCCAAAATTTGAGACTATTGGTCAAAGGAGGAAGTTTCCAAACTCATGGAGTTGCTTCAATAATTTCAAGACATATTTCCCAAAGATTTCAAATGAATTGAAAGGAATAAAAGAGGAGGAAGGTACCATGAAAATCCATATTAAAGATGGTTATAAACTAATAAGGAAGAGACCATACAGACTGAATCCCAATTTGAAGGTGAGGGTGAAGACAAAAATTGATAAAATGTTGAACGTTGGCATTATTAAACTTGTTGATGACTCAGAATGGATTATTCCAATGGTGATTCAGAATAAGAAGATTGGTGAGATCTGCACATGTGTAGATTATAGATAATTGACTAAGGCATGTGTTCATGATCCATTACCAATAACTTTTATAGAGGAAGTATTGGAAAATGTAGCTGATAGAGAAGTATATTCATTCATAGATGGCTTCTCTGGTTATCACCAAGTGAAAATTGCTCCGGAGGATCATCCTAAAACCACTTTTACCACAAAATTAGGATTTTTTTATGTATACATTAATGTCATTTGGACTTAAGAATGCACCGATGGTGTTTAGTAGAATCATGATAAATGATTTCAAATATTTTATTCATGATTTTCTAGAGGTTTATCTTGATGATTGGACATTATACGGCTTACTGAAGAACCATATACAAGTATTGAGATTGATGTTTCAAATGTGTAGAGCTTTACATATCTCTTTGAATTTGAATAAATGTATCTTTTTGAATCCCTTTGGAACACTACTTGGACATATAATTTATAAAGAAGGGTTGTTGATTGATCCACTAAAGACTTTAGTGATTATAAATCTACCACCACCCAAAACACAGAAAGATGTGAGAATAATTTTGGGATACACTAGATATCACAGGAATTTTATCGAAATTATGCATAAATAATTGCTTCTCTAGAAATATTGTTGAAGAAAAGAACTAATAAGAAAATCTCTTGGTCTAAGGAATGTACAGACGCTTTTGAGATTCTAAAGGAAAAAATTCTACATGCACCTATTCTATTTTTCCCTTGATTGTAAGATATCATTCCGTGTCCATGTTGATGCATCCAGATAGAAATCGAGTTGTATTGATGCAACCTAGAGAGAAGATGGGTCATCCTAGCATTTTCTAGCAGGAAGTTGGTCAAGGTAGAGAGAAACTAGACAACAATAAAAAGGGAGACATTAAGCATGGTCTATGATCTGATTAAATACATGTAATACTTATTAGCCACTTCCTTCACATTCTATATTGATCATGAACCATTAAAGTATCTACTTGAATAGACCAGTTTTACAAGGAAGAATATGTAGATGGCTTATTCTTTTCAAGAATTTTATTTCACTTGTGGTAGTCAAAACCTGAAAAGTTAAATAATGGCCCGGACTATTTGTCAAGAATTGAAAATGGAGAAGATTAGGGGCCTATAGATGATGATTTTCCTAGAGCTCACTTATTTCAAATTGAAGACATACCTAAAGAGTTTGATGAATATTTCCCAATTATTGCACACATGAGAATTCCCAAGTGATTATACTTAGCAATGCCGAAGAAAAATTTGCTAAGTAGAGAATTTCCATTTACATTGATTCAAGGAAAGTTGTATAAAAAGGGATAAGATGATGTCTTAAGAAGATTAGCCTTGGAATATGAGAGGAATTTTGTCTTGATTGAAGCACATGAAGGCATAGCAGAGATGGCCATAATGGAGGAGAGAAAACAATAAGAAAATTCATGATGGCAAGCCTATGGTGGCCTACACTCTTCAAATATGCTCACAAACATGCCAAGACCTGTGATATATGTCAGAGAGTTGGGAAACCCAATACAAGGGATGAAATTCCACTGAGACCTGTTTTGGCATTAGCACCATTCAAAAAATGGGCTATTGATTTCATAGGACCTATTAAGCCAAGCACCAAACATTCTCAAGAAAGTTTCATTATAACTAGGACATAATATTTGACAAGATGGGTAGAAGCAATTCCCACAGGATATTGTTCTACAAAAACAACTACCAAATTCATATATGAGAATATTATTATAAGGTTTGGATGTCCTTTGAGTATCACTAGTGACCAAGGAAAACACTTTGTGAATGAAACCATCCAAGAGCTATTGAGTGGATTCATGATCAATCATAATAGAAGCACTCCATACCACCCTCACAGAAATGGAATAATAGAGGCATTCAACAAGGTACTAGAAAAAGTATTAACAAAAATTTACTCATTACAAATTGTAGATAGGGATTTGAAGATACCCGTTGCTCTATGGGCATACCGCACAACATAAAAAAGGCTTACAAAGTATTCCCCATTCATATTGGTATATGGATTAGAAACGTCCTGGTTCCCATAGAGTTTGTTATTCCAAGTTTAAGGATTAGTAGGGAATTTAGGATGATGGAAGATGATTCACTCCATGAAAGGATGATAGAACTAGATAAATTAGATGAAAAGAGGTTTATATCCACATACAACTAGACCTAGGAGAAAAGAAGATAGAAGGCATGACAAATATTCCATATTAAGAAGAAACAATTTGATATTAGAGATCAAGTACTCTTATACGACAAAAATACAAATACCCAGGAAAGTTAAAGGTAAGATGGGTAGGGCCATATATTATTAAGGAAATACTACCTTCAGGAGCAATAAAACTACAAACATTGCAATTGAAAGAAATTCCTAGACATGTGAATGGAATAGTCTCAAGATATATGTGACTTAGCAAGAAATTTAGAAAAATATATGCCAACCTATCTAAAACCTAAAATTTGGTAGGTAGGTTGAGGGGTACGATAAAAACCCGCAAGGGCATATCTACTCTTAGAAAATGAAAGATAAAGAGAAATAAAAAACCGTGGAGGAGGAATACCCGCATAATAAAGAGAGAACCGCCTATTCAAAACTCGGTAATTCAAAAGATAGGATGAGGGGTAGGATGAAAACCTGAAAAGGAATCCTTATTGTAGTAAAGATAAGAAACAAAGAAAAGAAGAGAAAAGAAAGGCCATGGAAGGGGCATACCCATGAAAAAAAAAAAAATTAAAAGTGAAAGAAAAAGAAAAAAAACTGTGAGAAGAAGGGAAGACATAAAACCATGGAAATATGGGAGGAAATAAAGCATGAATGAAAGGAAGAATGGAAACCGCAAAATAATCAAATAAAGAAAAATCACGACATGAAGAAAAATTGAAAATCATAACACTTGAGAGAGCTTAAATCCATGACATAAAGCAAGTAGAAGAAACTACATAATGAAGCAAAAAAACGAGGAAAGAAGAAGGAGAAAATTCGTGCAATAAAGCTATGAGGAATTACCCATGCAGAATGAACAAAAATCCATAGAATGAAGAAACACATCAAACGTGGAAAATACATGGGGTGAAAGCCACGGCGACACAAAAAGTGTTTTCGGTAAAGAATTAATAAATACGGTAGGTGGAAAGGGAAGAATATAAAAGGCGTTGAAGGAGCATAAGCTAAGGCACAAAAAGCTAAAGACAAAATCAAGTGAAATGTGAAGAAGAAAACTACGGCATAATAGGGAAAATGGATGTCCTAGTTGAGATCACACAAGTAGACCTTCCAAAACAAAAATTTCTAGAGAATTCAGCGAAATCATACAAACATGATCCAAAGGGCACTTTCTCACATTCCATTTAAAGTCATGTACACAAGGGATTTGTAGAAGTATATACATTCCCATATTATAGAATATGATCATACAACACTCAAAGTGAGAGAGCATTGCTTTTAGAGGAAGATTCAAATACAAAGGAACTTGTGTATAAGAAGAATTCTAAAGTTATCAGGGAACTAAAAATCGATGCATGGAGCCGAATACCCTACTTTCCTAGGGAAGATTCTATGGTTCGATTTATGTTAAGTCACCTCCATAATCAAATGTTATACTTAGACCAACCATATCGATATCAACACCGAGGTAATGGATAGGGTTATTGGCTTATGGTACAAAGGGCACTTAACAATCTCCAAAAATAATACGGCATTAAAATAAATGGCAAAGTGCAATGGGAGAAAAAAAATCAAAGCATGGAGTATGGATAATAGACATCACCAATCATACATTAAGGTATGCGAATAAAGTCATATTTATGAAAATATATCATACCAATAAAGAGGACAAAGGTGCCACGGGATTAGTGCACAAATTTCCATAGATATATTTCAGTTCCATTCGAGTACATCCTTGTTGAATTATTGGTAGCAAAATGCCATGAAAATACAAGGAAGATAAAAGAAGGAAAACACACTTTTTGTTATGGCTCATTGTTGATATGTTTGGCTATGTACTTTACAAAACCCTACCTCACAAGATAAAAGAAGTAGAATGGAAGGAAGATAAACCAATAGTGGAAAAAATTGAGAACATATGACTAGTCTCAATGCATTAACCCAAATCACATCAATGTTAGCATGGATTAAGAGAATTAGGAAAATCATTGGTGATAAATCTAGGGTATCGAGTAGATATTTACAAAATATGAAAAGGAGGTATATTTTATCACAGATATCATTGATTACACTTTCATTTGGCCCACAATTCCACACACACAATACATACCTCCATTACCTTACGAGGCTTCAGATGAACTTGTGGTTACTTTTGTTGAAGCAATTAGAAGTCTTCTTGTTGATTATACCAAAGCTAAAATGCCAAATTTTTATGAATTAATTGAAGAGATATTTGATGAATATAGACATAAATTATCCGCGCAATATGACAAGGAAGAATCAAGGAAATCCCTTCCTAAAACATACAAATGGAAGAAATCCCCTAGCATTGAACAACCAATTACCAAGTGGAAAAAATCTTAGCAAAGAAGGAAAAGTTGAAAGAAGTCGCGGGCAAAAAAGAAAAAAGGAAATAGAGTCAAGAAACAAAAGAAACTTATGAATCAAATAAGAAGAATAAAAACCATATCCTCCATCGCCACCACATCCACAAGAGCAATTACGACCCTTGATTTCAGAAGAAGTAGAGCCATTTGAAGAAACATGACTTAGTAAACAAGCATACAATTATTATCAAAAATGTTTAACTACTCGCGAAATTTCACAAATTTCACAAGAGTACATCGCAAGTACAGGAGGAGAAAAAATGGCCATATCATAAGCCATAGTACACTACGTGATAAATATGCATTTTTACTTGAAGATATAACCCATTTTATTACACCAACACTAGCGAAGAAAGTACATGACCAGATAGAAATGGAGCAAACACACCGCTTTGACCATGCTCCAACAAGAATGAAATAACTTAAAATGTAAGAAACTCCACACTAAGAGGGAGTCACATAGGATAAAATAAGTGGAAGAATTGATTGGACTATTGATTAAGAAAAATGAGGAGAGAGAATAATAGAAGAGATAAAAAGAACAAAAAGAGGCAATAAGAAAATAGTTAGGAAGCAAGAAATAAAAGAACAATAAGACAAGACATAGAAGGAGGAAAAAAACAATAAAAAGATGAGTTAAACAGAAGGAGAAAGAGGAATTAATAAGAAAATAGAAAGAAGAGAAGGATAAGAATCACAAAGTAGAACAATTAGAGAGGGAAATAAATGAAGAGGAGGACAAAAAAAAAAAAATGGAGAAGGAAATGAAAGAGAAAGAAAACATAGCACAAGAGGAGAAAATTCAAAAGAAAAAAGAAGAAAAAGAATAGAAAATCAAAGAAGAAGAGGATAGGAAAAAAAAGGAATAAAAGAGAAGGAGGATAAGGAAAAATAAGGAAAAAACATAGAAGGAGAAGGAAGAACAAGATTTGAAAATAGAAAAAGAGAAAAAGGAACAGAAGAAAGAAGAAAAACAAGAAAGGAGAGGAAAGAGAAACAAGAACAAGAAAAGAAAGAAAAGGAGGCAGAAGATAAGAAGAAAGAAATAGAGATTCAACAAAAATACAATACCATCTGTTCTAGCAAAAGAAACATCTTCAAGCATGGTACCAATACAAGTACCAAGAGATTCACTAGCTCGGATCAAACAAGCATTGCAAAAGGAAGAAGGAACAATCGATTCGAGTTCAAGGAAGAGGTAGTAGAAACAACTCTAGAAGGTTACAAGGTAAACTTAGATAAACTTACTCCCTAAAAAGACCACATGTAACCAAGTCTTCGAATAAAGTGTGAAACATGATTGGATGTAAAGATGTGAGGAAATAAAAGAAGGAATGAAAAAGATGTTTTCATCCATCCAAGTGCTAAAGCCCCATATCAACATTCCCTCAAGTCCAAAATAGAAGTACAAACACAAAAAACAATTGAAGACATACTCAAAGAAGATAGATTTTTATCATAAACAGAAAAGAAGAAAAAGATATGCACACGGATGTTGTGGAAGACTATAAGAAACATATTTTGAAACCACAACAAGGGGAGAATCAACAACGAAAGAAGGAAATACAAGCCACAATTACTAAGTTAGAATCGAGCTACAAAATGTCGCACCTATTACACCTATACCATAGGTTGGCCTAGTGAAATGCAATAGGAGAAAGAAAAACTTGATCAATTGAACAATATATAAACATCAAATCTACTACATATGATATCACCACCGATAAATATGGAGCACAAATAAGAAAGATTGCAGAACTCATAAAAACATATCAAAACAAGCAGAAGACATAGACATTAAAGATCATAGAGATACAATAATGCAGCTATATGATGACAAAGTTATCATTTGAATGCAATAAGAGGTTACAACCGCTCATCAAATATGGCATCCAATTCAAGAAAATCCACCACCATTAGAAATCCTTCCCTTGATCAAAGAGAATGCATAACTACAAGAATGGGTAAACCAAATCAACATTCATCTTGATTTATGGTAGTATTTTGAGAAAAGTATAACTCCTCAAATTACAAAGTATATTCCTCAAGCACCATCGTGAAGGAAAAATGAGGCATACCACAAACCCAGTCAGGAAAGTTGAGAAAAGTAACCTTTCCTTACGCATACGTCTAAGTTTTTGGGGAGGTTGATGCCTCTATAATATAACATCCCATAAATCCAGTTAGGTGAGTTAAGTGAGGGAATCTTTCCCTATGCTAGACATCTAAGTTCTGGGATTGATGCTCACTTAATAGGATTTTGAAGTAAATTTTTGGAGGATACAAAATTATTCTTCATTAGTTTTTGTCTCGAGGATGAGACAAGGTTTAAAAGGGGGATAATGTTGACAGGATTCTTCATCAAATTTTTGTATAAACCATGAAGTTAAGGAGACAACCAAAAATAAATAAAGGTAGCCACGAAGGAAAAGGAAATCCATGGGGTACAGGAAATCTATGGGATAAAGGAATAAGCCACATAAACTAAGGAGACCTTGTTAAACCGAGTAAATCTGCAAGATAGGAGAAAGACGTGGAATATTGGAGAAAGCCGCATAACACTGAAAGAATCCGTAGAAGCCAACAAAATGTCGTGTAACAAAGACAAATCAAGTCATATTGTGACAAAAGCGAGAGAGGAATGAGTCAAAAGAAGTGACTTTTGGAATGTATTGAATTTTGTATATTTATTGTAATTAACATTTTGTATAGGGTGCATCACGAGAAATCTATGTGTGAGTGCCATTTTGAGAGACTATGTATGAGAGTAGAGTTAAGATAGAATGAGAAGAACATGCATGTAATGAGGACTGATGTAATCATTATTGATGAATAAATAAAGAATGGAGTTTGGAGTAAAATTTATTATTTACATTTTTGTTCTTAGAGTACAAGTGGTGTATTTCCGAGAACATCCTTAACAAAGATCAATTTCTCCTGAACCTCACAATTCTATCGGATTTTAGGTCAATAGCTAGAAAGGGTGTAAGATCAACAATAGAATTAGAAAGCAATAAAATATGGCTAAAGACATGGGTTAATTAGTACTTTTATTACTTAGGAATAATATGAATAGTAGTATGCGAACAAGACTAGATAGATACACCAAGTGTGTGGTTTATTGTCTAGATTTCCCCATGTCGTCATTTTCATATACTCTTAGTACAAGTTTCTAACCTCATGCACATTGACCTATCACCTAGTAGGCATTGGGTGCTCACCCAAGGCATGAGATGGTGCCAAGCCCCTCCTTTATGTGAGCATTGTGAGAAGATCTTGCCATTGTTAGAGGATTAGTTATAGAAAAGTAGATATTCATGTAAAAGCACAACATGAGCTACCATATCCTTATACCCATGCATGAAAATGAGAGAAACAACACAACATGGATTATGAAGAATAGATATGATTCATAATATGAATAAATGACACTAGGGTTTGCACCCATGAACAAGATATCCAGAACAAATATATATATATATATATATATATATTGATCAAGAGTGTTAAATAACCACATTACATTCAAAAGGCCATGCCAAGTTGAATATAGCAATTTCCAGGGATCTGGCCCATACAATATATGTCTAATCGATATTTCAGAGTCCTAGCTACGCCTCCTTATAAATTTTATAGACCCATCCCTTAGATATGATGACCTTCTTATAACTCCCTAATGATTTTCCCCAACCCTAGGGCCTCCTAATACTTTCTATAGAGCTTCCCCTTTTCCCATGCTATATGTCTATCCATATATATCTTTTTGTCTCTTCTTCTACCCGAGCATCTCTTCTTATAGGTCCAGTACCCACCGCCATGCCTTCCTTTAGGAGTAGATCACATGCCAAGTGTCCATGTGGTCCTTCATTAGTGAATGCTTATCATGTTCCAAGCTCTCCACTTTTTGTAATGATGTCTTCCTAGGAATATTCCCTACATGGAATATCCTTTTCTTGACCATCAAGTCTCTAGGTCTGGTACCTTATCCACTCGACATGCCTAGTCGGGTCACATTTTTCCTCAAGTTCCTCCGAATGTCGAATATGGCTAAGTACTTAGATCATGTGTATTGTCTCCCAACGTGCACCCTAGTCTCTCCAAAACCCTTCTTAACCCTCTTTTTCTTGTGCGCTTATCCCCATGTGCACTTATCTTTATTGCTCATGCGTGCGCGTGACTTTTAGTACTTAGCCAATAATTCGGGGCCAACATCACCCCACACTAAGCTTGTTCTCTATCCTTGGAAACATCCTGCTTCCCCAAAGAATAAAGAATGGTGGGACTCAAATAATTTGAATGAAGAATGAAATAATGGAAGAATGGAGGAATTAAGAATGGAAGAATGGGAAAATTTGTTATTGTTGCAAGAGGAGTGGGAACTCCTTCCTCATTATTGCCTCAATCTTCTCCCAGGCATCCACTTCACCCTGCGCCTATTGGAGTAGGTCACCCACTAGAGCACTCACCTCTTCAAATATTAATTCATCACCCTTAGTGTTCAACATATCTACAATCCCTTCCAGCTACTTTCTAAGGTCATCCAACGACATCCATTCTGCGAGTGACCTAGGGCTACAGTTCCTTAATCGATTTTTAACCGAACCCTATAAGGTTTTGATTTCTTCCATTTTCTTCTCAACTTTGGCTAGGATCTTATCCCACTCCACCCTGTTTCCCTTATTCTTCTCTTGGAATTCTTTCAGATCCACCTCATGTGTAGCAACTAGTATACTTGTTACCTTGTCTCTATCAACGCAGTTATCATATACGGCATCAGCCATTTACGCAGATTGTCTTCACAAAGGGAAAGAATCTCGGGATATCGAGTGATTGTCTCCCTAATATTTATACTTTCTTTCTTCTTTTGGTACATCAATGCCTCTTCTTCTAATTCTAGTGCAAGTGGCCGCCTTTCCATGGTAAGGATGCAGGTTAAGTCTTCCAAGCATTGCAAGGTATGCATATTGAATAGAGAATGGAATCAATCATCTCATCAAAATTATAGGAATCAATCACCAAATATCCAATCTAAATATACATTTGAATGATTTTCGGGGTTTAGGACATAAGGGCTCAACTAGGGCACTCAACTAGATAAAGATAGGCCTAAATGAGACTATGGGGGTGGTTATAAAATGGAAGGTTGAGTGCCCCATCCCCATCTCAACTCGTGACCCAACCCAACCCTATATATCTATCTGGCTACGCTCAAGCGAAGAATTCTCTATATGGAGGGTTGACTGACTATCCAATACAACCCTTAGGTACTCGACCAATGGGTCCTCTCTATAGATCTCGGAGATAGGGCCGAGTATAGATAGGGAGACCATCCGGCGCATAGCATAAATGGATTGGGATTCTCCGTTTCTTATCCGAGTGCTGCACCCATATATTATAGCATTTACACTCTCTCCCACTGCCTAGGTGGGCCCCTGACACTATCTCAAATGGGTCCCCTATCTCCCATATCTATAGAGGGGGGGAGAGAGGGGGGGCCTACTCTATATAGCTTTAGGGGTGAGCGATAGGGCTATATAGAGTTTAGTTGGCACCCCCCCCCTCTCTCTATATGGACTGATAGGCCGGGGCGATGGAATATATCCCATCTATATAGAGGGGAGGGAGATTATCTATAGTCTAGTCAAGGTGAGCGATAACAAACCTATAGCCCTATATATCATCTATGGGTGGCTTGAATTTTATTTCTACTCAAGCGGGGCCAGGTCTGGATGCTTCAAGATAATGACATTTGTAATCATCTCTATCTTTTTATAGACCTCACGTACCTTCACCTTTTCTTCCCTTAGTTCACGCCTTAACTATGCACTAATCAACTCCTACTTTAGATCCTTGCTCTTCCCAATGATATCTTCATTCTTCTTCTCCAACTCTCCCTCTAGGAACCTTACCCTATCAATACTTCTGAAGATTCTCACCTCAACCTCCACTAATACCTTGTTGAGTGCGTTATAGACTTTCTCATCAGATAATTGTTGATATTTTATCAAGGGTTCACTCCCATGGTCTTTGGTATCTTCATCCACACCCTTTGTTGACCCCAAACTCAAGATCATCAACATGGGACTCAAAATCCCAAGATAACATCTTCCTCATACATGGGTACGTACCTTCTTCTTCGAATGAATACCATGTAAGGAGTTGGTTTGTAGGCACGGTACTTTGGAAGCATGCATGTAGTACCTTACTTGGATCATTGATGTAACCCATTCCTTGCTCTTGCGCCACTACCACACTCTTCCCTCCTATGTGCGCTACCTTTGGAAAGCTTACCGCTAAGCTGGGATCTCCGCCCATGCTCCCATACTCCTTCCCTACACTCTCCTCCTCTATCTCTTTGAGCACTTTGTCAGCATTGCGCTCCACCTCCTACTCCACCAAGTCCTTTATTATGCCCACTACTTCCCTTTCTCTCGGCCTCTTCTACCTACTCCTTGGTGAGGCTTGGGGTCCTTTGATCCTTAGTGTTTACCTCCTCACTTCCCCCCTTTCCATGAGAATCTCCTTCCTCATCATCCTTTTCTTCATTCCCTTCCTCCTTCGATTCATTTACATTGTTCATAGGATCATCCTAAGCCTATTCATGCTCATCATCATCCTTTTTTTCTCTGTAGGATTCCAATCTCTCTGTTCCTTCTCAGTCCACCTCCTCTGCTACCTTTCACTTCTTCCTAACTAGAATACTCCAATATAGGCGATTCTTTCTTCTCATCTTCTTCAAAGCAGTAACTCCTTCCTTGGTGAATCTTATTTTACAAGGGGCTCTTCTTGCTCTAGCACCTCTTCCTCAGGTGTCGTTTCTTTTTCCTTAATGATGGAATTCTTCCTTCAAGAATATGTGCTTGGATTTACACCTAAATCATGTGCACCTACCGATTGTGTTGTTTGTGCACTCGGTACATTTTTCTCTGGTGCCTCCTCTCTCTCCCTCTTCCTCGGTGATTCTTCCTCATGGTGGGGTCTTCTAGGATGGAGACATCATTCTCCATGTAGGTTCATTTCTCATACTTGGGCCTAATGTGTAGGTATACCCTCACTGCGGTCCTTCTAGAAATTGGCAGTGTCACATGTTTTATCATATGCACCTCATGGGAGACATACTTCTCCACATAAGCGTGCTTGTTAGGGTATAATAGATTTCTACGCAACTCCCGGTGATATTTTTCCACCTTTTTGAGGTCGAACCTTAGTCTTTTAGCCTCCTTGAAGTGATTGACCCGACTTGTAAATATTGTACAGTGAAGGAGAACAACAGTTTACACCATGGGATCTTGGTTCCTTCTGATAGAATGAAACTACAAATGCAAAAGTGTTGGTATACAACAAACTCATCCTCTCCTTTCACTAGAGATGGAAATTTCTCGGGTATTCTCCACTTGGCTCTGAACACATCACACATTTTCTTATACCATTTCTCCAGGCGTACTTTGTGGGCAGCCGTCATGGTGTCACAAGTGTATTTCTCAAATATTTTGGTAGGGGAGGGGTTCTCATCTAGGCACTCCAATTTATGAAAACATGATGGTAAGGAGGACATTACCAAACATGATCTTATCCCCATCATGCACAAGACTAATGATCTCCTCTACTATAAATGTTGAGAGGTTTTATATGGTTCCTTCTAAGATCTTTTGGCAAACATTCAACCAGGACTTGTTGATCTATGTCCACCTCTCATGTCCATTCAGCTTGGTCACTAAGTGCGTGACCATCCTCATCACAGGTCAAAAATCACAAAAATGATGAAGTATCGTGACCCCTTCTTATATTCATACACCTCCACAGTTTTCTGAATGGCCTCCTTTTCCTCCAAGTCATCATTAAATGAATTTCCCTCATAGGTAAGACTAGTAAATTTATAGATTAGTTGGGGAGTTATCTTCATTCTTTGTCCCGCAAAGTAGAAATGGTCTTCATGTATGTGTGACATCAACCATTAGTACAACCACTGGGTTTACCAAAATAGGGCAACTCATATAGTTGTAATAATCCAACCTTCTCCATTTTCACCTTGACCTCATTGTCATAGATGGGCATTCCATCGGTGTCATCTTGTCTATAGGTCTAACCATTTCTAACGCCATCTCTTTCTTTGTGGCACTTGTTTGATGGTTGTAATCACTTACCACCATCTTCCTTACATGGGATACCCACTCCTTTCGAGAAACACACCATCTGGGTATTACATCTTTACATACCACTCCTCATTGAAACTAGTAAAAAAAACATGTTTCCCTTTTCCCTTGCCCATCTTTGGTGAAACGGATTCCTTATTTGATGTCATATTCTTGTTGGGTTACTAAAAATCTTCCTTGCTCCTCTTCCTCATTCTGCTCAAATGTGTGGCTTACATTTGTAAAAACTTCCTTTACTCTCGTGTCGTAGCTGCAAAACCCTAACTTGGACAACCCTTCTACAAGACGACGTACTCTCCTGAAATATTATTCCCTATGCTCATGTACTTCCTTCACTCTCATTCACAAATCACACTAGTCATGCACTCATATTTTCACAATTTTTCCTTCACACAAATCTTCTTCGCAGATTCCCTAGTTCACAAGATCTCTTCGATATCATAATTGTAAGGTAAAAATAATGTGCCTGACCTTCTACTTATATATTTTTGCTCATCTCCTTCAATAAATGCTATGCCACCTGCCAACATACTTTTGTAATAAAGAAAAAATTTCCACTAAAGCCAAATTTAAGTGCTCTTACCCTGCGCCTATCCTGGGTGAAAAATATCTACAACCTTTCCGCATGCAAAAAAATTCTTACCGATCGAAGATCCTCACGCGTGCTTGTAGAACCAAAGGTAATACTTTTATCCTTAACTTGATTTTTACCCTCGCCTACCTCATGTTGTTCCTACACTTCTCATTCATCCTACTCCCAATGAAATGGCCCGGTAACCATGTTCCATCCAAAGGCTTATAATTGGCAAGAACCTAAATTGAGGATGTATGAGATGATATATGGCCCTAACCAATGGACTTTCAGTTTCCCAGGATGGCACAAAAATTTGGAGTCATAAAGCAAGACCATCTACCCAACCTCAAAGTGTTTTTTTAATATGGTGATCATGTCATGCTTTTTATCGTTCCTTTTCAGCCTTCTAACTCCACCTAGCAAGTGATCGCCTTTCGTCCAACTGAATGAATTTCTCCATGCATGTGCACTAAAGTTGCACCTCTTTTGTCTCTTCCTCATCAAAGTGCAGTTCCAAACCAGGTTCACCTAATAGCTCCAGTATTATATCCTCCACCATAGCACTATCTCCCATCGTAAGGCGTTTAACAACCTACAATGCCCTATCCACCAATGGTTTAGTACTCCGATACTCGAAATCTTGAAGGAGGTCAGCCGTCACTTCTTTCCAATTTCTTATCCGACAACACATCTCTAAGTGAATGTATCATGCACACACATAGCCTTGTAAGGTGGAATATAGCTTATGTACCCATAAAGAAGGTGACAAGGCCTCCATGCTTTCTCACATACTTAGACATGAAATGATGTTCGCTCCTTCCCATGGTAGTCTTGTATGTCATTGGGTGCATTGCTCCATGAAAACCTAACGAGAGAACTCGATTCTTACCTCGTGCCACTCTAGAAGGCTATCGCGATGTGTCACCCACCAACGTGCTTCGGTCCCAAGCAAGTTATAGTTGAGCATCCCTCTTCTTTCGATCTCATTTTTCCACTGGGCCTCCATCTCTTAGAATAAAACATCGTGGTTGGCTCCTCCGAATAACTTGGTAACTTCTTCCCTCCTAGGCACTTGACTAAGCACACCTTTTTCACTCTCATAACAGATCCTCTTAACTGTCACCCAATTATCTCATAAGTAGTACCGTGTGCCCAATTGTCACATACCACACTAGTTTTATCACTCGTGGATTGAGCATCATCAAACCGAATAACTCCCTCCATAGGTTTAATCACCTCAAGGTCCTTTCATTGAGTGCACATAAATCCTGTCAAGAAATTATTCTCCCAAGGGCTCAGTATAGGGTGTTGACTTCCTATCGATTAAGGGGATGATGACCCGTTCTTCCTTGTTTTCAAAACTTATGTACCCCTTATTGAACCATAGGTTAGCATTGTTTTTATAGTACCAAGGGTGCCCAAGTAATGCTGAAAAGTTGTTTGCCTCAGCTAGTACCAAGACTTTGAAATCCCTAGTGAAATTTTCCCTTGGATAGTGATAATAGTGTCCTTTAAGACACCAATGGGCATTTCCTTTGTCTTGTTATCCATATACAACACATTCAAGGATAGTTGTAATGGGGGCCTACCCATGGCATCTAAAGTGAGGACATTGACCTCCGCACCTGTGTCAATCAAAATATTTCTCAGAAGCCACCCATCCACAACAACATTCAAGGTAATCTCCTTATCATAGTCAAGGTTGTGGGGAGGAAGGTTATCATGCAGAACCTATCTCTCACACTCTTTTATAGTGTGTAGTACCTTATCCCATAGCCATTCTCCTAGTAAGGGAATGGCATTTTCTTTCCTTAACATTTTACATACTTCACTAACTTCATCCAGATCCTTTTATGGAGCCTTGTCACTCTTCCTTTACTCTAGCTACCTTGATCTCTTTCAGGCATTGGATCTCCCCTTGTAGGATTCGAATCACATCCATGGTTTTTTGATACACTTATTTCTAATGAGTAGGGTCTAGATACTTCTCATGTACCACCTCTTCTCTTGTAACCAGTGGTTTATGCCTTAGTATATCCCTTACGTGCGCAACCTTAGTTCACGTCGTAACTAGTACATACTCTAGTTCTAACTCACGCGCCACTCTTGGCATCCATTGTGAATCGACCTTCCTCACACTTACCATTCTAGCACCTTTTTCTTTCCAGTGTTGTTGGCTCATATGTTCAAATAGCTCTGGAAACTCCTCATACTTATGTTTTTTTCCACACTAAGAGCATTATAACATATTAGGGCATTCACACTTATAGTGCTCTGTAGACCCACAGTTGTAACAGGTTCCACGTGGGAACTCACTTCTCCCTTTGTGGTTACCACAACCACAAAATCCTCCTTGGAAACCTCTTCCATATGCCCCTCCATCTGTGTGCCCTTCATAGTGACAACCATCATCCTTGGAATTATTTGCAAGGTTGGTTTGGCGCACACCAATATCAATGGCATCATGTATCTAGTCAATCAACCTACAATCCTTGGTGTCATGAATAGTAGAGGTGCAGATCTTGGAATAGAAAGACACATTTTTATAGATCGTGTGTTGTAATAGTGGACACCTACTTGCATCATGATCTTTGTGGCATATCTTAAAGTCCACTGTCATGGCGCGTACCGATATCCAAGTGAAATTGTCCTTTTTATGCCCCTCTACCTCATAATTTGTGCACCATAGATCACTACGAGTATCATGCACTGAGTTAACAAATAGCTTTTCTAGCTACTTGGCCATTACAGCAATCTGAGCCTCAAGAAAATGGCTAACACCAGATCAACACTTCGAACAACCTCAACATGCGCAGTGGCAGCTTCTAAGGCCTCACACGGGTATGTGAAATTATTATGCAAAATTTCTCTCCTACAAGGTTTTATCAACGCTCCAAAAACTAATGAGCATGCTCAAAGGGTTGAATATTATAAGATAATTTTGATAAGAGGGTCTTTAAATGCACGTTGTACTCCTACACACTTTTTTCATACCTTGTTGAATCTCCTTTAGAATGCTAATGATATTTTTTCAAACTTAGAGATATGAAATTCAACCAAGAACACATTTTGTAATGTGGTGTAATCTACCAATGTCTCGATGGGGGTCATACTTTTAGTATCGACTATGTGTGCGTCCTTCTAACATCATTGCAAACTGACTTACCTTCTATTCTCGGGGTAGTGATCCCCTTTACATGCCATAACATCTTAAACTTGTGTACATGATCTATATCATCCTCAACACATTTGTAGTCTAGTAGATTCAAAGACATTTCAAAAACACTTACTAAGGTGGTTGAGGTCCTTGCCTCGCCTAATCTAGAACCTTGATTTCCTTTAGTGTTACCTCTACCACGAGATCCACTAGATCCACTAGGTCCTATCCCTCCTAACCCACCAGATCCTCTAGATCCGCTAGGTCCACCAGGTCCTCCAACTCCTACTCCATATCCACCTCCTGTAACTAGTAATGGGCCTAAAGTGGTCGCGCCTAGCATTCCCAATGTCCCACCGAACTCGCAAGACAACAGCTTTGTTATATTGCACCACTACTAGATGAGTGTCCCATGCCACTTCTAGATGTGATACCCAAGCCTTTCGTACCTATAATTTTCCCAAATTTCATTCTATACAATATTCCTCCAAACACAGGGAATGATTGTGCAGCCATAGATGTACCAAATGAGAAATTATATCTCTTAGGTGTAGATCATTCACTCCCACCAATACCAACTAGGTTAGCAATACTTATCTCTTGATTTGGAATACTAAGCACCAATTTTTGGTCACCGGGTGGATTCAGATGTGCACCAACGGCTCTCCTTTCTCCAAGTGATGAAATCTCATTAGAATTTGAAGGGGTCTCTCTCCTTCACTTGCCAAGATTGGGTAGCACAAACTACTTAGGCTCCACATCCTTTGTGTGAACCTTAATTCCTTCCTACAACATCTATCTCTATAAATTCATCCCTCCTACAACCTCGCATTATCTAGAAAAATCCATTTCATGAGATTCACTATACTTGAGTCATCTCTCTTCCCTCTCCTTTTCCACCGCAAGGTATGTTATCTTTCTCCACCCTAGCTTCCTTGCCCAGTGCTCAGAGAATCTTATCTGGCCATAGGGAATGCTTCCAAACTTAGTGTAATGATCAAGATATTCATAGCTAAAGGGATAACACATAAAAATGATCCTTTAGGTTCCCTTAAGAACTCAAACTCAACAACCTCTGGACAAGAATACGTAGAAATAGCATATTCCAAGGTATAACTGGTCAGCACTCTTCTCCACCAATGATCAATAACATGTGTCCAAGTCATATCAGCATCCTACAGCCTCTGATATTCATCTTGGGTCCACATGCGAGATATATAGTACTAGCTTGATCTAGATGCATACACCGAAAGCCATTCATACAACTCTACTGGAAAGCAACAAAATAAGGTCTCATACATATCATGATATAGGTATTTTCTAACCCATTACATGCATCAAACTCAGGTCCAATAATAAATCTATGAGAAAATTCATCCTCCATGATTTTAAACCATGCTTTGACGCTTTCCAAGGTCAAGCACTCCATCATCACGCATCATTCTCACAATAACTTTGAAAATATATCCATGCAATGGAACCAAGATATAGTCTTTTTCATATACCCTTAATATAAATTTCTAACCCTATGCGTGTCACTTATCACCTAATGGGTGGTGGGTGATCACTCGAGGTACGTACATATCTCAAGCACCTCATTTATGTGAGAATTGTGAGAATATCTTTCCATTGTTAGACGATTAGCTACATAAAATTAGATATTCATGTAAAATCACAACATGAGCTACCATATCCTTATACCCATGCATGAAAACAAGAGAAACAACACAACATGGATTATGAAGAATAGATCTGATTCATAATATGAAGAAATGACACTAGGGTTTACACCCATGAATAAGATATCTAGAACATGTGTGTGTGTGTGTGTTGATCAAGAGTGCTAAATAACCACATTACATTGAAAAGGTCATGTCAGGCTCGAATATAGTAATTACCAGGGATCCGGCCCATACAATATATGTTAAAAAAAAGATCCAACTCATATATCAAGAGTCCTAGCTACACCCCCTTATAAATTTTACAGACCCATCCCTTAGATATGATGAACTTCTTACAACTCCCTAATGAAAATCCCAACCCTAGGGCCTCCTAATACTTTCTACAAAGCTTCCCCTTTTCCCATGTTATATGTCTATCCATATATATCTTGGTGTAGTTTCTTCTACCAAAGCATCTCATCTTATAGGTCCAAAGACCCACCACCATGTCTGCTTTTACCAAATATTTTGCATAGGTAAGAGCAAAACATATAAGGTAAGGGTGAGAAGGAATACCTATGAGTGAATGTGGAAGGTAGAGTGCGCGCATTCTGATTTCCCGATCCAATTCTAATTGTGAGAACTTCCTTTTTCTAGGAGGAACTACCTGTGAATAAAAACAAGACCAAAAATGTATATTAAATAATATATGTCAGTGGACTACCTAGCGTATGCTAGATCCGAGAATTTTGCTACTTCCTAGATGGCTGTCAATCCACTATTTAAAACAACTTAATGCAAGAAGTAATATGAACCAATAATGTCCTACTGTATTTGATATGATTTAGGTATCTCGTTCAAGTAAAATAAACAAATATAATCTAACTTGATAGGTTATCATCAGATCTAGAAGTCACACAGGTAAATAAAGTGGTTAGGATAGGTCATGGTCAAGATTTAGATGATTTGGGTTGTTTGGGTGAAAGGTATGAGGTTTCTTTGCTATAGGTAGGTTTTCCAAACATAGAGACCGACGTCGGTATGGTATGACCAATTTTGGTTGAGGGGAAACCAAAGATGGTTCAGTTAACCAAAGATCGGAATGGTTGGGCTGATAGAAACTTAGTGAAGGTGGGTTTTGGTGATTCTCTAAGATTTCCCAGAGAATGAACAGATAATGGGGAGGTAGATGGAAATGCTAGGGATAGTCAGAGGTGTTTGGAGTCAGGTATGGGGGTTAAAAGGTTTTAGGTGATTGGGTGGAGGGATTTTCAAGAGGGTGAGAGATGATGGGATGTAAGGGAGACTAAAACCCTCAAAAACATGAAGAAACTAATCTAAATAAATATGGGAAGGTACATATCTAAAGGTACTTACTGGTGTTTGTAAACCTGGTGGTTGGATGGAGGTGATGGTTGATCCATGTAACGGTGGTCGCATGTGATGGCTATGCTTCCTAGAATGTTTCCATGAATGCTTGATCATTAGATCGGTGCTTCGTTGCTAGTTCGGGTGTCTAGATGTGCAAGAATGCTCTGGTGTGTACTTGCATGCGGAGATCTCTTCTCCAAGACTTGAATAATTCTTCCAACCTCTCTAACAAGGTTACCAAAAAGAATGTATGGTAACCGATGACAGCTTTAGGGTGACAGCATCGGTTTAGGTTTAACCGGCATTGGTTAAGCTGGGAAATCCTAGGTTTACTAAAAATGACATATCTTGGCAAAGTTGTTGGCTAGTTTTGTCTATTCTCATAGGTTAAAATGGAATTTTGTGCTTAAATAATCAGCAAAAATAGTTAGAGAGAGAATAGGCATGTGATTTTATGGTTGAACTAAGTCTAAGTTAATTAAGATAGGTAGGAATAAGTCTTAGTTATTTATGGTGAGTGTATATTGAGTCCTAGTAAAAGTGAAACATGTAAAGAATAGGTTTATGATGAGGTTTCTAGGTGAGGTGGAAATTAGTTTAATTAAGGTAATTAAATAATGAATATTGTGAGTGTGGGTATTAATTTAATTATGGGTAATTAAAATAATATACTTGTGCGGTAAAGGGGGAGTGTGACCTAAATTTTATGTCCACTTTTTTCTGTTTTTATCGTGTAACTTGTATTGGTAAGTGATGCCGACAAAAACAAGAAGTGGTTGCCCCATGTGTGGGTGAAGGTGATCCCCCTCAAACCAAGAACTGATGAGGTGTAATATGGAATTGGTGAGTGGTTTGATAAATGTGTAGTTGGTGGAAGTGAAGGTAGGTGGGGAAGGGTAGTGGTCAACTTGGGTAATAGGTAATAGGTCAGGGTCCAAAATCGGGTAATGGGTAATGACAATCAAATGCACACACATGTATAAATTGTAACAAAGTAATAGGTTGAAGAGATTATAAACTCTACATCGTCTAAGGTCGATAGGTTTATCCAAACAATGGTGAGGTGATTCAAATATCCAAGGTATATGATATGGTCTGGAAAACACAACGTAGGTCGGTGCATGAACGTTTAGGTATGTTCGATACACCAATGTTTTGGGTCGATAAACGGCACAATAATAGGCAAGGTATGGCTGTTAGGCTTAAACAACATAGACAATAGTATCACAAGGTATAGCGAGTACATAATGTCAATGGTCACACCAAGTAGGTCACGTTTAGGAAAATAGGTCATGGCATGGGTAAGGCCAAGGTATAGGTAAAATAACAAATCCCAAGATGCAACTAAGGAAATGTAGGGGTAGTTTGGGCTCGTAGGTATGGTTCCATAGGTGTCCAGAATGATAAAAGGTGTGTGAGCACTAATGGGTGTAGGTAAAAGGAAGCTTAGCAAGGGAAAAAATATTTTTAAGGTTGACTAATGTTGGTTATAAGGTGACTGATGTCAGCTTAGCTAGGGGCACAAAATATGACCGACGTCGGTCAGGTCAAGTTTGGTTTATAAAATAAAAATTCTGTATTTTACGAAATCATTGTTGTGTTGTGAATTTTGAGAAAATGACAGAGTCGTTTGACCTTGTAGCACTTTTCCTGGAGAGAAGGACAAGGCATTATACCGGGCTGAGGTGGAGATTACGAGTTGGTGAGAGGAGCTAGTAGATGGGTCCACGAGAGCAGTGTGATCGATTTGATTGGTTGGAGGTGAGGAGTGGATTTTGGCATGGTAGAGGCGGGAGAGGGTTTGGGTGGGCTACGGTGCGGTTGCAGACGTACCACCATGCCAAAGAAACTAAGATGAGGTAAGATTCAATCGAATTCTACACTTGTTAGTTGAGATATTTTGTAGAATTTGGGTTAGGTAAAAATGATTTTGGGTAGGAATTAAATTTGAATTTGGAAGTAAAATTGATGAAATGGGAAGGGTAGGAAGTCCAATGTGGGTTAAATAGGGGTAGGGAGAAAGGTAGTGGAGGTTTGGGTAGGATAGGGTAGGTATTTAGGTCAATATGGTCAAATTTTGAGAAATGGGGAGGGTTTTGTGGGTTTGGTTGGTGCGGCGTGGGACGACATCGGTCAATGTTTAGCCGATGTCATTTGGCATTGGCTGGCATTGGTCAAGTAGGAGGTGACCAAAGGCCGGTCATGATGGATGATGTCGGTCATCGGTGGCGGATTCGATCGCTTTTAAGGAGAAATAGATCAAGAAAGGGTTATGGTGGGAGGGAAAAATAGGCAAAGGGGATATAACGGCAGGTGTAGTGAGGATGGGTAGGGTAATATGCTCACATAGGGTAATAAGTAGTAAGGGTCTTGGGAGTAGAGTGGTTGGTTACGAGTGATGTTGGGTATGGTCAAGGTTTAACAATGTTGTGATTTGTTGGGTGTAGGCTACGTACAAGTTGTGGATGACAGATATAGAGTACCACCTTTGTTATTAGCGGTATGAGGGAGCATGACGAAAAGGAGTGGCATCACATTAGATATTTTATCCTGATTGGGGTTAGACACTATAGGCACATAGTTCGGGAGCCGAGATTGATGGTCACACTTATCTACAGATGGAATTCAGCAACCAACACATTTCATCTACTGACGGGTGAGATCACAATCACCCTGGAGAACGTCTATAAGATTTTTCAGTTACTAATAGTGGGGACGTAGGTTTATTCTATTTCTTCGAGGAATCGAGGAGCCGATGTTGACGGTGTTTGGAGATGGGATGGCAGAGATGAGGTTCGATAGCATGAGCTTAAGTTATGGAGATATGTATGTGGCCCATACTAAGGAGATTAGGTTAGTGGTCCCGACCACGGAGGCAAAGTGTGTTGTTTTACACTACCGTGATGTAGAGAGTGGTATATTCCCTCGAGTCCCGATGGGATTTATCCATGAAATGATGGAGGATATGACCCATTTTTCTTGGGCACCATCATTCTTAGTGCAAAAGTAAAGGGAGTTATGGTTCTATGGGAGGTTTTGGAGGTTCGGTTTGTGTTTCACCTTTCTTTTACATTACTTGGGCATATGATCACATCATATGTGTGCATCTAGTTGGTATACGTCGACTACGATGCATTTGATGCAAACTTGATTCAAGTTAGATACGGGCATTGGGTGGTTATTGTTGGAGAGCGCAGGATGTTGGGGCTACACACGACGTGGCATACTATAGGAACATACTAGAGGGGTTGTCTTTAGTGGACATCATTTGGAGGCCATATGTTATCTTCCCTTCATATAGGCTGATGGTAGTACATTTGGATGAGCTATAGCTATTGAGATGGATAGAGGGGTGTCATGTCAAAGAGCACGAGATGATACCCATAGATAGGGTAAGATGGTAGTTTGGGTTTCCTTAGGATGTGCCTCCACCCTTCCCTCAGTATTGGAGAGACAACATGGAGAGGCATATACCTCTACCACAACCGACAAGCATGCTGGGGGTAGGAGGAGCACGTAGTGGACTCAAGTGGATTGATGAAGCTAGAGTTACGATATATATATAGGTAGTACCACCAAGGCCAAGGAATCTAGACTTGGATACCCATTACGCTTTAGAGGATACTTTACATGGGCAGTTGCCTCTTTACGAGCCCGCACTACGGTATTACAAGGTCTAAGGTAGAGGTGGCCACATTACAAGAACATGTAGCAGCCTTTAAGCCCATGTTACACAGGGACAAGCACCCGCACCGGGTTTGGTTGTTGAGGGGGACATGTGGCCATCTTGGAAGCATAGGTAGTAGGTTTGCAGGGCTAGTTGGCCACTACACAGCACAAATTGTGACCTTACAGGCCCATGTCACAAAGACATACACCTTCACAGGCCTAGGGATAGGGTCCCATTTTATAGGAAGCGGCAGGATAGGGTCCCATGGTACAAAGAGGAGGGAATGGGTCACAAATATAGGGCTTAAGGACACCAATAACAGGACAAAGCTTGTAGGTTATCATGCGAGACCTATGGCACCGCCATAGAAAGGTCAATGGCCAAATTTAAGGATGCCTTGAATCGGCCAAGTACTACCAAGATGATTTGACTTATGCCAAGATAGATGTCCCTTCATATGTAGATTACATGGTACAACAATCCTTGAGTGAGAGGACGTGTTCTCACACACATAGTGTAGAGAGTACAAGGGATCAACGAGCCAAGAGACAGGGTCAAGGGGATGCCACTAGTTCACGTAGGCCCCACCCAACTCTAGACTAGGAATAGTTGAGGGCTAGACCCATAGAGAGCAGAGAGATGATGGAAGAGCGTTGGGCTAGAGGAGAGAGGAGGAGGAGACAGATAAGACCTTCCCGGACATCAAATGGGCCGATGAATGATGTCGTCATTTTTTTATTATTTTTGATATATATGGGCCTCGCTTTCCGATGATAGTGAGGTTGTACACCTAGATTTTTTTATCTTTTTTTTAATCATATATCATCCCGCATGCCAAACATGGTGAGGTTATATATGAAAGTTTTGAGATACTTATATTATTTCATATCTGTGTATATATGTATTGATACACATACTCTCCCATTTATATATTTGATGATGTTTATTGGATGGATGATGTACTTAGATTTAATTTCCATTATTATTTGTATATGGATGGAAACTAGGTGGATTAGGCTTGATGGAGTCGGTCGGTTTAGGCATGATGGAGTCAAGTCAATTTAGGCATGATGGAGTCAAGTTGGTTTAGGCATGATGGAGTCAGGTCGGTTTAGGCATGTTTTATTTAGGTCGGTTATACATGATTGAGTTAGGTCAGTTAGGCATGGCTTTGATAGTGTTTTGGTTTTGATTTAATTTCCAATTTATTGGTAACATGGGAAATAAATGATGAGTTATATGTATGTTATGGTGTAAATTTCTAAAAAAATTGATATGATAGAAATGTGGAATGATTGATTGGATGTTTTTATGATGTGGTAACATGGTAGATATGTATGTGTGGTAAATTTCCAAGATTTTTGAAGAATGGAAACTAATTACGGTATATTGTTAATAGAAAATATGTGGGGAAAAATGGTTAGGGTAAAGAGTGGCCGAGCTAACCTCCAAGGGCCCCATGCCCTAAGAGTGATGCCTACATAGCCCTAATGAAAAGGAGGCCGATGTAGTTCTCCCATAATCTAAGGAATAATATGATGAATTATGTGAATGGGTTTTTAGGTTTTAGGCATGATTGAGTTTAGGTCATAGGCATGGTGGAGTCTCGAGGTGATAGGAATGGTGGAGTCTTAGGTGATAGTGGAGATATTTTCAAATTTAGGTGTCGATGGTCTTGTCCGATATAGGGTAATCAATAAGTAATGAATAAGGTGAATGGTAAGAGGTGGTAAAAGAGCCGCTTATTTGATAAGAACCCTAATAATTCTACCATACCCAAGATGGGCTTATGAACGTAAGACCCTAAAAGCGGTTTCATAATGGATGATTCTAAAGGTGAAGAAGGTCACATGATCATGAAATGTCACAAACTACGGCGAGTCCCTTGACTAGAGAAATTAAGGTGAAAAGGAAATGAGGTTAAAATGGGTGGTTTAGCGTAACTTAGTGTACGAAAACTTGTCTACTTGACAAGAAACCCATGATCAAAAATAGGAAATTCCACGACAAACAGCTTATCATTTTTTCATTTTTTTGTTTTTGATATATTGATCGATGTGGGAAGTCTATATGGGATGAATATATTATCTCCTTGAGTTCTTCGTGAAGCCTGATCGATGTGGGAAGATTCTAAAAATTTTAATGTATTGTTGCAATGACTCGCATATAGTTTTCCTTCAAGGAACAATCTGCTTATAGCAAGGAGGTAGAGAGAAGAGATGTCCTTTTTTAGGGAGTCATATTTTTGTTGGAAGTTTGACTCAAGGAGTTGCATCCTATTTTTTTTAGATGTTTAATTCATGGACAACACTATAGAGGAAAATTAGGTTTTGTTTAGAAGACAAAACCATAGCACACATAAGTGAACTATGAAAGAGATAGTTTCAAGTGATGAATGACCATGGGATTCCATCTTTGAAAAATATGAAAATTATCCATGAGAATCACGCCATGAGTATATCTATGGTATTGATATTGAAGATAGGTTTGAAGGTGATAGTAATCACATGATTCTTGTTTAGTCATTGATCCTCAAAACAGTAACATGAAAGGTGAATGGTTCTCAAAGGACGAGCGATCAATAGAGAGAAGGTGATATATGACTTGATTTCAACAATAAAATGGTCTAAGATGTAAGTTATTGAGGGCTCAGTTTGGGTTTACCTTTAGGTGAAGACAAATGATAAGTACCCAATCCATAGGCATGAGTAACGGTATAGGATCCAAGCCAATTAGGATAAAATTTACCCCGCTTACTTTTCTCTTCTTAGGTTACATGTTGATTTTCCTTCAGGATGAGGTCACCGACATGGAAAGTTTGTTCATGAACACATTTTTCATAGGCACACTTGATAATTTTTTGGTAGATTTGAATATTCTCAAGAGAATTGAGATGACGCTCATCTAATAACTCAAGTTGTGCTAAATAGTCCTGGCAAAAGTCATCGTCACTAAGCATGTCTTGTAGTGAGATGCAGATAGATGGAATATGGAATTTGAGAGGTAAGAGAGCCTCGGTACCATAGACTAGAGAGAAAGTTGTGGTAGCGATCGAACTATGAATACTAGTGCGGTAAGCCCACAAGGCGAAAGAAATGTTTATATGCCAATCCTTCCTAGTATCGTCAACTATTTTCATGAGAATTTTTTTAAGGTTTTATTGGCTGATTCTACTTGGCCATTTATTTTTGGGTATTGAGGTGAAGAGAAACTAAGTTAAATGCCAAAATCATCACAAAGATTTCATAGGGTTTTTTTTAAATGTTATCTATTATCGCTGATGAGGTGCTAACGGACACCAAAGCGACAAATGATGTTATGGTTGATGAATTCACATATTTTCTTAGATTTTGTAGAAATGAGGAGAATGGCTTCTACCCATTTAGTGTAATATTCATTAGTAGTTATAATCCATTGATGGCATTGTGAAGAATGAGGATTGATCTCTCTAACAAGATCCAAACCCCATTGAGAGAAAGGAAAAAGGTCTCCTGTGACCTCTAAGGCATAACTAGGTTTGTGATGAAGATTGGCATTTTGTTGGCATTTCACACGATGTTTGACATAGTCGAACACTCGCGGTTTAGGGTTGGACAATAATAGACAAGGCGAAGAATGTGTTTAGCAAAAGCTCAACCACTAAAGTGGCCTCCATGAATTCCATCATGAACTTCCTTGATGGTGTAAGGAATTTCAAAACTTGTAAGGCATTGTAAGAGAATACCATCAAATCCACACTTATAAATGAGACCACTCATGATGACATACCGAGATACACTTTTAATAAAGTCACGTTTTCCATTAAAGTGAGATCGGCGCTTAGAATGGAAAGGGAAAGCTAGTTTGTAAATTGTTTATACCAAAGGTCACATGGGTCGTGTGTAACAGCTCGAACGAAGTTGACCTCATGAGATAAATAAGAGGGTGATTGTAAATCTTTATATTGTGACAAAGATTTTGGAGTCACCAGAGAAGTGGGTATCCGAGAATCTAGGAAGGCCATGGTATCCACAAATTGATTAGTGGAACATGGGGTGGTTTGAAGTTTGTAATACCAAGGTAGTCAAAATTATGTCAACGTGACATTTTCACCTTTGTAGCATTTCGTTACTTAAAATGGTATGAACAATTGATTTGGTTTACAACTAGTTGAGAGTCACCAAAGATGTTAATTTATTTAATATCTAGGGACATGGTAGTTTGAAGGCCTAATACGAGTGTTTCATATCCAGCGATGTTGTTATTGCAATCAAATTATAGTTTGAAAGATAGAGGCAAAGGTTCACCATCAAGAGGAATGAGGATAACACCTACACCACCTCCATGCTGACATTTGGAAAGGTCATCTGGTAAGTGGTATCATCCAAAGAGAGGGTAGCAATGGAGTTGTCACGGAAATTGAAGTTAGAGGGTTGATTCCCATAAAGAGGTGTGTTTTCTAGTAGGTCAGCGATAACTTGGCCTTTGACAAAATTTTGATGGATGAATGCAAGGTCAAGGTCTGGGAGAAGCATGAGCTAGTGTTCAACACGTTGATGTTGGTAGGGTTTGGAGTACATGTCATGTAGGGGATCATTGTTAGTGATGAAAAAGGTTTTGTGGTTGAGTAGGTAATGACTCAATTTAGTGGTGACAAAAACTAAGGCTAAGAAAAAAATTTCAGCATGGGTGTACCTATTTTCATAGTCCAAAAGGGTGCGACTTATGTAATAAACCACTTGCTCCATGTGCTACTCATCATGATGAGCAAGCATGGCACCTAGGGAATGGTCATTAGCAGAAATGTATAGGTAAAAAGGTTAGTCATCATTAGAAGGAATGAGCATCGATGGTTGAAGAAGGTATTTCTTTTAAGGCGTCAAAGTCTTTATGACATTCATCATCCGATTTGAATGTGATGTCCTTTTTGAGGAAATGATGAAATGGTTGACAGTGGTTGGAAAGTTGAGAAATAAACAAATAGATAGATTGCAACTTACCTTGAAAACTTCAAAGTTGATGGATATTATTAGACAGAGGCATTTCAAGAATAGCTTGACTTTAGTAGGATCGACTTCTATGCCACGTAAAGAAATGATGAAACCAAGGAGTTTTCCTAAAATCACCATGAAGACACACTTCTCAGGTTGAAGGTGAACAAAATAATTTATAAGTCTATCAAATATGACCTTAAGGACTACCAAGTGTTCGACTCGATGTTTGGATTTGTTAAGAAGATCATCTATGTAATTTTCCAATATGCGATGCATGATGTCGGGAAGATATAAGTCATGGCTTGGTGATACGTAGCACAAGAATTTTTAATGCCAAAAGGCATGACTTGAATAGAAAAAGGTCCCCAACGAGTGATGAAAATGTTTTTGTGTTGATATTCTAGAGCGAGTAATATTGATTATAACCTAAGAAACCATCCATGAGTGATAGAATCTCATAGCCAGTGGTGAGATCAACTAGTTGGTCAATTCCTAGGAGAGGAAATTCTTCTTTGGGGCAAGCGAGGTTGAGGTCACAAAAATCCATGTGAATGTGGAGTCCCCTATCACTTTTGTGACAGGGGACGATGTTATAAATCTATTAGCGGTAGTCAATGGGAAGGATGAAGGAAACTAAGAGGAGGCGTTGAAGTTCTTCTTTGACCGTAAGAGTAACGCAAGGATGTATTTTCCATAGCTTTTATTTTATGGGTTTAGCATCGAATGGTTATGATATTGTGGACCACAATGTTTGGGTCAATATCAAGCATGACAAGATAGGACCAAGAAAAAGCATTGCTATGGGCCCAAATGTGGAAATAAGTAAAAGCTTCTTGTTCAAAGAAGATCTAAATATTAGCCTATCTTCGAATGTGAGGGTCGTCCCTAAGTGTTAATGTTGATTTTAATAGTCGATTCATTCAACATGGTTTGCATCTCAGTAGGTAATGATCAGTGAATATAAGAATCTTCCACACCAAGGTAGGTGAGTATAGACTCATCATCCCGACATTGAATTAAATTTATAGAAGGTGTATCGGCATCGATTATGTCGATATAGGAAGAGAAGAGAAGAGGGAACTGTTGTCAAAATTTTCCTCTTAGGAAAAAATGGACAATGAGGTTAAAACAACACCCATATTTTCAAGCTTTGAGAGCCTTGTATGTTATTCCATAAGGTTTCGGGATCTTCTGGGGTTGTTATTTCTTTTATGTCTTGGAGGTTCAAATTGGTCGCGGAACAGGAAAATCATCCCTACTGGGCCCACCTCCTATTAAAATGATAAAAATGATAAATTATATTTAAAAGGGTCTTATTTCATTTTCACTACCCTCTAGTTTTGATAAAATTCCAAGGGTTAGTGCAGAAGGTTGAAAAAATGTAAAAGATGGCTCAAGGAGTTATAAGTCGGGATAGCTCAAGACCTACTCGGTGAGCTAGTTAGTTGATTACACAAATAAATGAGCTACTTGTTTTGACATTGACCATTGAAGAGTAGCTCTAAAGGTATTACAAATCCCGGACTTATTGAGATTTAATGGATTCTTGGGTTTTAGCTAAAAACATGAACATGTGAGCTCGATATCATACAAGAGGGTCAAGTTATTGTATTATCTCGGGTAAGCTTGTGGATGGCTCGGTGAGCCAAGATGGTCACTACTCGGAGGAAGAGTTGGTGAAAAAATCGGGCATGGTAAGATTTCGAGGAGTTGGAGGACAAAAATTGAGCTCGGTCATGAATGGATCAGTCGAGCTTTCTTGGGGCTAGCTCGGTTGAAGTGAAGAAACATTACAATGGCCCAAGTAATGTTCATGGCCAAGTTAAGTAAGGCATAGAGAAACATGTAACCTCAAGAGCCAAGGTGGTGGTGTACCACAAAGTGACTATGAGCCAGGGGTCCAAATTGGTAGATGATCGTTATAGTAAGATGAGTTGATGAACCATTTTGGAGCTCCCTCCCAAGTCGCATTTTCAAGGCCACGATGAGTTTTTTACATGCTCGGCAAGACTAGAGTTTGAGGACCGAGAGATGATTCAGATTGGGCTCGATTCGAATGAATGCAGCAAAGCCACATCGGTGAAGGATGATGGGAGGATCCTCAACTCGGTAGATTGAGCTCGGTTTTAGTGTTGATGACGTTCAAAATTGCTAACATGGACAATTTAGACCTATGATTAATGGGTGATCTTGGATGCAAATGTAGATGTCTCGGTCTTGGTAAGATTTGATCTTAGGGTGAGGTTGCAGAAGATTGATCTCACCATCATAGTGGAGGATAGTTGCATTGTACATTGGCAAGCTCATTTAAAGAACCTAACGGCTCAAAATATCACAAAGGCTGAGTTCTCAACAAGTCAAACAATGAATGAGTCAGGGCAGAGAAGATAGCATGAATCCAAGCTCGTAGGGCTCTTGGAAGATGAAGTGAACCAGTTTCGGGGAGACGAGTTTATAGGAACCATGCAGAGTGGAGCTTGGAAAGTTCCTCAAGTTGGTGATGGCACGTTTGAATTTAGTTAGAACACAAAACATCGGATACTAGCTCGGTTTGTTGATCCCTGAACAACAAGTTAGTTGAAGGAAAATTTTAGGTCGAGCTCCATTGTAGAATCGATGGGCTCAAACAAAAACAAAATGCATATAAATTCAGGTACCCAAATAGAGAGCACGAGTTCGGCCACATGAAGAGGAGCTTGGTGAAATAAGCTCAGAGTCATATGGATAGATTGGTAGATCAATGAAGGAGCCAACTCGTGGAAGACAACAATGGGCCAAGTTGATTGTGCATCGATGAATTTAACAACGTATTGGCATGGGAATGAAGGATACATCGATGCAAATTTTTCACAGAGGAAACACAAGATACTCTAGTACTTTGGGCCTACATTACGTATAAATGGAAATTGGATCGTCCAAGAGGAGCAAGTGTGGAAAAATATTAAGCATACAAGTCATCCATAGCATGGCTTGACTCCCAAAAGCTTGAGAGTATTTAGGTCAAGCTATGAACTACCTCATGTCATGGAGAACAAGAGCATTGATATGGAGCTCACGACTCATCGTCTAAAGCTAGGTGAAATAGAACTTGACGATCTCACGGAGAGGGAAACAATTCAACAAGACTAAGAAAGTCGATGGATGTCGAACATGGTGGGCTACATGGAAATTTTGAAGCTTAATCAAGATGGCTTGGAGGTTGGCAACGGACAGTGAGTTCATAAAAGAATGGCTCAAAGGTGAGCCAATCGAATGTGAAGCAAAGATGGTGAAGGTTGTGCCATTTCATTTTTCAGAGATTTTGGTTTCAAAGACTCCCCTAGTGAATTGGAGAGAGAGTTCGAGGAAGATCCTGGCCTAAAACCCGAAACTCGAGATTTTGGAGTTTCAAATTTTTATCTTTTCAGGAGTTTAAGCCAAGTCGAATTGTGTCGGGTCATTGACACATGGAATAGTTCTTCTCCAAGTCATTAGGAAATAGCTCGAGTCATATGGTGAGTCACATTTAGGATATGGCTCACATTTCTGCTTTCGGGGATGAGGAACTTGAAGATGCCAAAAATAGGTAGTATGTGCCCGAGTTGGATGCTAGGAAGCCACATGGAAACTCCAATTCGGGTAACAAATAAGAACTCACTGGGTAAGTCACCGCATTAACCAATTCAGAATCAATGCATACGTGGTGGATATTGAAGTTAATGAGTGAGTCAAATCTTGAGAAAGAATGGGCAGTTGTGATAAGATTCCAAAGCGAGGTGTTCGATGTGGTCATCACTTAGAAGTTAGCCCAAACATGGAGCCGAGTCACTAGGTAGATAAATCAATGATGGAAACATTTCATTAGATGGATACATATCTCGACATGAGTATTGGTTGACATGTGCGTGTCCAATAGCTCGACTAAGTGAGCTATGTTGAATTTGGTTGTCTCAATGCAAGGAGGACGGGTGTGTCAGATGGTTGTTGATAAAGACATGTAGTTCATCGAATAAGCCATGTGGGCTCAAAAATAGGTAATTTATCTCATCATGTGATGCTTAGAGAGTAATCTTGAACTCTCCATGTGATGAAGACAAAGATCCAACCGAGTCAATAATGGGTCAGCACACGTTATGGCAAGCCATTTTCATAAACCTCCTAAAACTCTCCTACATGCAAGAAATAATCCAAGGGGTTTCATCAAGGGCACAAGGTGCTGCGAGAAAATATATTTAAATATTATTTTTTATTAAATGGAGGAAAAAATTCAACATTTGAATTTATGCAAGCATCTTTTGGAGAACTCGAGTACATTTTCAGGACACGTATGCATGAGGTCACAACTTTTTCCCTAAGTTACTGCTTTTCACAAAATTATAGTCATTGGAATCGGGAAAACAAGAACTACGTGATGGAATCATCAAAGGATGAATTTTTAGAAGTTTTTCATTCCAAAATTTCAGGTTTTCCTCATTCCTTGAGTGTTTCCTCGAAAGGTGGAGGTGTAATTAATGGAGCAAACATGGCCAACAATAGTGATTAATTATTTCCTACATTCTAGCCTAGATTCTAGGGTTTCTCCTTATTTCTCTCACCACTCAGCAAGTTTTCTATAAATGTAAATGGGGTGCTTATTAAAAATAAATTAGACACTTTCAAATCTTCCCCTCTCTTCACAAGTTGAGATGTTGTGAATTTGTAGGCTCTCAAGCCTTTCTTCTCAAATTGTAATGGTAGCCTATGCCTTTTCCTTGATGTAATGATGCACTGTACAAGTTCTTGAAGTAATGGAAATTATGTTTTGTGATCAGTTATATGTCCTTTCATGATTTTGTTGCTTCTATTTTCCTCTCTCATGTTTGCAGGTGAACTATGCAACCAGGGTTTCTTTTGTAAGTTTTGGAAGTCATTGTGCTTATCAGGAGTGAAGTATATGTAAATTGGGTTTGTAATGCATGTTCATTCTTCCTCATGATCATATTTATTCCTTGGCAAGATGGAATTTTGTCTAGCAAAACCCTTTCTTGGTGCATCACCACTTCTAGCATAGGTTTTATTTTCTTGCAAATCTCTCCCCTAATCCCTTGAAATGTTAGCATAGGTCTAGTTAGTCATTTATCCACCTTAGAAGTAGTGTTTTGTTTAGTTTAGGAAGAGGAATCGCCTTCTTCGGAGGTTCACCTCGAGCCCAAGTCCCACAGCTTGAGAGGTGATCCCATGTTACCCAATCACACTAAATGTCATGTTCACTTTCAGGCCATTCATGGGGTGCAATGATTTCATGATAACAAGAACCTCACCATCGCGTTGATAATTCAGAGGTCCCATGGAAATTTTATTTATGAAAAAAATTAGGAGGAATATATTCGGATCTATGGACTCTGTGGGTGAAGTTGGTGACGCGTTGGTGAATGGGGTGGAGAATGTTTGTCTTCCTCAATGAGGTTAATGCTTTCCTTCTTGGAAGATGGTGTGGTAAAGATAATGCCACCGCGATCATTGTGTTTGCAAGTGGTACATGAAATGACAAAGATGGTGGCTTTGTTCATAAAAACTCGAACCCAAATCCTTTCCATGTGCAAAGAATGAAGCAAAGTGTGGGTGAAGTGGTGGTTAGTAAGAGATTGAAGGTAAGATGAAAAGGGTTGTGTTTGGGATGGAGGTTTGGGTGAATAAGTGGTTGTATCAAGTCCCCCATATGTTAGGTTAGTGCAAAGGTGGGGAGGACCATAAGGGAAAACATTGCCTACGTGGTATTCGTAATGAGGATTTTGCATAGGTTTCCATACTCTTACGGAGTGAGGAATGTGTCAATATTATATAGACGGTACTCCCCTAGAGTGAGGTGTTAAAAAAACCTTCTAAGGGATCGGTAATAGATATGTGGGTAGCAGAGAGACGATTCACTAGATGATTGGAAAGAAGGGGTATTGGTTGGTTGGGAAGTAGATGGATCAGTGGAAAAGTTGTAGCCCCATGGGGAATAGAAGAGTTAGGTATGGAAGAGGTGGCGGTAGCATTGATGGATGGGATCATGGGTGAAGGAGAAGTGGGAGTAGTGGAAAATGCCTTGACTAGTACAAGTACATCGTAGAGGTCAGTACAACATGTTATAAGTTTTTAATGGTGATGGGTCGACGGGAATGGTATAGTTATGCCCTTCATGTTCAAATTTTACACAATAGTGTAAAGTTGAAGGGACACAACCCATGACGTGAATCCAAGGTCTTCCAAGCAATAGGTTATACTGAACTCTCCTCTACGATGTAGAATAGTTCGGGATAATACGAGAACCTACCCAAACATGGAGAATAATGGTGTCAATGGTGGAGGTGATGGCATCGTTGAAGGAGTGCAACATAACTAGGTTATTATGCATACAATTAGAAGGGATGCACATTTGATTGTATGTGTGGGAGGAGATGATGTTAATGCTAGCACCACCATCGATCATTGTGTTCAAAGAAAGGTTGAAAAATCTATGGAATGGGGTAAGAACAAATCAAGAACCCCAAATCTTTATGCAAACCCGATCAATGGACCATCGCTTAAGAAGTAAACAAGGATTCCTACTTTGTATACATTAGTTTGAAGCAAACAAGAAAACTTAATAAATATAATTACCCTTTATTCTTGAAATCTTAAACAAGTGAGCCTAATAAGGATCCAAGAAATCAGCTTTGTGCTTAAGAAAATTGGGATCTCACCATTAATGGCTTCAAGGCCAATGATTCTTCCCATTTACTCTATGGTGTTTTACGTGTTGCAAAGGATAAATAAAATAGCTCAATAAGATGAAATAAAAATCCTAATCCTTGTAATAATACTATATTTTATGTTAGAGGGAAGAAGTGTTCCTATAAATGAGAGGGGGTACTAGGCTATTTATAGTTTTTCATTTGGGAAAGTGGGAGATTTGGGTGCATGTGGGACAAATAGAAAAATCTAAAAATAACTTTTAGCAAGTCAAAGTAAGATTTGACTAGGTTTAGAAGAGATTGACCATGATTAAGACTAGTTAACCATGTTTAGAGAATAATTAGGATTTTGAGAGGGTTCTCGAGAGGTCTAATCAATCGACTAGAATGGATTGATAGTCTAGAGGCTATTAGAAGTAGCTTAGAAAGTAATTGGAAGATGATTTAGCCAATAAGAGGCTATATTAGCCTACTACTTGGTTTATAAGAGGAGTGCGTCCAAAAGGGGGTCGAGAAAGGGAAGTTAGATAGGTCTAACTAACGATATGTCATCAATTTATAAGGAGGAGAATAATTAGTGAAGTATTAGGAATAATATTGCTTTGATCAAACTACAAGTGTCTACAATCATGACACATTGTATGCGTATGTTATTGATATAGCCATAAATGAAAAGGGCATGATCGGAATCATCTTATCGGAGAGGTACAATCTCCCATCAAAGAAGCCGAGGCGAGACTTGAGGAGTAGGCATGGGGGTAGAAGAAGGAGATGATTTGGTAAGAAAGGCCACGTGGTGAGGGGTAATAATGGAGGCCACTGGTGTGGGGTCATTGGGTAAAACTTTAATGGATTGCAAAATCTCTATAAGGGCTTTCCTATGAGATTCAAAAGTTTGGACGAGATCGTACAAAGACATCTTTAGAGGAGATTGATGTAATTGTTTTATCATTGTGCGATGGGTGACCCCATCAGATATAGGGTATGTGGGTCCTTGAATGGTGATTTTGGGCACGGGTGTAGATGGTATATTGGGCACGGGGTTGGTTGATGGGCTAGTTATTTTTCCTTTTCCTTTATCTTTCTGGGTGTGGGTGGCAACTTGAACCATGTTAATTTGAGGAAGAGAGGTAGATGGAGTAGGTTTTCCATGGAAGGTATAATAGCATGAGGAAAAAAAACCTAGAGGAGGGTAAGAGCCTTTTGAAATGAGTAGGAAAACTGACATTTAGGTGGAGGTTTGTCCAACTCTCTGATACGGACCATGTTGATCTTGAATTTTGTAGGTGGAAAAAAGGGTTTGGGGTGGAGATGTTGGTCATTGAAGAAGCAAGGGATGATGATGTGTGGTGATAGGTGAAGGTGGAACATGGTCCTCATCAAGAAGGTCATCATCATCAAAATTTTGTTGAGGAAAAGGTTAGATAAGAACGGGTTTTTAGGGCCTTACAATTTTCTATATCATGTCCTAGCACACAATGATAGGCACAAATATTAGTTTCATCAAAACCTTTTAGTTTTGGTTTGAGAGGATCGTAAGGTCGAAGCGGTGGTAATTTGATGACGAAGTCTCTAAGAGATTGGTTAAAATGTTGGCATAGGACCCTACTTACTAATCACTATGGTAAGTGAGCGTGGGTTTGGATAAGCGTGTGGATGATCCTGAGGGAAGAGGTTTTATAGGAGGGGGAATGGGTTGGTCCACTAGTTTGATAAGTGGTACTGTCACAGGATTTGATGGCATCTATTTAGGTAAAGGTATGGTAGAAGAGCTAGCACAAGAAGTTCTTGTTGGTTTGACTACCTTATTGGAGGGTAGTGGGTTTTTATCTTTGGGTTGCACCTTCTTAGGTAAAGGTGACACAGGAGTACGAGATGTAGAAGGGAGAGAATATGGTGGAAGAGAATAGGTTACCCACAAGGACAACCAAGTTATGGTGGAAGTGGTTTGTTGAGGTTGGGTGGATGGTATGGGTTGAAGTTGTATAGGAAAATTTGGGGTTATAGTAACTAGTGGAGGTATAGGTGGTAATAAGTTTACGGGTGAGGGTGAGGGTGTTTGTTGTGTGGGTAAATGAGGCATAACAAGGGCTCGTGATGTAGTAGTAAGTTTTTATCTTTTGAATGTCCTTAGGTAGGAGATTTTTTGATCGGGGTTGATGGATGGGGCCCTAGGATGGATGAAAGGGGTGAAGGTGACAAAGGTGTGGTAGGCAAGACTGGTGTATGCAGCCTAGAAGGTTGGGTCTTCCCTTTAGGTAGAGGGATAATGTTGGTGTGGAGTTGGGAAGATGCGGCTAATTCTAATTTGACAGGTGGGTGAGTAAGGCTTGATGTTGGCATGATACCCAAGGTAGTGATGGGTCTAGATACAGGTGAGGAGATAGGTGTGGGTAGGTTTTGAGGTCTTGGAATAGTTTTAGTTGTGGGTAGAGGTTTGGATATAGGTAGGGATGATGAAGAAGAATTCATTTCAATAGGCATGGTCAATGTCGATCTAGTTTCCGGAAATACCTTTGGGTAGATCGTGGAAGTATCTTTAGGTAACATTTTCATTTGGGTCAAAAAGGGGAGCCGAAGACATCCCCAGAGCATGGAATTATCAACATAATCCAGCGATCGTCCAAATGTGAAAACGAGACTCATGTGGAATAATATGGAGTTGGTTTTCTAGTAATTCCTATAAAATATGTTTGTGAGATAGGGAATTGGCTAGCCTCAGACTCTATGGGTAAAAGAGTCGAGATCATATCAATGGGGTCCTAGGATACTGAGGGAGAACTACCCCAATAAGTAGTGGCATGTCTGATGAGTCTCCCATGGGTAGGAGATATAATAGGTGGGGTGAGGTAGACTTCTCCTTGGTGGAGGAGAAGATGATGATGATTCTCCTGTGGATGGGATAATTAAAAGCGTTGACTGTTTGGTAAGTTGTGAGGTAGATGGTGAAATAGCACCAATAGAAAACATGGGTTCCTCCGTGAGAGCAAGGGGAGATGAGGGGGACTCCTCTTGTGGATGAAGGAGTAGAAGGGGAACACTCCTCTATGGGTAAAAGAGCTTGTGCCATAATTTATGCAATAGATGTAATAGGTGATATTTGACAAACGGCCAAGATGATATCAAAAACCACGTGGACTTCACTGACATTATTTTCATTGGATTAAGGTTCACTATTTTGATTAGATGATGGTTTATGGTTATAGAATGGATTTTTAAAGATGTGAAAATTTTTATTTTTCGGTGTGTTTGGGTTGTCCATGACGAGGTCTCCATTATCTATCATCTCTTGGACAATGTTCTTAAAATTTATGTAGTTACCGTCATTATGGCCTTTGACACGATGGTAATTACAATAGTCATGTTCCTTATACCATGCAGCATAGGATGGGTACGATCGAAACTTGTATGAGGTTTTATGGGAGGAATTTTAGTGGCTCTAGATTTAAAAATCATTTCCAAGGCTGAAGGATAGGGCTCTCCAATTGAAGTGTACTTCTCGCGCCTGCCAAAGCTAAAAGACCTAGACAGGGGAAATATTGGAAGAAGGTTGGGCTTGAATAGAAGGATAAGATTGACCCTCCTTGAGCACTACCATGTTGTCAGATCCTTTGGCCTTTGAATAGTTATTTTGAGGTTTTAAAGGTGAAGAATAATCATTTGATTTGAACGGGGAGTTCTTGTTTCGTAATTGGATTTTCTCTTCTTCAATGGCATGAATTTCCATCTTTCGTGCCATGGTGAACACTTCTTCAAAGGTTCTGAAGGTTTACACCTACAAAGTTGGTGAGATGTGTATGGCATAAGCTCTAGTGAACATCTCAATAAGTTCGGTCCGAGGTAGCCGGAACGTTAATTGATTGATAAGACTCTGCCAGGCGGGAAATGAAATCTGTGATAGATTCATCTTCATACTGTCATGTCGAATATAGGTAGGTCATGGTGACTTTCTTGACTATGATGATCGAGAAGTGTTATAGGAATTATTTTGCCACTTGGTTGAAGGATTAGATGGAATGTCTAGGTAAACTATTGTACCAATCTAAGTCGAGTCCTATGAGGGACATGGGAAATGTTCGTAAGAGAAGAGCATCATCATGGGTGATTAGGTAGCACCCATGCTTGAATGACTCGCAAGCATTGTTGTGGGTCCTATTTATAGTTAAAATGATTAAATTTAGGAATTTCCCAATGCAGAGGATATAAGAAAATAGGAATGGATGGATGAATAGGCTCATTATAGATTTTGTCATAGGTCAGGGAGTTACGAGAGCTGGAAACCGATGCTTATAATGTTTGCATCTTTTCCATCATCATCCTAATGAGGTCGTTGGTGGGTTGTGAGGAATGGGTGCCTCCCACAGTAAAGGGAGGTTGATGATGGGTGTATGATGTAGATGGCATCCCAATACATGGGGGTGTTGAATAGGAAAACTGCAGAGGGGGATAGATATGGGAGGAATGTACCTAAATAAGCTACATATGAGATTGGGGGTTGTTGATGATGCATGTAAATTGGTGGGGTGGTCGCGACGACTCTTGTGGTAATGGGTGGTAGAGATTGAGGGATAAAAAGAACCATATTTTGGAAAGGGGTGTGGGTTGCCAACACCGGAGGTGGTTGTGATGCAACTGGTACATACGAGGAAAAGGGGGAAAATGGGGCTATGCTTAAGGAAGTCGGTGAAGGAACAGATTGATGCCATAGGTGCAATAGACGTCATTGGGGTAGCAAGATTATTATAGAGTTAGAACCTCACTAAGAGACTACAGGGGTAATTCGGATGAGGGCGGTTCCAAACTGGTGGTAGATGATGCGGAAGTGGGTGTACAGTAGGAGGGATAGATATGGGCATGTCATATATTAACTGTCCTAAGGAGTCCCGGGTAGATGAGTGGGTGAGATAGTATTGCAGGGGCCAGATTCTAATCAAGGAGTCTTGTGAACTCCTCGTCACCAGTAGCAATGGGGATAAGCTGAGTCGATCCATAGGTGACAGGATGGATGGTGGTGATGGAATAGGTGGGAGTGGTTGATGGCTAGCATGAAATACAAGGGTGTTAGTTTGGTTGTGATTCAACACCATGTGAATTAGTGTTGACCTGGTAAGACTGTATTCTAGAAATGACATAGAAAAATAGTATAAGTAGAGAAAGACAAAGTCTCATGCGGAATCAAGTTAGTGTTTTGATTAAAAATAAAACATAGAAACCAACGATGGTCATTCTGACCAATGAAGGTTAAAGGGGAACCGACGATGGCTATGTTAACTAATATCCATCACTATAGAAAGTATTAATTTCAGCAAATGAAACAGAATTGATGAATATGAACTGGGAAAACTATATCTGCAGAGAGATATCAGAATGTTAGGTGATATGATGGTGTCCTAAGGACCAAAAGTAGAAAATAATAGGTGATGAAGGTTGTTTCAGGTAAAATAACCAAAATATCCAGAAGCCAACACCGGTTAGGTAAACCAATGACAATCAAATGTAAACGTGATGACAACAATGATCCGATTACTTACTATGAAATTAGAAGAAATGAAGAAAATGGATGTTTGTGAATTAAAAATAGATAAAGGATCAACCCAGAAGTTTGAGAATGACCAGATAAGGTCTTGACACACTCAGAAATAACTAGAATACTCCAGCTATGATGGGGAGTGTGAAAGGAAGAAGAAAAATGGAGAATCGTAACTCACACCTCAAAACACAAGTCAAGAACAAAGCTAAGAAAAACATGTAATCCTAAAAGTGAATTTATGTTTGTTTTAGCTTATGTTATTTAGACTAACTTGTGAATTTAGAACAAATTTTTTGGTTGGGAAGGCGTCCTACAAAGAAGGAAATCTAAAAGGTGAGGTTTCAGTTATATTATGGCGGGGCGGTCCTTTCTCTGAGGTGATGACTAGATAGAGATAACCAGTTGGGTACCCACTATCAATCCTCTGATTGTGTGATTGTTGACAGCTTCTTCTGGGTGGGATGTTGTTTAAGAAGATGTGTAAATTCAAATTTGTGTGGTTTGGAAAAGAGAGAGAAGAGATAAATGTGCTTTCTACGGTTCAATTATGTCAACCATCAGTTGGGCATGACTTCCAATTTTAGGTTGCCCTCATTTTTAAATGTGAGATAAAATGTAGCATACAAGGATGAAATGAAACAAATTTTAAACCCAAATCCACAAATTATATTCGATGAGAGCAATAATGAATAGGAAAGAGTATATATTTTACCAATGCAATACAAAATAGAAAGAAGTGTTTTTTAAATCCAAACTACGATTGTCACCGAGATAGATAGGAGAAGAAGAATGCTTCCAAGAGAGAAAAATTAATGTGAAATATATTTCAAAAATAAATAAACACAAAATGATTCCCTAAGAATGAATAATGCAAATAACCCAAATGGGTCCCACCGGAGTGCCAAAATGTTTCGTTGAATAGTGTGCGTACGTAAGAGAAAAAATAGATAAGGTAAGGGTGAGAAGGAATACCTATGAGTGAAGGTGGAAGGTAGAGTGTGTGCATTCTGATTTCTTGATTCAATGGTGATTGTGAAAACTTCCTTTTTAGGAGGAATTACCTACGAATACAAACAAGACCACAAAAGGAATATTAAACAATATATGTCAATGGACTTCCTAGCGTATGCTAGATCCAAGAAGTGTGTTACTTCCTAGATGGATGTCAATCTAATATTTAAAACAAATTAATGCAATAAGTAATATGAACCAATAATGTCCTACTGTATTTGATATGATTTAGGTATCTCATTCAAGTACAATAAACAAATCTAATCTAACAAGCTAGGTTATGATCAGATCTGAAGTCAAACAGGTAAATAAAGTGGTTGGGATAGGTCAGGGTCAAGCTTTAGGTGATTTGGGTTGTTTGGGTGAAAGGTATGAGGTTTCTATTATAGGAAGGTTTGCTATACATAGAGACCAATGACGATATGGTATGACCAATGTCATCTCGAGGGGAAACTAACAACGGTTCCTAAGTTATGACGTCGTAGGGGGGGTGATAGAAACTTAGTGAAGGTGGGTTTTGGTGATTCTCTAAGATTTCCCAAAGAATGAACAAAAATTGGGTAGGAATATGGCAATGCTAGGGGTAGATAGAGGTGTCCGGGTCGTATAAGGGGTTAACATGTTATAGGTGATTAGGTGGAGGGATTTTCAGGAGGGTGAGAGATGATGGGATGTAAGGGAGACTAGAACCCTCAAACAAACATGAAGAAACTAATCTAAATAAATATGGGAAGGTGCAGATCTAAAGGTACTTACTAGTGTTTACAAACCTGGTTGTTGGATGGAGGTGATGGTTGATCCATGTAACCGGTGGTCGGTTATTTAGTTATGCTTATCATAATGTTGTCGTGAATGCTTTCCTTTCATATCAATGCTTTGTTGCTAGTTCAGGGTGTCTAGATGTGCAGGAGTTCTCTAGTGCGTGATTGCATGCAAATCTCTCTTCTTCAATACTTGAATAATTCTTCCAACCTCTCCAACAAGGTTACCAAAAATAATAAATGGTGATTGACGATGGTTTAGGGTGACCGGTGTCGGTTTAGGGTTGACCAGCATTGGTTAAGGTAGGAAATCTTAGGTTTACTAAAAATGACTGATCTTGGCAATGTTTTTGGTCAACTCTGTTTATTCTCACGGATTAAAACAAAATGTTATGCTTAGATAAGTGGGAAAATGGTTAGAGGGAGAACAGCATGTGATTTTAGGGTTGAACTAAGTCTTAGTTAATTAAGGTAGGTAGGACTAAGTCTTAGTTAGTTATGGTGAGTGGATATTGAGTCCTAGTAAAAGGGAAACATGCTAAGAATAGGTTTATGATGAGGTGTCTAGGTGAGGTGGAAATTTGTTTAATTAAGGTAATTAAATAATTACTATTGTGAGCATGGGCATTAATTTAATTATGGGTAACTAAATTAATATACATGTGGGGTAAAGGGGGAGTGTGACCTAAATTTGATGTCTACAATGCCTTCCTTCAGGAGTAGATCACATGCCAAGTGTCCATGTGGTCCTTCATCAGTGAATGTTTATCTTGTTTTGAGCTCTCCACTTTCTATAATGATGTCTTCTTAGGAATATTCCCTACATGGAATATTCTTTTCTTGACCATCAAGTCTCTAGGCTGACACCTTATCCACTCAAAGATGCCTAGTTAAGTCACGTTTTCCTTAAGTGCCTCTAAACGCCGAATATGGCTAAGTCCTTAGATCCTATGTATTGTCTCACCATACGCGCCTAGTCTCTACTAAACCCTTATTAACCCTCTTTTTCCTACGCACTTCTCCCCAAATGCCATTTTATTTATTGCTCCTACATACACTCCTTTTGGTACTTAGCCAATAATTTGGGGTACAACACCCCCACTTTATGTTGTTGAGATAAATATTGATAACATAAAGTAGATAAGAGATGCATACACGATAACCATGTATATCAATGCTTTGAAAAATCATGCCAAGAGACAAGGAAAAGTGTGGAGTGATAAAAACGTGAAGAATGGAAACTAACGAAGAGGAAGTACAAAAACGTGATGATGAATTACCCTAGGAGAGATTATATGTTTATATTTCACAATTGTTCTAATTATTGATGTCAATTTTTGTGTGATTGATGATTCAGTTGATGTTATTTATGTGATATTACTATTTCTTCCCATAAGGATGGACTTGTAAAAGAGAAGAATGATAAAGTAGTCAAATACATGTGTATATGATCAAAACGCAGTAAAACTTATGTAAGAAATGTGGGAAATTTAAAAGGAACATGTGCACCAAGATACACACCCAAACCTGGTAAGAATGGAAATATTAACTTCTAATGTCCCACGAGGCATGCCATAACCTGTTATGTCAAAAAGTAGCACCCTAGGATTTGTCAATTGCAGATCCATAGCTTTTTCTAACATGGGATTGTCTCTCAAGTTGTGGGACTTGCTAATTGAGACAAACCTCCAAAGAAGGTTGGTTCCTCTACTTAATCCTAATGCTAAACTACTCCTAAGGAAAGAAATGAAACTATCTAATCCTAATCTATGATTCCAAGGGACCGGGAGAGAAAGATACATAAAAATGGAAATCCTAAGCTAACAAGAGGTGATAGCAACAATAAGAAAATGGTGGAGAGACACTCTCAAATGAGGTAAAATGGAAGAAAAATGATGAAGGAGAGGGAAGACATGAGTGCCATAGTCCAAAACAACCTTCAAACCTCCAGTTCCATGAAACACAACAAATTTGAACCCTACAAGGAGAACAAAAGATGCACAAAATACCTGCAAATGTAATGAAAGGAAAGAAATTGCAATAGAACACAAGCTAGGACATATTAATAGCCACAAAATAAGTATTTTATTGCTTTATAAGGATGCACAATACATTACAATGAAGGTGAAAGGAAAGATTCACCATGTAGATACTCAAATCTAAGGTCTACAACCCATAAACACATGTGCAACACTTGAAAGAGAATGCACAAGAATTACAAGAATGTCCAACCCCTACAAATGAGAACTACTTTACTATTTATATCGAAGAAGGAGAGAAGAGAAGGAGAAGAAGAGGGAAACTCATATTTCCCTTCTAACCACCAACAAAAAGAAATAAATGCCTATAAATCCACCTTTTATATTATCACATGACCTCCCATGTCTATTTTATCTTGTAGAATAAGGAAGGAGGTTGAATCATATCAAATTGTAATTTCGAAGAGATACGGAAGCCTCATTAATTTATTGATAATCAATCAAATCAAGTTACAAAGAATGGGTTGCAATATTTATAGATATTCTACACCCAATGTACAGACAAATAATAAGTTGCACAAGTGCAACTTAATTCCATAAGCTTCCAAAATAGATTCAGAAGCGAGGTATAAATAAGTATGTTGTTGCAACAATAGACCTTCACCTATGAAATAATCATAACCATATAATATAATGATAAACTACCTAATTAATAATATAAAATTACTCTTTACCCTAACATTACCCCCTTAGTTTTGCATTGCCTCAAGGGATAAGGAGAGGAACTCTATGAACAACTCAAATTTTTCATGTCTAAGTGAATTTGTGAATATATCTGCTCATTTTTCAGTTGTTGGGAAAACCTAAAGCTATATATTGTGTTACAAGACATGATCGTGTATGAAATGTACTTATACTGCAATTTTTTTGCTCTTTCATGAAAAACAAGATTGCAAACAAGTTTGAGAACACCTTCATTGTCAACATAAAAGGTGGTCAATTTTCTTGTGGTATTCCAAGTCCTTCAAGTATGTGACGTGGCCATATCACTTCACATACATCTTCACCAGTAGCACGATATTCAGCTTCTATAGAATAGTGAGAAACAAAGTGTTTTTCTTGCTTCCCATGATATTGGACTAGATCCCATAAAGAACACAAACCTTGAAGTGGATTTTCTTTCATCAATGTTGCCTGCATGATCTAAATCCAAATATCCTGACAAGAAGAAGTTGTCATTTTTATTATATTCTAGATCAAGATCCATGGTTCCCTTGAGATATCTCAAGATTAACCTTGCTTCCTTCCAATGAAAAACTTTGGGTTCTTGCATGAACCTAGATAGATAGCTCACTACAAAGATGATATCTGGTCTAGTGTAGGTCAAGTAAATGAGACTCCCAATCAATTGTTGGTAGAGAGTTCCATTTACCATAGGAGCCGGATCTCGAATGAGATAACTACAACTGCTTCTCCATATGTGTAGAAATAGGTGTGCAACCCATCATCCTAAATTTCTCAAGCGTTATCTTGGTATACTTCAACTGAGAAACAAATATGTGATTCTCCTTTTTCCATACTTCCAATCCAAGACAATAGTGCATCATCCCGAGATCTATCATGTCAAACTATCGGTTAAGATCTTTCTTCGTTGCATCGATCATCCTCACTAAACTATTAGTGATGAATAGATCATTGACATAGACAATAATAATCACAATCTCCTCCCTTTGGTTTTTGAGGTAGAGATTGGGATCGTATGGATTTTTAACAAATCCATGTTGTACGAGATGCTCATCAATTTTGATGTACCAAGCCCAGGGTGCCTATTTAAGGCCATATGGAGATTTCATGAGTTTATATACCTTTTCTTCTTGACCAAGTACAACATATCCCTCAATTTGAGTCATGTAGACTTCCTCTTGTGACTCTTTATTTAGAAAGGAACTTTTGACGTCCATCGATGGACTTTCTAGCCAAACTATGCAGCTAGAGTAAAGATCTTCCTAATCATTTAGATCTTATCTATGGGAGAAAATGTCTCCTTGTAGTCAATGCCTTCTTTTTTTTGCGTACCCCTTTTCTACTAGTCTCACTTTGTACTTTTCTATGGTCCCATCTTCTTTGTAATTTGTTTTGAATGTGCATCTCGCATCCAATGGGTTTCTTCCCGGTGGAAGATCAAAATCTACCAAGTGTTGTTTTTCATCACTAAGTTATACTCAAAGATCCATGGAATTTTTCCAATCTTTTGAATGTAGGGCTTCTGGACTATAGAGGGCTCATCAGATTTAATAAATCTACTCATCAAAGAAAATTTTACTTCTTCTCATGCTTTACTATGATTCCGTGGTCTAGTGGTGGATGTATCCGGTGGAACATCCAATCTTGTATCTCGTAGCATGCTAGTATACCACTTGGGCATATGCTGAACTACTCCCATGGGTCATGGTTCTATCTAATCATCACCATCATCCCCATCATCACTATCATCATTTGTGGGAACATCAGCTTCTAGTTTTACAATAGGTGAAATATCTACATTAGGTGAGTCTGAAGGAGGATTTTATGCTTCCTTCTTTAAAAACTCAATGTCTCTAGTTGTGTAGACTTTCTTGGTCTTCGGATCCATCAATCTATACCCAAGATTCTCTTCACTGAACCCAATGAAGATGAGATTTTGTGACTTCATATCCAATTTCATTTTGTTTTACTTGGGTATGTGCATACTTTCTTTGCACCCAAATACTCTGAGGTGTGTAATATATTGCTTCCTTTTTTACCATGCTTCTTGTGGCATTACTCCATCAAGAGCAACTATGGGCACTCTCTTTAACAAATACATTGTTGTCTTTGTTGCTTCTTCCCAGAATGTCCTTGCTAGTCTAGAATCATCGATCATGCATCGCACCATTTCCATGATAGTATGATTTCTTCTCTCAATAACACCATTATGTTTTGATGTGTGTAGAGGAGGCATTTGTCGATGAATCCCATGAGATAGTACGTAGGCATTGAACTCATAAATGGTGAATTCCCTCCCTCGATCTGAGCAGAGAGTTTTGATGTGATGACCATTTTCATTCTCAATAGCCAATTTGAACTTCTTGAAATTTTCAAAAGCTTTACTTTTCTTACAAAGATAGTATATCCACATTTTTCTTGAATAATCATCAACACAAATCATGAAGTACTTGAAATCCAGAATGAATCGGTTGGATTGGACCACAAATATCAGTTTGAATCAAATAAAGCTTACCATGAGCTCGATAAGTAATCTTTTAGAATGAAGCTTTGTGTTTTTTCTTATTAGGCATTGAGGTCACTTATCTATATCCTTTTGGAGAAATGGTAATCCTTTTACCATATTGTGCCAGTGAATTGTTTATAGATACTTAAAACTCGATATGAACAAATCTCTAATACCACAACTATATAGAGGTAGCGTTCTTAGCCACAAGTGTTTGATCATCTTTGTGGAAAAAATCAAGATGGAACATGCGTCCCATATTGGAGGCTTTTGTAACTATTTTTTAGCCTTGTAATTTGTCTCAAATTAAACACATTTTCTTGTCAAAATGACTATCAAAGTCAATTTTCAAGTTATGATCTAGGAGTTGAATAACTGACAACAGATTCTTTATTAACCCAAGGACATATAGTACATATGATAGTCTATAATTGCATGAACCAAGGGGTAGAGAAATGTTCCCAATCCCTTGAACTGTGTATGAAGAATCATCACCTAATGAAACATGGTTTTTTGAAGGCGTGTCCCTCATTGAAGTAAACCAGGTCTCGTGGCCTGTCATGTGTCGAGTGTCTCCCAAATCAACATATCAAACATCACTCAATGACATGGAAGGTTCACTTGATCGAGCAGTGTACACGTAGTCTTCATGATCTCGAATGTTCTTCTTTTTCAACAATGGTTCCTTCACGATGGGGTTTTCCTTTCCAGGTTCCCCTTTTCTACCCTTGATTGTAGTTAGAATGTCCCTTGTGAGATTGTTGGTGTTGAGGTCTAGAGTTACTTGATGAACCTTTCTTATAATTATTATACCAACAATATTTCAACGCATGTCCTTTTTGTAGATAGTACATTTCTTCTTTTGTAGTTTGTCCCCTTGATGTTGATTCTAATTTTTGGATTTGTTGATGGACATCCTTGGCAGACACTTCTATCAGAGTCATGGGAATCCTTAGGTTGGTGGGACGTGCATCCTAAGGAGACCTCCAGATTTTAAAGAAGCTAACTCTTATTTACGGGAGGAGATAGGAGTCAAAAAAATGGGAAGAAAGAACATGAAACAAACTAAGGTGATGCGCCAAAAAGAATACACCAGGAAGCCAATCGAATACACAATCATCTCAAACTACTTAAGCACAACACCAAATATTGCAACAACACCCAAAGATGCATAGTTTCTAAATGAAAATAAAGGCAATCAGAGGCAATAAAGATATGTGAATGATGAACTGAAACACCACGAAACATATATATTACTCCAATGGTTGTGCACAGTATTACATTAGAAAGAGGCAAGACTGCTATTACAAACTCAGGCAGAAGGCTAGAGTTCCAAGATCCCTACCTTTTATAGAAGAGAAACTTGTGACAAAGAGGAAAATATTAACTCTCCTAATGTCTAACTAAACTATCCTCTATCTCCTATGTCATCTATCTCTCATCTTTTTTTTTTTTTCTTTGAAAACTTCATTACAATTTATAGGGTGAGGAGGAGGTAAGAGAGAACTTTGAAACTCCTTTTCAACTACCCCTTAATCATGATAAATGATATGAAGTGACAGAAATAGATTTCCTCAAATATTTCTCACAATTTTCCCCCTTTGGAAAGGTAAGAGCCATGCCTATTTAATGCATCTTAATTATCTTGTAACCGAATCCCTTGAGATGGACTCACCTTTTGAGAAGAAACTCCTCTGGCTATTTATTACATAGCCATATATTTCGACCCTTTATACATTGGTTCACGGCCCCTTGATCAAACAAAGGTGCATATTTTGTAATGAAATGACCCTTCACCTCTGATCTTTTGAAAAAATCTTGAGCATTAAATCTTATAGATAAGACCTACTGAATCACTTGTACGTGGCAGGTGGCTTGTCATCTTTATGGCCTACTTTGAAGATGGAGTCTATTTGTGGCAAGATCCACGTGGAAGGCTCGTGCATCCTCTTGATTTTAATTTTCTTTATGGCTCTAGGGGTGTGCTGGGTGGACACTTGGCACCATCTATGGGCTCGCTGTCCTACTCCTTTGCTGGTCCTACGTGTCAGCTCCGTGGGAGTTTGATACTTAGTCTCCCCTTTGACTTCTGAAGTTGCACCAGCTTGACACTTGTCATTGTCCATGAGTTGTTCATTTCCTCTTTATAATTTGGTTAAGTCCCCTTTCTTGGGTGAAGATTTGGCTTTAAATGGGTTTCCCTTAGCCACAAAAATCTAAATAATAGTCTGGCAACTCACTGGGACCATTTAGCCTTGCTAAATGAAAAGAACCCATGATCTTCTACTATGAAACTTGTATTTTGAAGCCTCTGTGAATCTGATTTTGTGGCCTCCTTTAGGATTTGAGTGGAGCATTCATAATTACCACTTGAATTTATCTCCTTCCCACTCTCATATTAAAACTTAGTAAGCTTTTATTTTTCTAGGAGTAGAAAATTGAAAAGGGTGGCCAATGGAAACCTTTGGCCGATTTTAGTTGCTCTATATTTGGTTTGAAGTAAAAACTACAACTATCTTTAGCTGATGGTGATTTCCTTGCTGAGTCGGAGCCTTCGTTAGAGTTGGCACATCACTTTTAGAGTAATATAGAAGCAAGACTATACAAAAGACAAAACATACATGTCTCAAATGAGATATGTAGTGTGTGCATAGGCACTTATTCTACTGAAAGAAAATCTACTCCTACTCCTAGTCTAACTGGTTTTGCATAAGCTAAACAAAACCTGAAATGGGAAAGGAAAAATAGCTTCCTTTCCTTATAAAATGTGGCCATGTGAATAATTTGGCTATTGATATGGCCTATAGTGAGAGTGAAAAGATGACCTCCACTCTTTCTCCCACGATATCAGTGAACAAGTATGAATACCTCCTCTTGTTTATCTTGTGGTTGGAGGTGTTGCAACTGACCCTCAGGGTCTTGAAGATCATCCTCATGTTCTGAAATGAACATGATTGTTGCTGGCATTTTCTTGATAAGATACAGCCTAAGGCGGGGCTTGGTCCTACCTCCTGCTTATGTCCATCACTCTGGATCATATCTTTTGGATCGAGGCTCCCTTGTGGATCACTTTGAAGGGATTCATCTTGTTCATCTTCTTTCTGCTCTCCCTTTCTAGTAGCTTTACCGTGAATTCAGGCTCTTTGATTGAAAGCAAAAATCTCCCAATGATACTTTCTTCTAGAGCCTCTGAATTAGGTTCGCGAAAAGGTTATGAGAAACAGGTGGCCTCTATCATTTTTCTAATGAAGTGAGAGAATATGTGATTTCAACAGGCTCCTCTTCATCGAGACATTCCCCCAAATTTGATAAGCACTCGAGCTTATCTCCTTCCTCATTTATCAAATATTTATGCTTTGATGTGATGGTTTTGAAACTACAAATTCTCCATCATGTGTGGCTTCATTTTGTAGAATGGATCCCATTGATAAGGATTTTTCGGGGAGTTGTTTTGTGGGGAGGACAAATAGAGGCAACCTTTGTAACCTCTCCTCTATTGGACTGGTGACACGAACCTTATGAGCACGTATCACTTCCTACCATATGCTCCTCTTATTTTGGATTTGGAGCCTTTATTTGCTGGTGTGTGAGGTATAGCTGCTCGAAGATGGTGGTAGTGCAGAAATTGTGGTTTGGAGATGAACAAGGGAAGGATCCCTTGGTGGTAATGAAGTCATGATTGCACGACCTCATTGGATGAAGAGAAATGGGAGGCGTGGAAAGGAAGATGAATGAAAATGGATGAGAGGGAGATCTACGAGCCTTTGTAATGATTTGGTCAGACCCTAGGGAGTTTTGGATGTACTCCTGCAACCATCTTTATGGAAGTTTGAAATTTTTGAGAATCGACCAAGCTGATGCCATAATAAAGTATCACTCTAAGTTATCCCACCGGCATGCCAGAAAAACTATTGACGGACATCCTTGGTGGACACTTCCATCAGAGTCATGGGAATCCTTAGGTTGGTGGGACATGCATCCTAAGGAGACCTCCATATTTTAAAGAAGATGGCTCTTCTCTGTGGGGGAGATAGGGGTCAGAAAAACTAGAAAGAAAAAACATAAAACAAACTAAGGCAATGCACCGAAAATAATACACCAGAAGCCAACCAAATACACAATCGTCTCAAACTACTTAAGCATAGCACCAAAGATTGCAACAACACCCAAAGATGCATAGTTTCTAAATGAAAATAAAGGTGATCAAAGATAATAAAGATATGCGAATGATGAACCGAAAACACCACAAAACATATATATTACTCCAATGGTTGTGCACAATATTACATTAGAAAGAGGCAAGATCATATTAAAAACTCAGTGGAAGGCTAGAGTTCCAAGATCCTGCCTTTTACAAAAGATAAACTTGCGACAAAGAGGAAAAGATTAACTCTCCTAATGTCCAACTAAACTATCCTCTATTTCACATGTCATCTATCTCTCTCTTTTTATCTATATCTTTTTTTTATCTTTGAAAACTTCATTAAAATTTATAGGGTGAGGAGGAGGTAAGAGAGAACTTTGAAACTCCTTTTCAACTGCCCCTTAATCATGATAAATGATATGAAGTGACAGAAACATATTTTCTCAAATCTTTCTCACAATTTCCCCCTTTGGAAAGGTAAGAGCCATGCCTATTTAATGCATCTTAATTCTCCTGCAACTGACTCCCTTGAGATGGACTCATCTTTTGAGAAGAAACTCCTCCGGCTATTTATTACATAGCCAGATATTTTGACTCTTTATGCATTGGTTCATGGCCCCTTGATCAAATGATGCATATTTTGTAATGAAATGACCCTTCGCCTCCAATATTTTGAAAACATCTTGAGCATTAAATCTTACAGATAAGACCCTGAATCACTTGTATGTGGCAGGTGGCTTGTCATCTTTATGGCCTGCTTTGAAGACGGAGTCTATTTGTGGCAAGATCCACATGGAAGGCTCACGCATCCTCCTGATTTTGTTTTTCTTTATGGCTTTGGGGGTGCACTGGGTGGACACTTAGCACCGTCTGTAGGCTCACTTTCCTACTCCTTTTCTGGTCCTACGTGTCAGCTCTGCAGGAGTTTGATACTTAGTCTCCCCTTTGACTTCTGAAGTTGTGTCGGCTTCACACTTGTCACTTTTTGCACGAGCCATTCATTTCCTCTTTATAATTTGGTTAAGTCCCCTTTCTCTGGGTGAAGATTTGTCTTTAAATGGGTTTCCCTTAGCCACAAAAATCTAAATAACATGACTTTTGATAGGAATGAGGTTTTTCTTTTCCTTTTCCTTTCCATTTATGAGGAGAAGAAAGTACCTACTCCTCTTCATCATCTTTATTGTACATTACTTTCTCTTGTTGCATGTAAGTTTACCGGTGTTTCCAAACTCACTTGTCTGATCTGAAAAGTTGAGTGTTGTCACAAAAATGTGGTATGAAGGAGGGAGTACTCTCGAACAATGGGAATGATAGATGTATCAGTGACCTCCTCTCTTAGGGATAGAAGCATTTCCCTTAACTCTGCAACTCTTCTTAAGAAATCTTCTATTTTCTCATTTTGTTTGAACATCAATGTGTGTAACTAACTCTACAAATTTAGTATTACATTCTTGTTCTTGGCCTCATACACTATTCTCAACTTATCCCATGCTTCTTCAACTGATTTGGTGACATGAATTTGGGGTTGCACGTCATCAGCAAGTTGTCTCTGTTGTGTTGTATCAATTGTTGATCTAGTTACAGAACCATCCACAACATTCCAAATCTCTTCAAACTCAAGTTGTGTTTTGATTTTTGTCTTCCATGTTGCATAGTTATTTCCTCTAAGAAGTTGTGAATCTGGAAGAAATAATTTGGGGGCATTGGTTCCCATTTTGCAAAATCAACTAACAAAGGGTAAGGCTCTTATCACTCCGTATACGATATCTCAATCTATATATCGTCATTATGATATACCAAACCTTTCTATATACGTGCCCTTCTGATATACCTATCGGTACGTTGAATAAGCTTGCCCTTTCTATATACTAAACAATATCTCAAATAGCAATTAACGTACATGAAAGAATCATACGTGGTACCGAGACAAGAGATCGATGAAAGGGGTCTATGCGATTATTAACACCGCTCAAAGAAATATCCTCATACATGCACGTAAATTTGATATATACTCGGATAATTTCTCGAGTCTAGATTTAATTTGTGCAATTGTTCATGGAAAAATAGGAGGGCTCAAATTATATGCATTTTTCCTTATTACTCCATGTCAATTTAAAGGGTTGATTCCTAAAAGACATTGTTGTAGCTATTTTAGGTGTTATATGTAGTAGTAGTCATGATGGATTTACATGTAAGCCCTTCCAAGAGGAACTATTTATACCGAATGCTACAAAAGAGATCTGAAGATCTCGTGAGTGATACAAAACCAAATTTTCACTTATTTTGATTACAAAACTCGTAATTTTTAAATAGTTATAATGGTTTACATTTGATTAAGGCAACCTACAAATTAGTACAATACACTGAAATATACAATTAAAACCAAAATTTTGAAAAATTTAATGACAAGAAAAAAGAATTTGTTTTGCAGGGCCTAGTGGCCTTGAAGCTCAATAAAGCTCTCTAAGAAAAAAACCACAAAAAAATGGCTCAAAATGTAGTTTTTACGTGACCTCCCTTTAGAAAATGTGGCTCATAATCAAAAATATTCTTACAAGGAGAAAAAAATTGACCCTTTTTAGGGTTTTTCTCACTAAATCTAGTGGCTTATTTGGCTGCAACTAGAGGCTTAGCTGAGGTTTTTGACCTCTATATGTGGCGGTATGCTTTAAATGGGCCGCCAAATTCAATATATCAAAAACTTGCCTCGGGTGGGGTTGAACCCAAGACTTCCCCATCCTAAAGCCCTTAACCTATCCAACTAAGCACTCCAAGCGCATGCCACATAAAATGGAAGAAAATATTTTAAAACAAAAGTAGACAAGGCTAACCTTTAGGAATGCCAATGTGGCTTTGTAGGATGGTCTGCATGACAACTAGGTGGTTTAGGGTTTCCGTATAGAATGGATCCAAATCTCTCTATTTGAATGTTTTTTTATATTCCTTTGCAATTTTTTTAATTATATGCTCAAATGTCTATTATTGGTGCTAACTCCATTGATTTTTGTTTACAGGGTCAACTTTTTTTAGTTTCTTTTTGTATATATTTTTTTTATATGTCGGGCTTCATCATTGAGTGCCAATGAACTCGGCCCATCCAAGCAACATGTCCATAACTTGTCATGTGTTTTATTTATCTCCTTGTTTTCTACCACCACCTTTTGATGTTTTCTCATGAGATCTTAACATTGGTGTAGGGTCGATGTGTAAATTAAGGCTCAATGGAGGATGGACTAGCCTCAACTTGCCAGTGAGAGGAGATGGCTTGGTTTTGGATGTTGAGTATAGTTTGAATGAAGATCTTGGTCCTTAAAATAGGACTCGATTAGTATGACTTGCCGATTAGCATAACACGGTTGGTCGATGTGGTCGAAATGCCTATGAATCAAGCTCGGTTCAAATGTTTGACGTGGATTGGTGGTCATCAATAGGATGCAACTTGATAATAAATCCAATGCAGCTCGTTTTGGTGGGTGGATCTTCAACTTGTCCAAGAGGTCGAGTGTAGAGCTCTTGGCTCAATGGCGCGTAAACAACCACTCATTTTTGTATGAGCTCGATCGAGAACTCAATGTTGTAGAGCTCGGTGAAGACACACCTATGAATGGATAACTCGACCTTTCAACCTTCTTATCTCAACAGTAACTCTTCAATAGATTAGTCACATTCAATGTGGGCTCGAGAGCTCAGTCATACTTCCAAATTTGACAATCCCTCCAAATACGAGGTCTGCTGCTATAATTATCAAAGAGAATAATATCCACTAAATTTAGTGGTGAAACCCATAATGGGGAAAATTGATTTTTTATTGATTATCTTTTCTACGGCAATTTTTCTTGGTTAAGAGGACCAAGGAAAAAAAAATATTTTCTTTTACCTAGAATGGAACAGGGGGTTGTGGGGATGCAGGAATGTTTAGGAAGTTGTAGGAGACAACAGAGGTGCTCCTAGAAACAATATTTCTTTTTGAGGACGCATATACCACTACAACCTCTCTCCAACCTAGCCAAGATATTTAACTTTCTCTTCACAGTACCAAATTTAATTTCAGAAGAGGGATGGAAGCCTCATTAATTTATTGATAATCAATCAAATCAAGTTAGAAAGATTGGGCTACAATATTTATAGATATTGGATAACTAATGTACATATAAATAATAAGTTTCACAGGTGCACTTAATTCAATAAGCTTCCAAAATACATTTGGGAAGCAAATATAAACAAGTATGTTGTTGCAACAATAATGAAACAACAAACCTTCACGTATGAAATAATCATAACCATATAATATAATAATAAAATACCTAATTAATAATTAAAAATTACTATTTACCCTAACACAAATATGGGTAGTGGAGCTAATTGAGACCGCATACATTGATGGCTTGATTGACATTTTTTCCATCTATTAAACACCATAAAAATATGATTTTGATAGTGCCAAATCAAGGGCTCGAGAAGACCTTTCCAATGATATAAATTTTATGTGATTTAGAGCTTTGGATCAAAGGATATGGCCATTTGAATATTTTCCTATTGGGATGAATAGGAACATGACACATGACAAATTTTATTAGTTCAGGATTTCTCTGCCTATGTGTGCACTATCTTTTCCTTTTTCTTGTGTCGCATATCTAGTTGGGTCATAGGGTCAAGATTTCCTTCATTTTTCTTATTTGCATTTTACGGCCTAAATGAAAAGGAATCCAATAAGAAAACACCATGTTCCTCGGGTTTGTCAAATTTTATGTGTCCTTTACTAGCCACTACAAAGCATAAGCCAATGATATTGCTCCACACTCCTTCACAATTCACTTTTTGATAGACCCCGAGTGACCAAAGTGCGAAGTGTGAGTTAATAAGAAATCTCCACACCATTGGCTATGTCGTTGTGTCATAATTTTCTTAATCCTCGCGATGTCGATTGTGAAAGGTGAGCCAATAATAAGGCTCCACATATATTTTTATTTTCACTCTTGTCGATTTTTACTTTCTTTTCGTTGGTTTGGGGATTCTCTTTCACATCACAACTTCTAACTTGTGCTCTTCCTTTACCTTTGAAGTTCACCATGTTGACTTGTTGACTTTGTGCTATGTTGTAGTCCTAACGACATATGAATTTAGGTTTATTCCAAGGAATTGAGGTCCATGAAACCCAAAGGCTATTAATAAACCTATAATCTAGCCATGTGGCCCTTCACATCGTGAGCGCTTGAAGTGCTTGGCAATTTATATTTTTGATGGGTGAGTGAACATATGTCGGCCTTTTAAATAGAACTCACCAATGCTTTATATCTTAGTCTCCAATAAGTTTTCAAATTCCAATGGCTAGTTCTTCAGAGAGGTGTAATTTGACATCGTTCAAATGTATTTCCCTTAAAATGGCTAAATCCATTTTTAACTTTGTTAAAGCCAAAATAACCTTGGGGTGTTTTTATATAACAATTTTATGACCTCATGGGTTAATTTTTCTGCTAGATTATATCATTGGCTTGAAGCATCCATTGGGCATGGAGTCAAACTCAAAACTTGAAGAAATGATCTAAACTTGAAATTTTCTCCCCTGAGCCATTCTCAAACACTTTGCATGGACTTAGAGATGATCTAAAAATATAGCCAATTCTCTCATCATAAAATATTATAAATTGAACTTTATGACAATGTAAAAATTTAACTTAATTGTTTCACCCTACCTCCCGTAATCAATGATGAAGTTGGGCGCAAGCAACCTCGATCCAAAATGCATGCAAATTTGATCCTATAGCTGATTTGTTGGGACAAATGAATGAACAAGCTGAATTATTCTAAATATAATTTTAGTTTCCCTACATTTGATCTATGGAGTATTACAAATGTTCCTTGATACTTTGGAACTCTTTCTCTTCACATACTTTCTCTGCAATCCTTCACGATCAACATATAATGAGACCTTCCAAAAGTAGCAAAATTTTGTAAAGAACTTAGGGAAACTGAAACTACTCTATCAACAAGAAAATGTATTAAAAGAACCTAGATGAATTTGAAAACTAATCTACTATATACAAGGGAGGAATTTCACTTCAAAGAGAAATTCTTTAGATATTTCCCATTGACTGAGATCTGCAACTCTTCTCCATCCAATCTTGGCAACTAGAAATCATTGTTGTTCTTACAACCAGAAATGATGTAGGGACCACTCTATATTGCATCAAAATTTTAGTGTCTACCTAGTTTGGCCCTATCTACATCCCACTTTAAAACTAATTCTCCTTCCTATAAGCTCCTGGTTTTGGCCTTCTTATCAAAACTCCTCTTAATATGAGCTTGATCCTTTTCCTTTTGTGTACTACTATGTTTCTCATCTCCTCAAGCTCCATGAGATCTACAAACCTAACTTTCATGGCCTCAAACTCAAACAAATCTCGGTGCTTGATGATTTCTAATGCTAGTTCAAGAGATATTGGTAGCCTTGATTCTTTTCCATAAACCAGTTTGTAGGGATAGCTACTAGTTGATTTTCTGCGATTAATTCTATCATCCCACAAGGCTGAATTTAAATTTGTGTTCCAAATCCTCTAGTTTTCATCTAAATTTATTCTTATAATCCTCAAGAGATTTTAGTTTGTGGCCTCATCCTCCCCATTAACTCGGGGTAATAATTAGAATATGTTCTCAAGTAGATGTTATTTTTAACAACCCAACTAGATATCTATGTTTCAATGAAATCTAAAGCATTATTAGAAATTATTATGGATGGGACACCAAATCTAGTCACAATACCTTCATAAAATTCCAGGATGTTAGTCTTATTAGCTTCCTTCAAAGGCAAATGCCTCTATCCACTTGGTGAAATAATATGTGGCTATGAGGATCCACTTGTAGCCCAAGCTTGAATTTGGATTGATCACTCTGATAAAGTTCAATCCCCATCGCATGAATGGTTTCTCCACTAACATGGGATGGAGTGGAAGGGCTAATAAATTTTCTTTTCTCGTAAAGAAGGAACACTTCTTACATTTCTTGACCCATGAAATGCAGTCATTAAAGAGATTAGCCCAACAATACCCATCCTTCATGATCCCGAGGGTTGTTACCCTTGGAGAAAAAAAAGACATCCCGCTTCTCCATCATGGAACTCATGCAATACCTTCTCTATTTGATTTGTTTTGATGTATCTTAAGAGAACTCCATTTACATATTTCTTGAATAAAATTCCACCAACAAGTACATAAGGAATGTATTGAAGTCTAAAATACCTTATTTTGCATTTTTTCAATCCTTAAGTACACTTGCCTATTTGGAGAAGGTTTTTCATATCATGAGTCCAACAAGGAATAAGAAAGGCATCAACTGGTTGTTCTGGTCATCTTGAAGCACTAAAATGGTCTCTTCATCAGTTTACTAACCTGAAACTAGTTTCTCGTACAACCCCTTGCCTCTAACCAGCTTGGTCACCATGATATTAATGTCATACTCCATCACCTTAGTTATCCAAGTATCCCTCTTCTCATTTAGATCCTTTCTCAAGAGAAAGTCTTTCACACTAGCATGTGAAACTAGTAAATGTATTTTTTTGTTGGACACTAGATGTCTAAATTTTTCTAAACTCCTTATAACAGCTAACACATGTTTTTCAATGAATGAGTATCTCACCTCATAATCCTTAAGATTATGGATGAAAAATACAACAGGTTGTTCCAATCTATCTTTATTCACTTACACCAAGATGGCAAAGATTTTTTCACCACCACCAAAAGCATACAAGGTGAAGTCCTTCATGAAATACGTGTTAATGGCAGGTTGGGGCTCTGTGTAATTTCTTGATTTATAATTTCAAATTTTTCCTTTCCCTCAACTTTCCATTTGAAATATATGCTCTTCTTTAGCAAAAATTTCAAAAAGGCTTGGCAAGATTGGAAAATTTTGGAACAAACCTCCCGACAAAGATGATCCTTCTTGAGAATATTTGGATTGCTTTCTTGTGGGGCTTGGTAACGATAATGCAATAATGGCACTAAATCTCTCTGGATCAATGGTTAGTCCTTATTTAGAGACAATGTGGCCAAGGATTTTACCTTCATGATCAAGGAAGATACATATCTTAAGATTGAGATAAAGTCAAAAATTCCTACATATTTCAAATACATGTCTTAGATGGAGAATATGATCAAATGTATTCTTGGAAAACATTGTTATGTCATCAAGGTCCACAAGAACAATTTTATTGATCGGTCCCCTGAATGACATATCTATGGCTCTTTGAAATCTACTCCGAATTTGATAGACCAAATGCAATTTTCCTGTAAGCATAGGTTCCCTATTTTATAGTGAAGGTTGTAAAGAAAAAAATCATGCACTTTAAACATTATTTAGTCAAAGTCTCATACTACTATTTAGAAGGTTTTGAGTGAAGAAATTACTAATTAACCCCTGTCTTTTGGCCATCTTTTTTTATTTTATTTCATCATTCCCAACCTTTTACACACATGCCCAGTCATCTTTCATCACTTGGCATTATTTTAGCCTCGACTGAGATGCCTAGGCAAGTACTAAGGTGCCCATGGGTGATCTAGTCCCCGATCCTTTTCACACTTTCTCGCCACCTTTTGGGCTCTTTTTAGCCATTTTAGATCTTTATATTTTTGGTGGTTGGCCATTTTGGGGTTAATTACAAAATTAGATCAAGAGAACCCTATAAATATAAGTTTATGAGACCATAATGAGGGTCCAAGAACTAGTCACTACTACCATCAACCTAGTGTTTCATCCACTTCGAGATGATTTTCATCCATTAGATCCATCCCAAGGAAAATTTGGTTCATCTATATCACACTACATAGGGGGTTCTACTCTATTCCATGCACACATACTATTAAATTTTCTACATTTATCTATTTCTCGCTATTTCAAAAATTATGACTGGCGTAAGATCACCTAGGGCCCATTATGCACACACACACACTAGAACTACCTTTGGGTTAGAAATGTAATGCAGCGCTCTATAATCCCATTGTTGCGGAAAATGAGGTCATCCACCCATTCATTTGCATTCTTCTTTTTCAGGGTTTTGATACTTCTTGTGGTTTTCTCACAAGTATTTCCATCCTCTTGGATTATCAAGTGATACCTAGAATAGTGGAGAAAAGTTAATGTGACATATAACGAGGGTTTTGGACCACCTACCAAATCTTTGAAAATTAATTATAGATCTTTTGCACAAACCAAGTCACCCACTATGCAGACCATATTGCCCGTAGGCACTCCAAATCTAGCTAGATAGCTAAGATGCATCCTTTTTGGGGATTTTTCACAATCGTTCATGTTTCCTGTTCCTCCAATAATTTTTGCAACACATTCCCGCAAGATCATCAAATCATCTCGAGTTCTTTCCTCTTCTCTCTCGCACATTAGAATTAGCATTTATTTTTGCATAGTTTGTTGGGTCTTCTTTACTACATTTATTTACTATATTGACATGTCATTCTAGATTAGGTTAAATATCCCCATATCAAATTTTTAGTTAATCATTTTGGTGAACCCAACTCAATCATTCACACTTCTAGATTCTTCATTCATTGCTTGTCATCCTAGGGTTTGATCATCATGAATATCTCAATCAACAATTATTTTCTTGCAAATCCTTAGTTGCTACATAGAGTCAAAAATTTCTTGCTCTCTGCTCACATTCGTGTTGATATGCATCCAAACTCATTTTATCAATCCTTTTTCGATGCATTTTAATCACATATAATGTTCAATTCTAACCTTCCCATTGATGTTCACATTGTTGACAATGACCCACCTCTACATATCATCTCTTGCATTCATAATGTCTTATGTCATTCCTTGAAGTTATAGGTCTTTCCACTCATAATGTCAATCCATTTAGTATTTCACTACATGCTTATGATGTTTTTTTCTTTCCTTGTCTCGTTCATATTTGTATTTCCTATCACTATTTGTCTAAAGACTTTCCACACTACATTTTTCATTGTTGACTTCCCGAGTCTCCTATGATTGTCTTCTGGTAGGCCATGGCTTCATGCCATGTAAGTTTTCACCTCTACTATACATAATTGTGTTAAATTCTTACATGGATGCATTGAGTACATTTTTTCATGATTGTTATCCATTCTAGTATTGTGACCGGGCTCCTAATACTAATCTTCCTATTCCTAGCACTCCGATGTGACAAATGAGCCCCAACCTATCGAAGAACCACCACACTTACCACTATTTTATGGTACTATTTGTGTGATAGATTTCATTTCTTTTGTGTCACTTACTACTACTACTATTATGATTCCTTATCGGGGCTTTTCCAGTCTATGGACTTCTTTCTATCTCCTACACCTTCACATGTACCACCTGCACTAGTACGCCCACCATTCACTTGCACACTCTTCATGAATGACTCATATTGGGAACATATTCCATTTGATCCTACATGTGATGACACCATATGTACACATGATTGTTTGGATCTCTTGGGTTTTTATTTTGAGGATATCTATCCTACACCACACATTCCAACTCTTTATTGTGGATTTTTGCATCACTACTTCTTATGTCTTGCGTGTCTTTCATCTCATGGTCTATCTATCACACATTCCTTTCTCTTCTTCACTCACATTAGGGAAATAAGGTATTTATTATATTGGGGGCACTCTAGATCCAGATCATATTAATATCTCTTTCCCTATTCCTTTTAGATGCATCTTCATCTATAATAGTTCTTTCCTAGGTCATACAAAGAATCTCACTTGTTGGTATGCACATGGTTTCCCACTTCCTCCATTCAATGATGAGGAATATTTATTGGATATGTACAACTTAATCCTCAATGGTTAATTTCATGATCAACCATACACTATTTCTTATCAAGTAACCAATTCTTATCCATATGACTTTGACCTAGAGGATGATGATCTTCTTGATGACTTTACATGATCTTCTTGCACACACACTTAAGGCACATAGAATTTAGCACAACCCCCATTCTATCATACTAATATATTAATAAATCACATTCTTATCATTCATGCATACCTCAACTCACCATCATCTCATCTTGTATAAGTCATATATACGTTCTAGCTTCATCATTACCCAGGTGACACCGTGTTGCTTCGGTTCACACTTGACTCTTGAGGGATTAGTACACATGAACCCCACATACTACACAATATGTCTTACAAACTAATTCTATTCAAATATTGTGTCTCATACATCATACCTAATACTAGTCGTCATTATGCATACATCATACTTATATTATCTATGACTCTAGCATCATACACTACTCATCTTACATACTACATTACTAGTCTATTTACATGCATTACATGCTACTCTATACATTACACTTATAATGCATTATACACATCTTGAATAACACATATTTACACATTTCTACTTATCACATGGTCATTTATCATCTTCATTACATATACTACATTATCTTCTATGCACTGCACTCACTACCCTATGACGCACTTTAGTTCCTCGGTCCATACTTGACTACCGAGGGTTTACAAATAAAATGGACCTTACATTCATCACACATTTATCATTTGACCTTTCATCATGCAACATTACTAGGTTAGTGTCATACACTTTAGGCTAAATGGTCACCCATTCTATCATTTTGTAGTGGTATACACTTTAGGTTACATCACCACTCCCTCTTTTCATCTTGTCATTATAAATGCTTAGGGATAAATCATCACTCATCCATACAAATTATAGTGATATAAGCTTAGGATAAATCATAACTTATAAATTCATTTGGTCATGATATATGCTTCATGTATAGGGTTCACACACACATCGTCATTAGGTCGCATCTCATCACTACACCTACACATTCATCACAACATGTTAGATACAACACACACTTCAACCATTTCTCAATTGCACACTCTCGTATACGCTTCATTCTTGACTACTAAGGTGGAAAACTAAATTAACCTCACTGCATACATTTCTATTCACTTGGAGATCACATGGCTCCTATCACTCCATTTTGCATTCCATTCCATCCATCCACAAAATATTGCATATTATGGTTTCTTTTACTCTTGCTTACTTTTGCTTGTTCATGGTCACTTTATTACACATGCTAGTTAGATTACTTATATTTCATTTATCTATATCATACACACATGTGCATTCATGTCTTTTTCTAGTTATGATCACAGATATAGGTCTCTTACACATATTACAAATGCTCACCTTCTACTCTTCGTACACTTTGGATATTGGGGGCAACCACATTCACCTCTTCTAGACGTTATTGTTTCATTTTGTACTTAGCACTTTTCATTACTTGGTTATACATGCTTTTGACATACTAGTTATCTTTCTAACATGCTAACGGGTGCTTCATGTGTAGCATTTGTTATGTAAGGATATTTGCTTCCATACTTGTTTGTTACATTGTTTTTTTATTGTTTACTTTTGTTTGTGGGCATTGCCCTTTGTTTTATGTGCACACTTGTTTGTTGTATGCAGCCATGATGGCCTTGTATGTCTTGCAACATCATGAGTGATGTCCCATATTTACATCCCACTTTGTGTGACTTACTTTGTCTTATTGTGTGTTTACATTGCTACATTTCTTGGTAGCTTTTACACTGTTTGCATAGATTATACATTGTTTTCTATATGAATGTTTATTCATACTAACACTTGTTTTGGATAGCCTATTATTTATGTGTACCTTGGTTTCCACTAAGCGCATTCCCTTCCCTCTGCAGGGCACAATTTTAGAGTTCATGCGGTTGGTCCTCTTTTGGGGCCACATTCTCCTATCAGCTGATGACACATGTGCTACCAAAGAGGGGGACATCATTCGAGGTTTTACATGCTAACATAACTCATTTACACCATTTCATTTATGTGCACTTTCCTCCCTTAGCATTGGGGGTTACATATAGCGAGTGGGTTCAAACTAGTCTACGAACCCTACACATATTGGATTTTATAAGGACATGGTTTCCTTAGCATTTTGGGAAGTACTTACAGGGCTTGGAGGTTACGGTGGTGTGCCTCCTTACACTAATTCAGCTAGTGGCATCGAATCACCCAAAAACTAGGACATACATAGATCTCTACACACACATTCAGGGAAGCAGTTACAAGAATGAGAATAATGCAGCTTTCTCCCTACACTTCTTTGGCCAGGGTGGCGTGAGATCACCCAAAAACTCGTAGTACAAGATATCCTTCTACACTCTCTTTCTTGACATGGATCAGGTGCACATGTTCCATTTACACTTTTTCATTTGTGTATTTACATTTACATATGTATGCATGTGGCTTCTTACATTGTGTATTTTCACATACATACATACATATTTGACTACTTGATCATTTTCTCCTTTTAGGTTCAGCCATATGAGAAATAAGCAAGCATATAGGGGCAACAACAATAGCATTAACAACAACACTTTACGACATCACACATTATACTAACCACGCAGAACATCACACACATCAGCATCTACACATGTGTTTCCACCCTAGGTTCACTCTCATCACTTTTTTTGTGCATTTTCATCTTTAGTTTCCATGCTCCACCATATTTTTGTCATTCCACACTTTGTCTAGTCCATCAACACATTTTCTACTACAATATTCATGGACATTAGGTACACATATCTATCTACTTTATGTTACCGAGCTTTCCACTCACCAACATAAAGTGGGGAAAATGTAGACACAAAATCATGCACTTTAGAAATTATTTAGTTCTGGTCTCATATTACTATTTAGAAGGTTTTTGAGTGAATAAAGTACTAATTAACCCCCATCTTTTGGCCATCTTCTCTTATTTTATTTTTTCATTCCCAACCTTGTACACCCACATGCCCAAATCCAACTTTCGTGACTTGGCATTATTTTATCCTTAACTAGGGCACCGAGGCTAGTACTAGGGCACCCATGGGCACCTTGGTCCTACTAAGGGCACCTCAATCCTTTTCACACTTTCCCACCACTTTTTGGGATCTTTCTAGTAGTTTTAGATCTTCATATTTTTGGTGGTTGGACATTTCGGGGTTAATTATGAAATTATATGAAGATAACCCTATAAATATAAAGTTATGAGACCAAAATGAGGGACCAACCACTAGTTGCTACAATCATCCACCTAGAGTTTCATCCACTTAGAGATCATTTGCATACATTAGCTCCATCACAAGGACAAGGTCATTTCATATAGTGGGAGGATTCTACTCTATTCCATGCACACATGCTATTACATTTATCTATTGCTTGTTATTTCATAAATTATGACCGGCATAAGAGCACATAGGATACATTATGCACACACACACACACACACACACACACACACACACACACACACTACAACTATATTTGGGTCTGAAATGTAGTGTAGTGCTCAATTAGTAAGCTCATTGTTGTGGAAGATGAGGTTAGTTTGATCCATTCATTTGCATTATTGTTTTTTTAGGGTTCTCGATACTTCTTGTGGATTTTTACAAGTCTTTCCATCCTCTTGGATTATCAAATACACTGGCATAGTGTAAAAATTTAATGTGACATACAATGAAGGTTTTGGACCACTTTCCAAACTCGTGAAATTTAGTTCTAGATCTTTTATGCATACCATGGTGCCCATTCTCAGAGACCAAAGCACCCACAGGCACCCAGTTACCTCTCCAAGAACTCCACCCATCTAGAAATCTCGTATTCATCATTTTCGTGGCTTCTACACATTCATTCTTTTTTTCCATTCCTCCAGGTCATATACTGTGACACAATCCTACAAGATCATCAAATCAGCTGATTTTTTTCCTCTTCTCTCTTACACATTAAGGTTAGCATTTATTTTTACATAGTTTCTTGGATCATTTACATACTTCTTTACTGTAATTACATGTTGTTCTAGATTATATTAACTATCCCCATATCAAAATTTTAGTCAACTGTTGTCTTGAACTGATCTTCCTCTTTTACCATGATTTGATTATACCTTGAGTATCCATCTAGAAGATAAAACCTCTCAGAACCTGCTACCATTTGTAATATTTGTTCCATAGAGGGCAGCGGGTAATGGTCTTTTAGGGAATATTTCTTTAGATCTCTAAAGTCAACACACATCCTGATTTATTCATTCCTTTTCTACACTAGGATTAGATTGATCACCCATGATGAGTGCTTAATGGGAAAGATAATACTTGCTTCAATTAACTTGTTCAGTTCCTTCTTCATCAAAGGCTCTATATGTGGATTGATAGACCTCTATTTTTTTCCTGACATGCTTGGTATTTGAATCCAACTCAACGGTATTTTGACCTAGACTATAGTCAAAACCTCTAAGGTCCTCATAGCTCCTTGCAAAGATATCAACAAATTCTTGACAAAGTTCTAAAAATTATATTTTTCTTATGAATTTATCACCTTTCCAATTTGAAGAAATGTGCCTTTACCCATTTTGATGGATTATGAATCTTCACCCTTGGTCATTATGTTTTCCTTTCCTTTCTTGAACTAGTCATTAGGGCTGAAGATAGATTCCAAGGTCACTAAGACCTTGGGTAGCTTGTTTGTTCGATTTGGACAACTTGGTCTCTTACTACTTATCCAACTTGTCTTGATTTTTTTGAATAAAACTCATCCTCTTCTTAAATGAAATTAACAATCTACTTATCATTCTCAAACACTTTCCAATTGGTGGTGTTGTCTTATACAACAAGTCTTACTATCACCCCGATATGTGGTTGCACTCTCTGTCTCTTTTAATGTTCTCAACAATATCAAACTTTTCTCCAATGAAAGCCAACCCATCAACAATTTCTTTCTCCCTTCTTGAGATGGCATGGATGTTGAAAGCTTCAAAATCCTCCAAAATACCTCAAACCCTATGCTTGTAGGCCTTGAGCAAGTCATTTTTGGCTACCTTTAATCCTCTGACTTGGTTCAAAATCGGTTCGATGTCTCCAAAGGTATGAAAATTCTTAATATTATTCTTCATTTTCCAGTTAAAGACCATGAATGAGGGACTCATATTCTCCTGTGTTGTTAGAGTAGATAAATTAAAACTTGAGAGATGAGTAATACTTGATACCTTTGGGAGATACAAGGACTACACCTCCTCTTGCACCTTGTCTACTTCTTGATGCATCAAATAATATCTTCAAAATTCCATTATCATCTTCATCAGTTGGCTTGGTAACACTAGGCATGGGTTTATTTTCTTCATGTAGTTAGTAATTACCTAGGCCAGACTCTTCAATATATTTATATGGATCAAATTTATAGCACTTATGTTCTCACTCATCAAGTTACAAGTCATAAATGCCTTCAATATGATTATATGCTTCTTTGGTTCTTGTACAAATCCTCTTGATCAAAGATAGTATAATTGGCATTGATAGGGCTAGGAACATAAGGCTCTATATGGTATGTATCATTTTTCTTAGACTTGATAGTATCCTTAGTGCCATACCTAGTCCTGAAAATCATATGAGACCAATCAAATGATAAATACCCTCCAATTTTGGTAGTGAAATCCCTAGATAGACATAGAGCAAAGAGTGGAGGTAGATTAATTATGGATACATCTTAAGGAACTGAGACATTAGGACATTCATGCGAGTGTGAGGCTTAAACCTCTAATAATTTTAATATTTCATATTGTTGTTCCATCCATTGTATCTTACACCTTTTAAAAGAGGCTCATACTTGAGGCCTAGTTGGTTTGTAATTTGATTTGGCATTACTTGAACTGCTTTCTCTCGAAATCATTCATGCAATTGTGCACTAAGTTATTTCCTATGATAAAGGATATAAAGAAAGGTGGAGGCTTCATGTTACTTCATGGCTGATCCTCCTTTTGTGGCATTACATTGGTGATCACTTTGTCTTATTCCTTGGATGACTCACTTAGGATAGACAAGTTAGCCATGGTTGCTTGCAATAAATCCCTCTATCCTAGAATTGCTAATGATTCCCACATGGAAATACTCACATTGGTTTTCTTCATTTGTTCAAGGATGTTAAAAGGATTTGAATTATCCTTTTGTTGCAACTTACTCACAACAACATTTTCTTACACTTGAGTTGATATAAAATCTCCTTTGGCTGAGTTTGCACACGCAAAACTATGTTCGGATTGCCAACTTCTTGGGTATCAAATAAGGTTGAGAAGGAACTACATTTTCTGAATGCCCCTCCTCCATAGCTCTTTTCTTAGATCTAGTGTTTGTAGCCACACCTTGAGGAAGAGTCTGATTTATTCCACAAAAGTCATTTGCTTGCCAATTTACAAGTGAAGTGTCACTTAGAGGTGTCTCTTGAGTGACCATATGCTACTAATTTTCCTCTACAACTGTTTCTTAAGGGAAAAATTTACTTTGCACCATCAAATCTTGGTTTAGAATTCCATTGGGGCATGTTGTTTGGTTGTCTGAATATCACAAGGGGGACACCACTCATAATCTTACACCAGTTATTTTGAAAAGAACTAAACCTTGAGATGAGCTAGCTACATTTGGGTTATATGGTTTAAATGGTCTAGCAGAGGGAAATTGGTTTTGATTTCAAAGAGAAGTTTGGGATGAAGGCTTATTTTTCTAGTAAGGGGACTTATTGGTTTGGTATAAGGATGATAGGGTTTGAAACTTTGATCTTTCTGCTTCTTAATGGATACCAACTCATTCCCAAAATTTTGTAATTGTTTCATTACTTTATGCAACTTGGTTGAGGTGTTTGAGGAAGTAGATGCTTCATTAGAACTCTAATTTCTTGGGGTTAGGATAGGTGCTAACTTAGGTGTTAGATAAGAATTTGGCTTCTCAATCTCAAGAAAAATAGCCATTGGAGGTCTAGGAGAAATTTTCCCATCTGAATAAGACTACTTTCATCCCTAATAGCAATGTCATAGGAATATGGTAATGTTCTACCCCATAGACTGAATCATGACTAAAATATCACTATTCAAGGCCTTTAGATAATAAATAAATGTATATTTGGGTGTAGGCCTTACCACTTGATGGATTCGGTCCCAAGTCCTTTGAAATCTCATATTAAAATCAATCATTTGCTCATTAGGTGATCTCTTCATTGTTGTCAATTGTTCTACCAAAGACAAGTGATCTTACTTATCCTCAAAATAATTGCACAGGATTGTCTAAGATCATCCCAACTAGTAATGGATGCAAGTATCAATATTTTATACATTACGATTGCTTTACCCTTGAGTGAAGATGTTAGAAACCTAATCTTCTACTTCGTCTTTTGTGACTATATGAAAATAGCATACATTTGCAATTTGCAAAATCCTAAATGTGCTAAACAGGGGTAACTTGATTCTCACCAGTGAAGTATGGAATACTTTTAAATGTAGCTCTGGTATGTCATGTTGTGTATCAAGAATGAGATGGTTTCCACTAGTGAAGTTGAAAAATGGAAAATTCCTTTGTAGTGTTTCCATAATAATAGGTCTTTGAACTCTAGAACATTGCACAAAAAGGCATACTAGGAGGTGGAGTTGAAAGGGTTCTATTTGGTAGAGATGGTGATCTCTGGACCGGTCTTCCCCTCCTTGGTGATAACTACAGATATTCAAAATCTCCTTCTTATGTTATTCTATACCTTGTCTGAATTCTTTTGATGAACTTGGGGCACTTTAATCGCTAAAACCAAGGTAAAAGTGATGCTTAGAGTCACCATATGTGTTGTTATAGAGCCTCCAAAGGCTGAAATTTTATCAAGATACACACCCAAACTTGGAAAAATGGAAATACTGACTTCTAATGTCCCATCGGGGATACCAGAACTTTTATTTCAAAAAATTAGTACCCTAAGATTTTTTTGTTTGAGATCCCTATCTTTTTCTAACATGGGATTGTCTCTCAAATTGTGGTACTTGCTACTTGAGAAAAACCTCCAAAGAAGGTCAGTTCCTCTACCTAATCCTAATGTTAAACTACTCCTAAGGAAATAAATGCAACTATCTAATCCTATTCTATGATTTAAAGGGACTAAGGGGGAGAAATATGCATAAAAATGGAAATCCTAAGCCAACAGATGTGATAGCACCACGAAATGGTGGAAAGACGCTCTCAAATGAGGTAAAATGGAAGTAAAATGATGAAGGAAAGGGAATACATGAGTTCCGTATTCGAAAACAACCTTCAAACTTCTAGTTCCATGAAACACAACCAATTTTAACCTTTCAAGGAGAACAAAAGATGCACAAAATACCTACAAATGCATTGAAATATAAGAGATTATAATAGAACACAATTTAGGAAATATCAATAGCCACAAAACAAGTATTTTTATTACTTTAGAAGGATGCACAATACATTACAATGAAGGTGAAATACCAAATTCACCATGTAGATACTCAAATATGAGGTTTGCAACCCATAAAAAAATGTGCAGCACTTGAAAAAGAATGCACAAGCATTACAAGAATGTCCAAACCCTACAAATGATCATTACTTTACTATTTATAGTAGAAGAAGGAGAGAAGAGAAGGATAAAAAGTGGGAAACTCAGATTTCCCCTTCCACCACCAAAAGAAAGCAATAAATTCCTACAAATATTCCTTGAGTGTTTTCGGATGCGCCTTCCATGTCTATTTTAGCTTGTAGAAGAAGGCGGAGGCCAAATCTTGTCATATCTAGGTAGTGGAGCTAACTAATCCTACACATTAATGGCCCCATTGACATTTTTTGTTTTTCATATATCAAATTCCATAAATATCTGATTTTTATAATTCCAAATTGAATGGCTCGAGGTTATCTTTCCAACGATATAAATTTTATGTGATTTGGAGTTCTAGATCGAATAATATGGCCATTTGAATATTTTCCTGTCAGGATGAACCGGAACATGACATGTGGCAACCTTTGATTAGTTTAGGGATTTCCTCTACCTACGTGTGCACTACCTTTTCCTTTTATCATGTGTTGGTATCTCGGTTGGATCATGGTTTGGGCTTTGCTTCCTTTTTATCTATATTTTTGGTCTTTATGAAAATCGATCCAATAAGACAACATCATGCTCCTTGGGTTTAAAAGACTATATTTGTCCCGTACTAGCCACTACGAAGCATAAGTCAATGATATTGCTCCACGTTCCTTCTCAATTCACTTTTTTGATAGCCCTTCATCGACCACTTCAAGTGTTATTCAATTATAAATCTCCATGCCACTTTGGTTATGTTATTGTGTCAAATGTTTCTTAATCCCTCACGATGTCAAACTACGGAAAGTGAACCAATAAGAAGGCTCCAATAGCTTTGGATAGTCAATCTTTTCATGCTTCACTACTTTTTTTTCATTGGTTTGGGGATACTCCTTTACATCATGACTTTTAACTTGTGCTTTTCCTTTAGCTTTGAAGTTCCCTACGCTAACTTGTTGACTTTGTGTTATGTCATGGACCCGACGTCGTATGAACTTAGGTTTATTCCATGGACTTGAGGTCCAAGAAACCCGAAGGCTATGAAGAAACCTAGAATCTAACCACGTGGCCCTTCACATTGCGATCGCTTGAAGTGCTTGGTGGTGTATATTTTTGACGAGCGCATGAACATATTTTGTTCTTTTTAAATAGAACACTGCCAATTCTTTATAGCTTAGTCTCCTGCAGCTTTTCAAATGCTAATGACTTGTTCTTCGAGAGGTGGAATTTACTACGGCTATCCAAACAACCATAATTTTGTTAAATATGGACATTTTACTAAGAATCTAGATTTATAGTATTTTATTTCTAATTTTATAATTGTTGAAATTGGATTCTTAAATTGCCATTATTGGTTTTTATCTAGTGTGATATTAGATTCCAATATGTTTATTATTGGAATTTAAGTAGTGTAATATCATATTCCAATATTTACATTGTGTCATACAAGTATGTTCCTAATTCTATATTGAGTTTATGAGAATGGGAATATGCCCATTCTCAACACACTCATAGTACAACTATGTTCCTAATTCTTTTATGTGTTTCGCTTTATCTCATTTTTTTCTATGATTCCTATATGAGGCATTTTGATCCCTTTTGAAAATTAAAACAATGTGATATGGGTACATGTTGTATGAAATAAGAAGAAACTATTGAGTCTATGAGAATGGACATATGCCCATTCTCATCACACTCATGGTACAAGTATGTTCCTAATTCTTCTTATGTCTATCAACTTTATATCTATTATTCTTCTATAATTCATATATGAGGGATTTTGACCTCTTTTGAAAATTTATATCTTGGCAGATAGTAGGTTAAGTCATGGTGCATTGTCAAACACTCTTGTTGAGAGAATTAAATAATATATATTGGCACTCCCAATACTATAGTTTTGCATTCAAGAATTAGGGGATTCTAGGCATATAATTTAGTATGTACACTTCAGAAAGGTTTGCATTTTATAAAGTTTTAGAACAATTAAAAAATAAGTTATCTAGACTTATGCACATAGCTTTAGGAAAAGACCATATAATTTTGTGGTTGTAATGAATGCGTAAATCAAGACTAATTCCTAGAAAAATCCAAAGCATTAATCTTTTGAAATGAATTCCTTGTAAATCACATCCAACTCCCTTTAAATCACAAGATCCAACTCCATGTAAACTTTTTTAATTAAAGGTAAATTAAATTAATTGAGGGGAAATCATACCCCTTATTAATAATAGCTTAAAAGATTAGATGAAACATTACAAAAGCAGTCAAAAAGATAATATATATAGAATTATATTATGTTCGGATCCACCACAATATAAGACCGATTAAAAAATTATCAAAAAATAATAAAACTGTAAAGAATAACACCATGGCCAAACTAACGAAAAGTAAAATTAAATAAAAATACATCCAGGACAATAAAGATCAATTTTTGGATTTTTCAAGCCCATCAAGCACTTTCACCCACTCCTTAGCTAGAGATTCAAGGTATGTTTAATGGCCCAAGGACTCCTTTATCACACCTTTATGATCCACTTTTATTTTATTGGAATTACCATGATCATCCACAAGATCTTGTTTAGTGTTTGCTGAGCTGACCAAGGATATGGAGATGTTGCAGAGTAGATTTCACCGTGACCACACTCCATTCCATGTAGCTATGTAAAATAGCTCTTATGTGATCCACCTCATTAGTGAGGTAACTACAATTGGATTTCATAATTTCAATCTCTCCACCATTACCACTTTTTACCACTTATTCATCCATTCATTTTATGCCAATCATTAAACAAAAACTACACAGAGCTCTTGGTAAGCCTCATATCACCCTTCAGCTCTTCTATATCCAACGTCATCTTATCCAAATGGTTATCACCTTTCACAGGACCCACATGACCCATATCCTCACTTGTTGTTCCATGTTGAACATTAGCCTTGATTATCCTGCTGGCTCCTATTACTTAATTCCTCCTTTCGATTTTACAAAAAACTAGGAGCCTACTTGGATTTAAGCTCTCTAAGATTCTGAGAAACATCTATTTCAAAGACATCCTTTTCCTCCTCCAATGAATCACCTTCTTGTGACTCTGAGGCATCACTAGAGTCCTCCTCATCCAGTCTAAGTCTTCTTCCTCGACATAACCCTCAAGAGATTTCTTAAGGGAACTCGATTTGTCTATATCAAGAGTGGATATTTTAACAAGGGCGAGAATGAATCTATGGAGAGGAATAACAACTCTATTGTTTTTAAACTGGGTTATGGAAGCGCTTAGAGAGTGGAACAGAAATTACGGGAAGCTGAAGCTATGGCCATGATGAAAATGATTAAGCATAGGCAGATGATAGGCATAAATACACTTATGACGTCCTCTAAAGTGAGAAATTGAATTAGGGTAAAAGCCACCTCATCATAAGGCCTAGGTAGAGAGGAACGGAGAAAACCAGCAAAGTGGGGGGAGAGTTTTTCATTACCTCTAAGAAACAAATTCAGTTTTTCGTTGCTTCCTTCTTGGGTTTATAAACCTCCTTCTAACAATAGGAACTCCCATCACCTTAGAAATAGAATCCACAAGTGACCTCAATATGAATACCTTTCATTTTCACGACTGCCCTTTTTGTAGCTTCCGAAAGATGAAACCCTTTCCTCAAACAATTGATATCTGATTTAGGTTCGTTTAAGATGGTCCATGTTTTATTTGGCTTTAAACAATCTTGATACAATGTTGTACCTTCTCCTCTCCCTACAGGTTTCCAATATTGAACTCTTAGCTTTTTATTACATCATTGCCTTCATGTTGAAGGAAAATATCCCCATCTACTCTCCCCATCCATATCTTTTCATTATCATTTCCTAGTCGTATAAGTAGCATTTTTCCCTTAAACACATCCTTCACGGATTGAATTCTTAGTTAGATCTTCCACAAATAAGCCCAATGTAAATATCATTATTACTTGGGATATGTTGAATAATGTAGTCTTCTTTGTGAATATGTGTGGCTCCTATTATTTGGTCATATATGTCTTTCTCTATATTTTTTTGGCTAAAAAAAATTTGACCTCCTGCTATAATTTACAAATGGTCTATCCAAAGCACATAAAACATTTTCCCAATATGCGATCTTCGGAAGCCAATATTCACTACCTTATCTTATTGCAATTTTCCCCCAATGCTCAATATATGCTTTTATTCCCTTTTTAGATCTTTCATTTCATTAAGTTCCTTTAAAGGTTCCAAATTAGGTTGCCTTTATGGTAAGCTTGGTTCACCATTATCCTTTGTACACCATATATGGATAGAATGAGACCATTTTGATCCTTTAATGTTGCTTTGTACTCCATCACCAATATGTCATCCACAACATGGAATATGAACAACTTTTTTTTGATACCCACTATCTTATGGTTTCCATCCAATAAGAATGGCTCCACAAAGTCCTTGAAGTTGTACACTTCCTCAATAAGATAAGGAGTGAATGTACTTGACCCTTCTTGGCATGTTCTATAAGATTCCATGATATGTGGAAAATAAAATGTGTCTACTTTATGTAACAATGTTGTTAATCTTCCAAAAGTCCATCTATATCCTCATGGGTGTGTCCCATTGGAAGGAAGATTACATACACAATGTTGAATACCCTTTTTTGTCAATATTGATACAAATGAAAATAATGTATGATTCTTGTTATCACTTGAAGCATTATCCAATTACAAGTAGAGGATTAGTGGTTGCTTTATGAAATAAGTATTCGTGCTAGCAACACTAACTAATTTTGAATGGTCAAATATTTCCTTGTACCTTTTACATTTTTCATGCACATCATTTTGTAATAATGCATCATGCAATGGTTGTTTGGATGATCCACAATGATACAAAAAATCTCCATACTCATCAATTACAGTTCTTCAAGATTCCTGAGACACAAAGCTAATGATGTGATTGTATAGTTTGTTCCATGTTCAACAAATGGAAGGCAAAATGGCCAAAACCCCTGTCTTGTGTCCATGTGTGAGAATACCAGTCAAAGTAACTGGTAGGTTCATAACATTACTTATTGAATTTTATTTTTACCCATCCTTGGTATGGAAGTTTTCATTTTATCCATTTTATCATGCACAATGCTCAAGAATCCATGAGGTTGTTCTTCTAACTACAATATGTGGGAATAGTAAGTTACACGACAACTTTGAATATATTCATTGTGCCATGTTTGTTCCTCCTCAATCTTTGTGAGTGCTTTTGGGCATGTGGTGGCTCTACGTTTGTTGAACAAATATATGCACTCATCACACTTGGAAAATAAATTATTTTTTCAATGGAAACATGTGGAAAAAAAAAATTTCATTATGTTGTTGAAGCTTGACTGTGACACCTGAGGAAGTTTCAAGAATTCAAGCTCCTCATTGCATTTTTTTCAAGTATATTTTGGGTATAGAATGAAGGAAGAAAAATTTGGGGAACTTTTTACTCCATCCTGTCCTATAGACCGAGTCAAATGTGGAGAGATATCTGAATTTATCTCAACAATTCTTGATATGCAGGCAATTGTTGTGGAATGTTTGACCTTTGTTTCTCTTTTCCAGTGTTTCATTCACTGCAAGCCTATTTCCTTATCCATTCAGATTTATGTTTATAGAAGGAACTCCTTGGGTACCCATATACTTTGTGCCATGCATTTTGAAAAACATCCATCCCATCAAATCTCATTTTATGTATCTCCATAGTTTTCTTACCAACATTGAAGATGGCATTTTTGTTAATGCATCAAACACAATTTTTTTCTATCAACTTCATTCAAGGCTCTAGTTGTGCACAAAAATTTGAATTCTAACTGAAGAAAGAGGTAATTTTTGGAGACAATTAGATTTGCAACAACTAAACTCTACATTTTCCACTTCTTCTAAAAATATTGACCATTTTCTATCCTCATCAAAATTTTGATTTGATGGATTGGCTTGAGGGGTATCCAACTTCAGACATTTTGTAGCATTATAAGATCTTTTTATCACTCTGTTGGATTGATTGTGATTAGTGGCATCATATGAAATTGGATAAACAAACTAAGGTTTTCGCTCTTCTAATGCATCCCACATGATGACCTCAACCTCCTTTGGGACTTCTTTGAATCTAATATCCATCTGAGAACCATTTATGTCAGCCAATTGCCTAGCAGCCATTGTATGAGAGATCCTTTAGATAGGGAACATCCTTTGCAAGGAGGGTTGAATACTCTATCAATATGCACACTGAAGCTATTGGCATCCAATCTATTAAAATGTACCATGTCTCCTTCAACTACGTTTGTAATTGTTCCCTCTGCTACAAATTTACACTCAATCGAGCAGTAATGGATTAATTTTGTAACAACTCCCTTGAACTTAAAATTGTGTTGATCACTATGTATAAGGTGCAAACCATCCAGTTGAGCACTCCCTTTCTTAATCATAAGGTAACTTCTTGTTTCATTGAAAATCAAATGTTTTATTGGCCAAACAATTGATTTATTAGGTTCTAGTAGTCTGAGCATTCTAAACACATATTTACCACATTCTCTATCCATATACACCAAAATTCAAAGGACCCAACCTCTCTCCATCAATTTCATGAACTTCTAGCACATGAGTTATATAACCCATGGATATGTCATCATCTCTCTACTACAAGATTTGTGTTTGAGAATGACATTGTCTGTGAAAAAATATCTTCTATCTTTAGGACTGTATTGATGGTGCTTTCACTTGTCATCACTACAATCTCCATCACTCTCTGCATTGTAATCCTCTGAACCACTAAAAATGTTTTCACTTCCCAAATTGGGGGAATGGATGAATTTTCATGCTTTGACAAATTCACTCTCTTCCCAAGAAATGTAGTATCCTTTATTCTTGACATCTGCCAAGGTTTCAAATTCATCAACTGAGAAAGGAAATTTTACTCTCCCATCCAATATTGTGTTAACACTGACAACAAAAATCCTCTTCCCACATCTTTGCAATGTAGTGTCTTCCTACTTGGATATACTCTTCCCTCTGCAACTTTGGTTCCTTTTGAAAACAAGTCCACATGATCATCCTCTACAAATGCAAAATCCCCATTGCTATTGTAACAACATAAAATACAAAGTTTGTGAGATGATGGAAAATCTATTAAACCATTGCATAAAATAAATTAAAAATTATCATGTATGTACAATTGTAAGTATATTGAATACACATAGCACATGAGTGCGAACTTCTATAATTCAGTAAGGTTTGGAAATACTTCAAAATTATACATATAATTAAAATTGACATGAATATATTTATAACATGATTTCCAAACTATGATTGAACTTGACTCATTTGAATTTAATTGATGATAAATAAATAGATGAGGTTGAATTTAAATGATGAGAAATAAATAAATAAAAATAGAAGTTAATTAGAAACTTGATTACTAACCGCTTCATCCAAATATCTTCATCATATTAACATAACATATATTAATTTTACAAGAATTCCTCATACTTCCCATATTCACTGACTATGAGAATGGGCATTTTTCCATTTTAAACATTCTCATAAAAGGATCTAATTTTCATTCATTCTTTATGTTTCGTAGGATAATTTTTCTTTCTTTCTATATTTAGTTTATGAGAATGGGCATATGCCCATTCTCATCACAATGATAAAAATCTTTGTTTGTATGAGAAATGGCATATCCCCATTCTCATCACAATGATAAAAATATTTTTTGTATGAGAAATGGCATATCCCCATTCTCATCACAATAATAAAATTATTTGTTTGTATGAGAATGGGCATATGCCTATTCTAACCCTTCTAACTTATTGAAGCAATATTGAACTTAATCATTTTAATATCACTATAAAGGATGTGAGAATGGGCAATTGTCCATTCTAGAACAAATTAAATATTACCTCTATTTTTCTTTGTATGATTCTTATATGAGAATGGTCATATGCTTATTCAATACAACATAAAAAAATGTTTGTTTGTATGAGAATGGACATATGCCCATTTTTTATGTGTATTGCCTCAAGATAATACCTATTTTTTTCTTCTATGATTCTTATATGAGAATGGGCATATGCCCATTCAATATAAGATAAAAATGTTTGTTTTTGTACGAGAATGGACATATGCCCATTATTCTATATATGTGTATTGCCTCAAGATAATAATATTTTTTTCTCAAAAAGGAATAAAAACTAATTGCTCTAAATGTTCTTCCAAGGTACTATCTCATTATTTAGAACATCTAATATTAACCTTTGATGTGATTACTATAAGTTATATAGTTTTTATCATTTTCACAACCATATTATAGTATCAATGATTTTAACACAAACATATGGGAGATGTAATTATTTTCAAGTACATTCAAGATATTTATAATGAAACTTGATAAATATCAAGATACCTATCAAAATATATTAAAAATACAACTCAAGGTTAAATGTGACAAAAAATCCAAATAAGCAAAAAAATTAGATATCATGAAATATGGTATTAGTACCAAATAATAGGATTGTCCTTTGTAATCAATGAAGAAATAATAATATATGTTTTGGATCGATCCGCCCCATCCCCTCTTTCTATTTAAGTTGGCATTCCCATCTAGAGTTCAGGAGTGGTTGAAGCAAGTAAACGATTCAACATTTGAGTGATTTCATGAAAACCACACATCATATATAGTTTCCCTAACTATCCCCTCTCTAGTATAAATTAGTATCAATTAATTTCAAATGCAAAAAATAACCTAAAACATGGCTATGATAATGTTTAAAAATTATATTTTATTTTAAATGTAAATAACCTAAATCATGACTATGATAAAGTTTAAAATTTATATTTTATTTTATATATGATAAACCTAAAACATGGCTATGATTTTTTTTAAAATTTAAATTTTATTTTAAGTGCAATTATTAAACCTAAATCATGGCTACCATATTTTTTAATATTTATATTGTTTTTGACCATGGAATAATGAGACCATTAATTTGCAAATAAATTATTTTCCACCATTATTTTTTTATTAATTGAAGGTACTTGTTTGTCAAACACATCTTCGACCACCCATTGGAGGGAAATTGGTGAAATTAATGGAAATTAATTAATTCACGCCACTTTGTGGACTAGTAGAGAGATTGATGATGGTTATTTTTTTGATGATGGGATAGGTCTTGGGAATTGTAAGTTCACCGTGGGTCGGAAAAACTATCTCTTTCTTTTTCATCCTTTCCACTTTCTTTTTCATCTAGTTTCTACTTTTTTTTGTTTTTCCTTCCACTTTGGGCTGCCCATTTCGTTAGACCATTTTTTCTGTGAAGTAGAAGATTTGAAGAATATTTCTAAGATATTGTTCATCCTCTCCACTAAAATTTTGTTGACCCTTACCGCTTTGGGCTCCCTCAGTTTCTTAAGACCGTTTTAGCATGTGACGCACAAGATTTGAAGAAAATTTGAGGCATGAATTATTCTAACTCTTCTCTGTTGAATTATTATGAGATGAAGAGTATCATTTGGTTTTCTTTCCCTTATATTTTGTTTTGGGTTTAAAGATAATGCCCTTTTTTATCTTCTATATTTTTGATCTGGTATTAAGAATATCACTTTAATGTTTTGAAAGACATGTGTAGTTGTTAACCAAATCATAGTTGCTAATATGGGAGTTATCTGTTATGATTTTACCAAACTACTAAGTGGTCTTACCACCTAGGTGGCATTATTTTTTTTCCAAGTTGTGTGGGTGAGTTTCATAGGAGGCGAGAATGATTCATTATTAGAAGAAGAATTTACTTTTTTATAGTGAAGAAAAATTTTACTTCTTTTTTAAATTGAAGATAAGTTTCAGAGATACTTCTAACTCTTATCTGTTGATTTATTATGAGATGAAGAATATCATCCTGCTTTCTTTCTCTTGTATTCTGATTTGGGTATAAAGATAATGTCATATTTTTGATCTTTTGTATTATTGATATGTGTTTTAAGAATATCACTTCAATCTTTTGAAAGACTTGCATAGTATTATCCTCCATAGTTATAAAAGGATGCCTCTAAATATGACCATTTCTTGCATGTTTCAAAGTCTAAACAAGATCATTCCCTTGCAAAAAAATGTTTTTGATTCTAAAAAACCACTTCCAATCCTTCATGCTAAGATGGGGAGTTAATTGTTTTGTTATTACCAAAGTATAGTGTGGGGTTACCACCTAGGCAACATTACTTATTTTTGAGCTAGGTGGCCTAGCTGCACAGGCCAAGATGGGTGGGTGAGCTTGGGAGGGTGATGAGCTGAGATGAGATGAACCGAGACTCACTGATGTGAGCTCGATGATCACCGAGCTCGGGGTGAGTTGACATTCTTGGGGGTGAGCTCATTTGTTGAGCTAGCGGTTGTGTTGGCCTGTTGAGCTGGTCGGTCGAGAGGGCAAGTGAGATGACCTATCGAGATGAGTGGGTGAGCTAACCTGTTGAGCTAGGCATGCGAGTTGACTTCTGGCATGGGGGGGGGGCTGATCCTACCTAGTGAGTTAGGGGGATAGTTGACTTTTCCAGTAGGTGGGTGAGAGGTTGACCTCATGAGTTGGGGAATGAGCTCACTTGGAGTGGCTCACTGAGCTAAGCAATATTGAACTTAATCATTGTCATATATGAATTAAAATGATTAAGTTCAATGATGTATCTAATGAGAAAATGTTCGTTCTCAAAATTGGAATCATAAAAGAAGAACAAGATAAAATCTAGCTTGTTTTATAATGGATAATTTCCCATTCTCACAACCTTCATAGAGTTATTGAAAAATTAAGTTCAATATTTCTTGTATTATAATGATTAGAATTGGCATACGCCATTCTCATAAAAAAAACTTTTTTATCTTCCATTCAATGGTCAGGTATCCATACCTATAGAGGTATTAAAATGTTTAAGTTTAGTATTGCTTGTATTAGAATGTTTAGAAGGAGCTTATTCCCTTATACATACAAACAAGCATTTATTTCTTGTATTGAATGGGAAGATGCCCATTGTCATATACAAATCATATATGAAGGATATAGATAAAATTTAATTTGTTTTAGAATGGGAAGTTTCCCATTATCATATAGGAATCATATAGAAAAATAGATCAAATTTACTTTGTTTTTGAATGGGAAGTTCCCCATAATCACAACCTTCATAGGTATTAAAATGATTATGTTCAATCTTGTATCGAATGAACAACTTCCCAATCCCATATAGGAATCATAAAAGAATAATATAGATAAAATCTAATTCATTTTAAAATGGCAAGTTTCCCATTCTCACAACCTTCATATAGTTTTTAAATTGATTAAGTTAAATAATTCTTGTATTAGATTGACCATTTCTTTTCACTCTTATATCTTATTACTTTTCCCATTAGTAATGATCAAGTTCAATATTTGCTTGTATTGCAATGATTAGAATGGGCATATGCCCATTCTCATACAAAAACAAACATTTTTTATCTTGAATGGGAAGATGCCCAGTCTCTTATAGGAATCATTGAAGAAGAATAGAGATTAAATTTAATTTGTTTTTGAATGGGAAATTTCCTATTCTCATATTTAAATCATATATTAGGAAAAATAGAGAAAATTTACTTTATTTTAGAATGGGTAGCTCTTCATTATCACAATATTCATAGTTATTAAATTAATTAATAAGTTCAATCGTGTATTGAATGAGAAAATGTGAGTTCTCATATAGGATTCATAAAAGAAGAATAGAGATAGAATTGAATTATATTTAGAATGGCCAGCTTCCCATTCTCACAAGCCTTCAAAGAGTTATTAAAATGATTAAGTTCACTATTTCTTGTATTAAAATAAAAATAATGGGAGAATGTCATGGAAACATCCTTTAACTGATTTCCTATAATCATGTCTACAGGGAAGGGAACAAGGTTGTTGTTTACCTTGCAAATAGGTTAAAGAGGTTGAACTTTCTGTGTCATTGTAATGATTGAAAATCATTCTCTGTCAGTATTGGGTATAAAGGAAGAGTAAGAAGTAATGAGGAGACATGTTAGAGGTTGGATGATATAAGTGCTTGTGTTGGGTTTAGAAAGGACATTTGGTCTAGACAAGGGCTTGATAAAGTATGATCATTGGTTTTAGAATGGACAAGAAGGTTTCAAACTGGGTTGGTTTTATTTCCATTTTAATAGAGAAACAAAAAATGGGTGGTGAACTTGGTTCATCTAGAACCTGATTCACCAATGGGATTAGTAGAAGAGTTTGGATGATGTTGGAAAAGGCATAGGTATGTCATCTCTATTTCAAAGTTTTAAAGGCCACAAAGAATCCCTGAGAAAGGATTTTTCTACTCATTGGAAGGATGGTTGGGCTAGTATCAAGGGTTTTTCTATAAAAACTTATGTGGATTTTATTGCTATAGTGGTTGGATGAACAACAAGGGGAGGGAGATTTATAAACCAAAGAAAAAAATGTGATGAGGAGATGGGAAAAATTTTTTGTGGGTAAAGAGAAACTAAGACATCATTATGTAGGTTTTGAGAGAGATTATTTACCTGATCCTTTCAATGAAATCACCCTACACTTGATGCAATTTATCACCTTGGAGGGTAGGTACAAGGTAGTTTATGCCCACCATTTCCCTATGTTAAGTCATATCCACCATGGTATGCATTATAATTTCCCATTCTTTCTCAGTCATTCCCTACACAAATCAATCGAGAATTTCCAAAAAGGAAAGTTGAAAATCCCTCTTCATCAGGGATTGATGATGGCCTTATTCCATTTGGGTTCTATAGATTTCACCAAATCTGAGAAGTTTAGGGGCTTATTGAATGATGATGTAAAGCATGTTGAGGATGATAAGTATATGGAGCAGGAGGATTATGAGGATTCCTCCTCTTTGGCTCAAATGACATAAAAGATTCTTTTATGCCATCGATAAACACTATGTAGATGTTGTTGGTAATATGGAGAGGGAGGTTTTGGAGGACCTAGATGACTTTTGTACTTTGGTATGAATGAATGAATAAATTGAGGAAGAAGAAGGGTATTGATATTGTGGTGGTGTTTTCTATGTCTGATATCAAAGGGGAACCTTCCAAAGGAAAAGAAAATATGGATTTGATTGGAGTATGGCATTGGACAAAATTTCCCTCAGGGTTCTGTAGCTAGAAAAGAACATTGATTCCTTGATGAGTCTTAGGGCGGCCATGGTATGTACTTGTATGAAGTATATTGAGGCCTCGAAGAAAATTTTTACTTATCAAAATTCCATTAGAGAGGAACTGTATCTAGGATTAAAAATATGGTTATGGATATTCAAGGAGGCTAGTTCAACTGAGAAGGGAAGAAAAAGTGTAGGCTTAAGCTTTACCTCAGCAACTCAGAGGAGGATGAGATGGTGAAGGATGATATGAGGGACGTTATTGGAAAGGAAGAAAAAACTATGGAATAAGAACTTTATATGAAAATTATAATTTAGAAACTACATTCTTATGCACAAAGTCAAACTCTTATAAAATGATAATATTGAAGTAGTGTTGTTGAGTCTTATGGGTGTCCTTTAAGTTGCAATATAAGTGAAAATTTGATAATAATGTAAGACCTAGGTTATTCAAGTAGCAGTATAGTATGAGTGAATATGAGATTAAAAATGATAATAATGAAGTAGCGTTGTTGATGGTTTTGGGTGTCCATCATGTAGCAATCCAACTGAATAGATGTTACATTTGCATTTGGTATTGAAAAGACGTTACATTTCTTTTTGTATTGAATAGATGTTATATTTGTATTTTGTATAGAATGGGAGTATGTCCTTTGTCATACAAGAAAATACGGAAAGGAAGAAGATGTTTCTTAATATATGAAAATGATAAAAAAAAATCTATTATAAAAATGGTTGTAATGAGCAGAGGCCCAGTCTCATATAGGAAACGTAGAATAAGACTAGATGTTTAGAAGGGGCATATGCCCATTCTCATATAAGAATCATAGAAGGATAATAAAGACACAATTTACTTTATTTTAGAATGAAAATATGTGCATTCTCACAACCTTACTTTATTTTAAAATGGGAAGTTGTGCATTCTCACAACCCTTATAGATAGAAAATATTACTAGTGAAAGAAGCTTTACAATGGGCAAAAGGCCATTCTCATACAAACATACAATTTTTTGTTTTTGTCATTATTAATAATTGTATTATACTCAGTGTATTTCATTAGACCACTTCCTTACATGTAAGCTACATACCCTTGAGAGGTTATCAATACTTTTGTAGTTCTCATCATACAATATATTTATATGATTGTAAACATTTTTAGAATGGGTTGTGAGAATGGGAAGTGTGTTTGTAAAGGCAATATTGAATTTAATCAATGTTATATACCTCTTCTTTGTCATGATTTATTTTGAAATGAAAATATCAATTTGGTTTTCTTTTCTTTTCATTCACATGGTGGATAATTCTATACAGTAATATAGAATTTTATTATGTCATTCTATATATAGGAATCAAAACATAATAATAGAGAAATCCAAAATTATTTCACATATTTTTGTGCATATAATAAATTTATATCAATTATTCTATGATCCTATATGATAAATGGTCATAAATTCTATATGCCCATTCTATATGCCCATTCTCACATAGAGTCATAATATCAACAATAGAAAATTAAATTTCATCTATATTGATTCTTGTGATTTATTGGAAAAATAATATCACATTTGGTTATTTTTTTACATGGTATTGAACTACATTATAGAACAAAATAAATTTTATCTCTATTCTTCATATATCCATATATGAAAATGGAATATGCCCATTTTTTAACACATTTAGGAAGATATATTTAAGTAAATCATTTTGATAGCTATATAAAAGTTATATAATGGGGGATTTTTTTATTTAAGGTAAAAATAGGGATCGGCTCTCAAATGCCTCGTAAATGAGGAAACAACAAAAAGGAGCAAAAAACAACCATTTAAAAAGATACAAAAAGGTTTTAAGGAGTTAAACAAGCTTAATTCTTTATAATGAAAAGCTAGACCATGAGCAAAAACTAGACGCACTAAACAAAGCAGCTTGAAAAAAACTAGGTAGATAGATACACAACAATCCCGCCAACAACTCAAGACCAAACATCATTTAAATTTTAGGGAAACTTCCTTGTTGTCAATGGACTATCTTTGTTGAGTTCCTCCTCTTTTCTCATCTCACTCATATCTTCTTCCAAATCTTCATCAAATTTATATAGAAATTGAACTTTCTTTTTTTATTCCTCCATTACATTCTAATTTTTTCAAAACACCTATTTCCCGATTGATACATCTTAAATGGAGATATTAATGAATTTTTTTGAAATCTCAAATGACTTCCATCATGGTTTCTCGATAGCCGAATTTGTCTCCCCCATATCCTATATTGGGAATTTGAAGCAAATTTGACCATTCTAAAACAAATTATATTTTACATCTATTATTATTTTATGATTCCTGTTCCTAGAACGGAATTTTCTCATTTCATTAGACTTTTCATCTTGTGAAGCACAAGATTTGAAGAAAATTTTTATATTGTTTGATCTCTCCTTCCACTTTTTTGTTCTTCCTTTCCTTTATCGGGGGCTCCTCTATTTTGTTAGGCACTTCCTTGCATGTGAGCTATTTGATTGTTGATTCCTTATACTTTTTCCTTTGGTTCTCTCTTTTTGGAATTGAAAGGATGGGTTTTGGCTTCTCATACAAAAATTATGATAAATTTTATAGAGAAACACCCTTGTCATTTCATCCTTGAATTTATCTAACTCTTCTTTGTTGATTTATTCTAGATGAAGAATATCATCTGGTTTTGTTTCCTGTTATGGTGGAGAATTTTCCATTGTGTAACATTTTATTTTTATCTCTAATCTTATTCTATGATTCATATATTTAGAATGACATATGCCCTTCTAATTCCCACTCTCACATAAGAATCATAACATAATAATAGAAAAAAATAACATTTCACCATTTTAGAATGTAAAAATTCTATATCTATTTCTTACTATGATCTTTATGAGAATGGTTATGCCATTCTATATGCCCATTCTCACATAGGAATCATATAAATGAGAAATAGAAAATTAAATTTCATCTATATTGATTCTTTCCCTGATTTATTCTAGATGAAGAATATCTTCGATCAAAGAAGGATATTTTCCTTACATGGTAAAATGAAAACCGCCATTGTCATAACAAAAAGTAAATTTTATCTCTATTCTTCTATGATTCATATATGAGAAAGGAATATGCCCATTCACATATAGGAATAAATATTGAAGTAAATCATTTTGAGAGCTATATAAAGGCTAATGATAATGGGGAATTTTCCATTAAAAAAATTAAATTTTATCTCTATTAATTCTTGTGATGATGTATGAATTTTGTTTATGTAAAATATTGACTGTGAAATGATCTTATTTAATGTTGACATTTGTATCATTATTAGATGCTACTATTACCTTGTTTTCTATATTGATTATTGTGATGATGAATGACTTTTTTCTTGCTTATCAGATTTGTAGTTGTCTATATGATTATAAAATTAGGTAGTAATAGTTTTTTCCAACAGATATTGCATTATTACCTTGTTTATTGATATTATGTACTATGTAGATAAAAAGGATAGTTAACCATTTTGTAATATTCATTTAATAATAATTCAACATGATTACGAGTTGAAAATTCATGTCAGTTCATTGAACTGACATGCATACAATTTATTCTTTTTGTATGGTATGCTAGGAATTAGAGTAATCATTACGAAGTGATACGTTGGATTTGATACACCTACAAAGGCGGTGATATTGGGTAAGTGCCCATGCTAAACAAAGTAAACATTATCTATATTCTCTTTATTATACTTATTCACATATCTTTATGAACAATAATGGACTTTCTCTTATGAATCCTATTAAAGAGAATAGGCATATGCCCATTCTTCATATTCTAATGTTATCTCTATAATTATTTTTATGATATTTTCAGTTATCTCTAGTATGAACAATAATTGACATTTTTTTAATGATTCCCTTATGAGAATAGGAAAATGTCCATTCTAAAATAAATATTAAAGAGAATACGCATATGCCCTTTTTACATATTCTAATTTTAACAATATTAAACTTAAACTTTGAGATACCTCTATAATGGTTGTGAGAATGAGAATATGACTATTGAATACAAGACAAAAATTCTCAACTACCCATTCTTTAATACGTATTTAATGGTTGTGAGGGGCATCTGCCCATTTAATACAAGACAAAACATATTTGTTTGTTTTAAAATGTGCATATGCCCATGGGAATCCTATATGAGAATATAGGATTAAAAATGTGATTCCCATTCAATACAAAATGAAATAATTTTTTTTGCATGAGAATGGGCATATGTCCATTCTAAACATTGTAATACAAGTAATGTTGATTTTATGAGATTTCTCCTATTATTCCTATTTATACCTATTTAAAAACTATGAGACTATTTAATCCATACTCTTCTTATCTTCTTCTTTTTATTCCTATCTACCCAAGAAATTCTTCTATGATTCCTAAATGAGAAGGGGCATCTTCCATTCAATAAAAGACAATGCAAAAAAGCTACATCGATTTCATAACTCTTTTAACAAGATGTGAGAATGGGTGCACATTCTAAAACAAAGTAAATTTGATTATTCCTATCATAAAGGGCATATTCTCATTCTAAACATTATAATACAAGTAATATTTATTTTTTTGAGAATGGTCATGTGCACAGTCATGATTGAATAATATTTTTTTATGAGAATGGGCACAATCTCATACAAGCATTATTATTTGTGATTCCTATCTACTCAAACTAGGGATTCTATATGAGAATGGGCATCTACCCATTCAATAAAATAAATGTAAAAATGGTCAATCAATTTCATACATATTTAAAACCTATGAGAATGTATAATCCATACTCTTCTTTTATCATTCCTAATACCCAAGAATTCTTCTATGATTCCTAAATGAGAAGGGGCATCTTCCCTTTCAATACAAGACAATGCAAAAAGATCCATCAATTTCATAACTCTTTTAACAAGATGTGAGAATGGGTGCACATTCTAAAATAAAGTAAATTTGATTATTCCTTTCATAAAGGGCATATGCCCATTCTAAACAGGCATATGCACATTCTAAACATTATAATACAAGTAATATGTTTTTTTAGAATGGGCATGTGCCCATTCTAAACATTCTCATTTAAGGAATATTGTTTGTGATTCGTATCTACCCAAGCAAGTCTTTTATGATTCTTATATGAGAATGGGCATATTCTCATTCAATACAAGACAATGTAAAAATGCTCAATCAATTTCATAACTTTATACAAGCTATGAGAATGGGTGCCCATTCTAAAACACAAGAATAGGAATGACATAAATTCTACTATTTAAAATGCCCATTCTAAATAGGCATATGCACATTCTAAACATTATAATACAAGTAATATATTTTTTTAGAATGGGCATGTGCCCATTCTAAACATTCTCATACAAGCAATACTTGATTTTATGACAATGGGCATGTGCATTTCTCTACATTCTCATACAAGCAATATTGTTTGTGATTCCTATCTGCCCAAGTAGGTCTTTTAGATTCCTATATGAGAATGGGCATCTGCCCATTCAATACAAGACAATGTAAAAATGCTCAATCAATTTCATAAATTTATACAATGCTGTGAGAATGGGTGCCCATTCTAAAACACAAGTAAATAGGAATGACAATAAATTCTACTATTTAAAATTTCATGATTTCATTATTTATTTTTGTAGGATAGTTTCAATTTTTTTTCATAACTTTATACATGACGTGAGAGTGGGTGCCCATTCTAAAACTCAAGTAAATACGTAAAAAGTACAATGTATTTAAATTTCATTATTATAAAACATATACTTTTACATATATGTTTCATTATTCACATAGCTATTTAAAACATTTAAATGGGTCCAATAAATTCAAATATCTAAGCATATTACAACATATTAAAGCATTAAAAGGTGGTGATTTGTTAATGTATTATATATTCAAAATATTAAAGCATTAAAAGGTGGTGATTTGTTAATGTATTATATATTCAAATTTTGAATGTATGTACAAAAATAGCACTATGTATTTTTCATTATTCTAATACCTCTTCAAAACATTTAAATGTTTCTAAACATTGGGATAATATGACATTAAATCATTTAAATATGTACCCTTTCACGGTTAAGTATTTATGATAGACTTAGGATATTAGGATATTAAAGGAATTTAAGCATTAAAGGATATTAATGGAATTTAAGCATTAAAGGGTAGTGATTTATAATGGTCGGATAGATTCAAATTTCAAGACTTACGATATTAGGATACAAAAGGCATTTAATCATTAAAGGGTGGTGATTTATTATGGTAGGTTAAATTCAAATTTTGAATTTTTCGGCGCCATTTTTAGAGGCAATTTTTCTTGGTCAATTACTATATAAAAATATAGATTTTGAATGGCTAGGGTTTTGATTTTTTTCTCTTACGGATGATTTTTTTTTTCTTATTACGGACCTAGTTTTTTTCATTCAGATATTTTGTATGAGAAAGAAGAAGTTATGCGAAAGGATTTGGGCTGATTGGAAATAAGATTATTGAAAAAGAAACTTGTTGCAGCGATAATAAAAAAAGATACGAAAGAGAAAGGTGGTATTGAGTTTATCAAATCATTTTTTTCTTATGCAAAAGGATTTGCTCTGATTAGATACAGATATTATTGAAAAATAAACTTATTGTAGAGGTTATTAAAAAGACACAAAAAGAGACAGGTGGTACTTAATCTATCTAATCATTTTTTCACACCATAAATAGGTATGCATTTGAATGAAATAATTTTGATTTGTATATTTGGTAGTTGTTACATTTACGAATGTAAAGAAATTGATTTTTGTATTTGTTTGTTGTTACGTTTATGAATGGAAACAAATCAATACATTTTTCAAACATAAAAATAAATGAGATATATGGAAAAATGGTTTAGATAGTCTATTGTGAACTAAAAGATATGTGTTTATACATTTTTAGGCTTTAGAAGTAAACATGGAAAAAATGAGATATAAAAACCTGGAATAGCTTGCTCTGCCATTGTTGTTTTCCCTTCGAGAAATCTTGAAAAGTCTCCCTTGCAAAATCATTGTATCGTAAGGCTATTTCTTCTTCTTTCTTCTATAAAATCTTTGTATCTTCGTATCTCTCCTGCTATCGGTGGCTATATCTTCTTCTTTCTTTTGTAAAATCTCTATATCTTCGTATTTGTCTAACTACATCTACGTTCTTGACTTTCCTCAATTAAATTTGAATGGAAAAATATCGGTAATAATAGAGCAAAATCAAAAATCCATTCATTCAAAATCAATATTTTTATAATGTACTTAGCCAAAAAAAAAAGTGTCTCATAAAAAAGAGCGCCCAAAATTCAAAATTTGAATCAAACCTACCATAATAAATGACCAAATCTAAAAGAGCACCAAATTTAAAACTTTGAATGAAAGATACCATAATAAATAACCTTTAGAGCCTTCCAAAAAGAAAGTGCTAAAAATTTGAAATTTGAAACAAATATGTTGGTATTATTAAAAATTAATTAATCAATAACATTGTGTTGGTATTATTAAAAATTAATTAATCAATAACAACAAGTAATAATAGAATTCAAAGTGTTTCTAATCAAGATATGATATTAGTAATTAATAGTATTATAATTAATTAGTATTGCTACTAATTTAAATAATTAATTAATAATATTATAATTAATTAGTAAAAAATTATCCTATCAAATAATATTAAATACAAGAATTATTATTACCAACAAACTTACATTACTATATTAACTAGAAACATATTAATAACACCTAATTATATTATTAAATTTTATAAATATAATGCTTAATTAATTATAGTGCATTTTAAAATTATAAAAAATATAATAAAACTAACTAACGACATAAACAACATTATTTCAAAAAATTAGAAATCAAAGAATATGTATTTAACATATGATCTTAGGATTAAAGAAAATTAATTAATTAATAATACTAATAAATAAATACAAGAATTATTATTGCCAACAAACTTACATTACTATATTAACTAGAAACATATTAATAACATCTAATTATATTATCAAACGGATAAACAATATTTTTAAAACAATTAAATAATATTCAAAAAATACAATTAAATTTTATAAAACTAATTAACAACTTTATCACCATTTCTAAATCAATTTAATACAACTATGAGCTATAAGAAGTGGCGCTTTCCATTTCTAAATCAATTTAATACAACTATGAGAATGGGCATCTACCATTTCTAAATCAATTTAATACAACAATGAGAATGGGCATCTGCCATTTCTAAATTAATTTAATACAACTAGGAGAATGGGCATCCGCAATTTCTAAATCAAATACAACTATGAGAATGGGCATCTTCCATTTCTAAAACAATATAATACAACTATGAGAATGGGCATATGCCATTTCTAAATCAATTTAATACAACTATGAGAATGGGTATCTTCCTAAGGTTCCGCCAAGATGTTCATTCCTAAAACTAAATAATAGAGCTACATAAGGCTTGATCCCCCTTGAGATGGTCTTGAACAAAATATGATAATTACTCCAATATGAGAATGGGTATCTGTCATTTCTAAAAGGAATCCTAAAAAAGAGCTACATAAGGCTTGATCCCCCTCGAGATGGTCTTTAACAAAATATGCTAATTACTCCAATATGAGAATGGGCATTTGTCATTTCTAAATCAATTTAATACAACTATGAGCTATGAGAATGGGCACTTGCCATTTCTAAATTAATTTAATACATCTATGAGAATGGGCATATGTCATTTTTAAATCAATTTAATACAACTATGAGAATGGGCATCTCATTTATAAATCAATTTAATACAACTATGAGAATGGGCATCTGCCATTTCTAAATCAATTTAATACAACTATGAGAATGGGCATCTACCCAAGGGTATGTAGTCCAACCTAAACGATTCAATTGTATTCAAGATAAAATGAAAAAATGTTTGTTTTTTTGTATGAAAGAATAGAAATTTGTCCATTCTTAAACAAAGGAAAAGTAAATTTTTATCTCTCCACTAGCATATTTCGTTGTGGAGTTAGATATGATTAAGTCTATAGAAGTGCTAAACTGACAATAATTTTCTTCTATTACTCATATTATAATTGAATGGGCATCTGCCCATTCAATTTGTATACATTTATTCCAATATACATATTAGAAAAATTTCATTGTATGCAAGATAAAATTCCAAAAATGTTCGTATCAATTTCTTGTAGCATCTTGATAATGGGCATATGCCCATTCTAATAATAGGAATCACAGAGATAAAAATAGGCATAAGGAAAACTATATATGGGCATTTGTCTACTCAAATGGGAAAGACATGAACATGAAGTGGATTGTTCCCCATTTTGCAATGAAAGGAAAAGCATATGTTATTCTTCACATTGAGAAGAGTTAGAAATATTCATTTTTGTTTTTCATGAAAAGAGTGAGAGACCAAAATCATAGGGGCTATCCACCAGGGATAGTCCAACCAATATGATATAGTTATTAACTCTATAAAGGATATCAAAATGTTTCCTATTATAATCATCCTCCTTCCATGTAAAATGGGGAACAATCCAACAGTAAATTTTTGTTTGTTCGAGGACGGACAAATGCCTTAAATATAACTATTCCTAAAACAAAACTATAGAACTACATAAGGCTTGATCCCTCTCAAGGGTATGTAGTGCAGCACTTGGTGGAGGCAAAACATGGCTCCGCCAGGGATAGTCTAGCCAAAACGATACAATTGTATTCAAGATAAAATGAAAAATATATTTTTTTGTATGAAAGAATGGAAAACTACCCATTCTTAAACAAAGGCAAAGTAAATTTTATCTCTCCACTAGCATCTTTCATTGTGGAGTTAGATATGATTAAGTTTACAAAAGTGCTAAAATGACAATAATTTTCTTCTACTACTCATATTATAATTGAATGGGCATCTTGCCCATTCAATTCATATAAATTTATTATGCAAAGATAAAATTAAAAAAATGTTCGTATCAATTTCTTATAGATCTTGATAATGGGAATATGCCAATTCTAATAATAGGAATCACAAAGAAAAATAGGCATAAACAAAATGCATATGGCCATTTGTCTACTCGAATGGAAAAGACATGAACATGAAGTGGATTGTTCCCCATTTTTTCAATGAAAGGAAAATCGAGATGTTATTATTCGCATTTAGAAGAGTTAGAAATATTCTTTTTTTTTTTTTATGAAAAGAGAGAGAGACCAAAATCATCGGGGATATCCACGAGGGATAGTGTAACCAATATGATACAATTATTAACTCTAGAAAGGTTGTGAGAATGTTTCGGTTATCCAAAATAAGCCCGTGTTTATTTTTGGCTAACTCCTCCTCCATTTCCTTTCTTGGTACTTAAAATAAATTTTTGGATGCTTTAGGCACTCAAAAGTTTCTAGGTATGGTTCCATCAAGTAGAGAATTTTTCCACCTTTCCGAGAAGGTAAAATTTTCCTCCTAACTCCAAATATTTTGAAAGTTATGGCTCGGCGGAGTTTTTTGGGGAAATTCTCCTTGAGGTCCGCGGCCAATGAGAATGTGCCACGTGGCAAGGCGGAGGTGCGCGGAGATTTGGGAAATTTTTCCCTTTTGGCTAAAATGCCCAAAGTCAAATTTTGGCCCACGGGCCCATGGAGGGAAAGTTGCGCAAAGGCACGCGGAGATTTGGGAAATTTTTCCCTTTTGGGTTAAAATGCCCAAGTCAAATTTTGGCCCACGGAGAGAAAGTTGGCGGAGGTGCGGGGAGATTTGGGAAATTTTTCCCTTTTGGGTTAAAATGCCCAAGTCTAAATTTTGGCCTGAAGGCATGCCAAGCGATGAGATGCTGATACGCGTCAACGAGAGACAAGCACGGGGAAAAATTGGGAATTTTTCCCAATGAAAATTTAAAGGGAAAAAGACGGTCTTTGGCTGCGATTCCACCGGCGAACCGAGAAGGTGACACGTGTCCCAAGGGGTAGAAGCGTGGATATTTTTGGAAAATTTTCCAAAAGTGAAAAAAGTAAATTTTGACCTCATGGGCCCGTTTTCAAAATCTGATTTTGCCACCAAGTGTGCCCTAATTCATGCCTCGAAATTTGTGCCCGAGTTTTTCCCTAAATCTTCAGATGGGTGTATCTTTTGATCCAGAGATCAGATTTCAACAAAATTAGACTTTTTGGAAAGGTCTCGAGCCCCTCTATGCATTGGAGGAATAAAAACATTATTTCTTGCAAGATTTGATGGAGAAAATGTCAAAAACATCTTTCAGGCTTTTAATGCGAACCAGATTGCTTCAAATGAGTCGTTTTTGCTCAAAACCACCATGGTTGCTTTCTCCCACATGCCAAGGATGAAGAATCAGCTTGTTTTGATGGAGAAAAACCTAAAGATGTCTTCTCACATCATAAATGTGAGATCAAATTGCTTTGGGAGCTATTTTTCTTTATTTTTTCTCTAACATGCAAAGCAAAAATAGAGGAGGTCGATTTGATGGATTGCAGGCCGATTTGAAAGGATTAATGGCGGGTGGTTGAGGAAAAGATCATATTTTGCTTTCTCCTCCATTTTCCCTCTCTTCTCTTCAGCTATAAATGCAAAGGATGTGATCTATTGTAATTTTGGATGTTCTTTCTTCTACAAGCTCTTCTTTCTTCCTTAGCAGGTGGATTTGAAGGAGTTTCATACCTCCCATGGAGATCAGGTGCAATGATTTTTACCTCTTTTCTATTGCAGTGTATTGTATCAAATTTGGGCATGATAATGTATGTTTTGTGATCAATTTTCAATCCTCTCATGCAGTTATTATTGTCTTCTGATCCTTCATTGCATTCTGGTAATTTGTGCATGTTTTAGTGCCTCATCCTTCATGATCTGTGTCTATTTTTGCAAAGCAAGGAGTTCAACACTCCTTTGGTGTATCACCTCTCTGTTTTTGCTTAGTTTTGTTTCCATTTCCATGTTTCTCTCAACCCTGTCTCCTTGGTAGTTTTAGAGTAGGAATTTTGAACCAAAACCTCTGCAAAATTGCATGCATACACCTAAACAGAGGAGTAAGAACCAGCTTCAATTTGGAGAGTTTTCTCACCTTTCAAGGTCCCACACCTTGGAGAAAACTCAATGTTGTGCATTCACACTAGATGAGTTTGCCTTAGAAAATTATATCCATAACTCATTTGGGGGTGTTGTGAATTTGCACTAACAATTTTGGCACACCCAGTGGGACCTTAGAGGTCTTCCACTTCATCTTTTGTAGGTTGATGTGTTCCTGTGAAGATTTCATCCTTTGGAGGCATATTCAAAAGCACATCTGGTGACTCCATCTGGTAAAAACTCCTTCTCTGAGTTGCACACCTATTTTCATTCATTATTCTTTCCATATCTTCCATCTTCTTTCACTCCATGAAGTTGTGCAATCATGACTTCATTTCCATAGTATATTCCACCTCCAACATGTTTTACAACTCCTTCAAATCAACATTTTGATCAAATTCAAAATCAGTATGCATATCCATATGAGCAAGGCCAAAATTAGTTTGGTTATGAAACATATCAAGAGAAAGGGTATGCATGTAATGATAGCAGTCAAATGCAAGATGTTGGTCTGTTGGAGAAAATCCAAAAAATGGAGGTTGGCATGGTGCAATCAAGGGCTCAAGCACAAATGAAGGCATTTCAAATTGGTTTCAGAGCACCCTGTCCATGGGGAAGCCCTTTTCCAAGACATTAGATCCCTCATGAGAAGCTAGACTTCATGATTGAGATGCTACCCCAACTTGCACAATGGACACTGGAGATAAAGACCTATAAATTTGGTGTTGAGCAACCTTGTCAATGGGTAAGTTCTACACCATCATCTGGTTTTCTCTTTCCATTCCTCAAGCAGAACCATCTCATTTTGAATTCCAAATTCCAAATCTAGCCCATGCTGCCCCAAATGTTGATTCCATTTCTCCATCCCCTAGTCTTCCACCCCATCTCAATTCTTCTATCATTTTCCCTTCCAAACAGCCACTCCCTACAAAGAAACAAAAGTTTCTATCTCCTCCAACACCACAAAAAATTGCAAAATCAATTGAGTTACAACCCACCCCTCCTCTTGCATTCCCAAATCCATGTTGGGAAGATAAAAATCAGAATGCCAGTCAAGGAAAATAGCAGCAAGAAGAAGAGCCAAACAAGGATGAAAAGATTAAAAGTTTGTTGAATTTGGCTCTTAAATTTGGGATTACAAAAATCCCCTTGATGGTGAAACCAATAGAGGAGGTTAGAGTTGAAGAACAAGTGGTGATTAGGAATAATTTTGTTGCGGTAGAAGAAGAGAAAAAAAGAGAGGAGCACAATCTAGCTATAGGGAGAAAAGTGCAGATCAAAGGTTTTGAGCACAAAGTAGGCTATAGAAGAACCTTCAGTTCTTCTTTCTACTTCATCTCTCTCAAGTTCTAGTGCTGAAGAAGAGTTTGATCTCTCAAACTCAATGTTGGAGGATGAAAGAAACCATGGTGATCAAGTTGCAGATCAAGAGAACACCATGGGATAAGTTGAAAATTTACAGCAGGGACAACAATGAGGCACTTTACCTGTCTAATTTGAAGGACTGTTTTGATGAAGAAGAACCGATTGAAAGCACACCATCTTCTCCTTCATCATCCATCTTCCAAAAACATATTGTCATGGAGGAGAAATTTCATTTGCAGCAACCTGCATCTTATAGAAGCTCTTTGGAATCAAGATTGGAAGATTTAAATCTTCCATGTTCTTCATTGGAGGAAGAGAAAGGGCAGAAAAGTTCTACCATTGCTTCCACACCATCCATTCAAGAAGGTCTACAAGAAGATTCCATTTTTGGAGTTGAAAATCAGAGCTATGGGCATATCAAACGGATCAAACCATGCCCAATCAGGTATTTGGCTTCATTGGAGCCAAAGGAGAAGCCACAACCAGTCATCCTTGCTTCTAAGCATGAGGATGAGCTACAAAATACCAAGGATCAGCTACAATACCTCTTCAATCCAAATGCAGAGCAACTAAAAGAGGTATTCAATTTTCTTTCAGCTGACACCTTGCTAATTTGGGTAGAAGACCAGCTTCTTGTTGATTTTCCACTCATCCAACCAGCCATGATCAACTCTAAATCATTTGCATGGTGTTAATTTTGAAGAAAGGAAGCTATTTTACACAACCAGTTGTAGGGTTTGTTTAGCTTACCTTTGCTTCTAGTTAGAGTAGAGTAGGTAGGTTTTCTTTTAGTAGAAGAAGTGCTTGTGCACACTCTGCATATCCCACTTGGGGTATGTATGATTTCTAATTTTGTACATAGTTTTGGTGTTTTTGTATTGCTCTTGCATAGTCCATTTCAGTGGCATTTTGGTGAAGATCAACTCCAAGTTTTAGTGGTTTCCAAGAGGCTTAAAAGGGAAGTTTTCAAGTAAAGGATCAGTTTACAGGTTATCTATCATGACTCCATGCCCAATGGATGCTTCAAGGTAGTTTTTCATTTCATCTAGCAGGCAGATGACCCCTCTGAGTCACCAGAATTGTTATCCAAAATAAGCCCGTGTTTATTTTTGGCTAACTCCTCCTCCATTTCCTTTGCTTGTACTTAAAATAATTTTTTTGATGCTTCAGCACTCAAAAGTTCTAGGTGTGGTTCCATCAAGTAGAGAACTTTTCCACCTTTCCAGAAAGGTAAAACTTTCCTCCTAACTCCAAATATTTTGAAAGTTATGGCTCGGTGGAGTTTTTTGGGGAAATTCTCCCTTGACAGGCCCACGGCCAATGAGAATGTGCCACGTGGCAAGGTGGAGGTGCACGGAGATTTGGGAAATTTTTCCCTTTTGGCTTAAAATGCCCAAGTCAAATTTTGGCCCGTTGGCCCGTGGAGGGAAAGTTGGCGGAGGCACGCGGAGATTTGGGAAATTTTTCCCTTTTGGGTTAAAATGCCCAAGTCAAATTTTGGCCCACGGAGAGAAAGTTGGCGGAGGCACGTGGAGATTTGGGAAATTTTTCCCTTTTGGGTTAAAATGCCCAAGTCTAAATTTTGCCCAAAGGCCAAGCGATGAGATGTTGACACGCATCAACGAGAGAGCGGAGCGCAGGGAAAAATTGGGAATTTTTCCCAATGAAAATTTAAAGGGAAAAAGACAAGTCTTTGGCCTGCGATTCCACTTTGGCGAACTGGAAGGTGACACGTGTCCCGAGGGGCGGAAGCGCGGAGATTTTTTGGAAAAATTTCCAAAAGTGAAAAAAGTAAATTTTGACCCCGTGGGCCCATTTTCAAAATCCGATTTTGCCGCCAAGTGTGCCCTAATTCATGCCTCGAAATTTATGCCCAATTTTGTGCCCTAATTTTTCCCTAAATTTTCAAATGGGCATATATTTTGATCCTGAGATCATATTTCAACAAAATTAAACTTTTTAGAAAGGTCTCAAGCCTATGCATTGGACGAATAAAGACATTATTTCTTGCAGATTTCGATGGATAAAATGTCAAAAACGTATTTTAGACTTTTAATGCGAACTAGATTGCTTCAAATGAGTCATTTTTGCTTAAAACCACCATGGTTGCTTTCTCCCACACACCAAGGATGAAGAATCAACTCATTTAGATGGAGGAAACCCCTAAAAATGTCTTTTCACACCATAAATGTGAGATCATATTGCTTTGGGAGCTGTTTTTCTTCATTTTTTCTCCAACACGCAAAGCAAAAATAGAGGAGGTCAATTTGATGGATTGCATGCCGATTTGAAAGGATTAATGGCGGAGTGGTTGAGGAAAAGATCATATTTTTCTTTCTCCTTTGTTTTCCCTCTCTTGTTTAGCTATAAATGTAAAGGATGTGATCTATTGTAATGTTGGATGTTCTTGCTTCTGCAAGCTCTTCTTTCTTCCTTAACAGGTGATTTGAAGGAGTTTCAAACCTCCCATGGAGATTGTAACATGTTTTTGCCTCTTTGCTATTGCAATGTATTATATCAAATCTGGGCATGATAATGTATGTTTTGTGATCAATTTTCAATCCTCTCATGCAATTATTATTTTCTTTTGATCCTTCATTACATTACGTAATTTGTGCATGTTTTAGTGCCTCATCCTTCATGATCTCTGTGTCTATTTTTTCAAAGCAAGGAGTTCAATACTCATTTGGTGTATCACCTCTCTTTTTTTGTTTAGTTTTGTTTGCATTTCAATGTTTCTCTCAACCTTGTCTCCTTGGTAGTTTTAGAGTAGGAATTTTGAACCATAACCTCTGCAAAATTGCATGCATACACCTAAACAAAGGAGTAAGAACCAACTTCAATCTGGAGAGCTTTCTCCCCTCTGCAAGGTCCCACACCTTAGAGAAAACTCAATGTTGTGCATTCACACCAGATGAGTTTGCCTTAGAAAAGTAGATCCATAACTCAATTGGGGTCTTTGTGAATTTGCACTAACAGTTTCCTTCCATTGCAATCATCCTCCATTTATGCAAATTATGGGGAACAATCCAACAGTAAATGTTTTTTTGTTTGAGGATGGATGAATGCCCATAAATATAAATATTCCTAAAACAAAACTATAGAACTACATAAGGCTTGATCCCTCTCGAGGGTATGTAGTGCCGCACTTAGCAGAGGTAGAAATTGGCTCCACAAGGGATAGTCTAGCCAAAATGATGCAATTGTATTCATGACATGAAGATGAAGTGGGTTGGGCCTCATTTTGTTTTTGAAGGAAAACCAGATGTTATTCTTCACATTGAGAAGAGTTATAAATATTCGTTGTTGTTTCTCAGAAATTTTCTTGATATTCTTCATGAAAATAAAGAGATCCCAAAAGAAAAAGAATAAACAACAATTAGAGATAGAGGATTGATCCCCCTTTAATGGTATGCAGTGTAGCACTAGGCTCTGTTAGGGATAGTCCAACCTAATATGATACAATTACTTATTCTATAAAGGTTTTCATAATGTTTTTACACTATTCTTCTTCTAATATGGTCCTCCTTCGATTGCAATGGTCTTCCTTTGATGCAAAATGGGGAACAACCCAAAAATAAATGTTTGTTTGTTAGAGGATGGAAAAATGCCCATATGAAAATGGGAAGATATTGGGTATCTTCCATTTCTAAATCAAATTATTAAGAATGGGAATCTACCCGAGGGTATGTAGTGCAGCACTTGGTGGAGCCAATATTCCCTTTCTAAATAAAAATAATAGAACTACATAAGGCTTGATCCCCTCGAGGGTATGTAGTGCAACACTTGGCGGAATCACAACTAGTCTCTGCCAGGGTTAGTCCAACTAAAATGATATAAATGTTTGGTGGCGTTGTAATATGACTAATTCCAGTCGTATTCAAAACCCTATTTAAAAATATGGAGTGACATGAAACATAACATGAGACCGATATTTTTATTAAAAAATTACCAACAATGCTTTAATATCCTAATGTTTAGACCCCTTTAAATGTTTTAGAGAGTTATAAGAATATTGAAAAATAAATAATACTAAAATAACATTTTTAAAACATTGATTGCATTAAAATGCTTAGAAATTTGAACATTTATCATGGGCATATGCCAATTCTCATATTAAAAAAACCTTTTGTCTTGTATTGAAACTTATTTTATATAGGTATAAATTCTCACAGCCTATACATAGGTATTAAATGATTAAATTCTTATACAAACTAACTTCTCATTCTCACATCATTTATAGAGGTCTAAAAATTATTTAAGTTCAATATTTACTTGTATTGAATGGGTAGATGCCCCTTCTCATGTATGAATCAAAGTAGAATAATAGAAATAAAATTTAGTTTGTTTAAGAATATTTAGAATTAAAATTTATCTTGTGCCCGTTGTAAACATTCTAATACCCAATACTATACAATAGAAGACTTTTTTTTCAGCAAGGTAAGATCATAGTAATGAAGTGCATCATTTAATCTCGAAGGATAAACCATGTGTACCTTAGCCTTGTGTATGTGGTAAATCATTCAACAATGAAAAGAGAAACGTATGATATAAAGGCTAACGTACGTAACACGATTCACCATTGATGCAAGGTCAAGTAGAAAATAATTCACCATCGGGATAAAATGTCTTACTTGACATGACTCACCATTGATCCAAGGCCATTTTTCAAATGATTCACCTTCGGGATAAAATTATTAATTTTATTAATATTATCTAACCTTGATTAACACCGATCATAAACAAAAAATATTATTTTATGGATGAAAGAAGAATTATAGTATCATCATTTATTTTGTGATCAATTGTGGTGCTCAATTTGGAAACCAAGCAATGCCTCTGAGGTGGTAAGCCTACTCTATACTTTGGTAAAACCATAACAAATAACTCCTCATCTTAGTATGAAGGATTGGCAGTGGATTTCTTAGGCAACTTTCCGTCTTACCAAGAAGGAGTATCCTATATTTTTTTTGCAAGGAATGTGATTATGTTAAGAATCTGAAACATGTATGAAACGGTCATATTTCGATGCAATATTTTATAACTATGGAGGATAAAAACTACAAAAGTATTACAAAAGTTTGAAGTGATATATTTAAAACCCATATTGAAATACAAAAGTTCTAAAATACGGCATTATAATTTATCTTTATACCCAAAGACTCGGAATACAACAGAGAAGAGTTAGAAGTATCTATGAAACTTATCTTCAATTTAAAAAAGAAGTAATTCCTCGTATTAGCAACTAAGATTAGGTTAACAACTACGCATGTCTCACAAAACATTTAAATGATAATCTTAATACCCATACCAAAAAATACAGAAGATCAAAAATAGGGCATTATCTTTAAACCGAGAATAGAATATAAGGGAAAGAAAACCAAATGATATTCTTCATCTCATAATAATAAACAGAGAAGAGGTTAATAGTCTATACCTAAAATTGTCTTCAAATATGGATATGAAATCTGACCTCAACCGCCACAATGGTGGACTTACTAACCGAGCACCGCACTACATCTCGGACCTAATGTAGTTCTATGTGCAATTTTGTGTGAATATGCCCTAGGTTGCTCTTGTTCCAGTTGCACTTTATGAAATAGTGAGCAATAACTATGTAGAAAATGTAATAGAATGTGTGCATGCATAGAATAGAATCCATCCCCTATGAAGTGTGATTCTGATTTTAGAGCCTTGATGATGGAGCTATGTATATGTAAGTGATCTCTAATGCAATAGATGGATGCAACTCTAGATGGAGTGATAGGAGTAAGTGATGATAGATCCTCATTATGGTCTCATAACTTTATATTTATAGGGTTCTCTTTATCTAATTTTGTAATTAACCCCAAAAAGGTCGACCACAAGAAAAATAAAGACGATAAACAGCTAGAAAGAGCCCAAAAAGTGGCGGGAAAGTGAGAAAGGGATTGGGGCACCCCTGGTGGGACCAGGGCTCCCATGGGCACCCCATTCGAGGATAAAATGATGGGTAATAACAAAAAAAACTAGGCATGTGGCTGAAAAGGGTCAGTAATGATGAAATAAAATAAAACAAGATGGCCAAAAGACGGGGTTAATTAGTACTTTCTTCACTCAATAACCTTAAAAATAGTAGTATGAAACCAAAGTAAATAAATGTCTAAAGTGCATGATTTTGTGACTACATTTTGCCCCCAATTTATGTTGGTGAGTTGAAATCTTGGTAACATAAAGTAGATAGAGATGCGTACCTAATGTCCATGAAGAATGTAGTAGAAATGTGTTGAAGGACTAGAAAAAGCGTGGAATGAAAAAAAAGATGGAGGAGCGTGGAAACTAAAGATGAAAAATACATAAATAAAAAGTGATGAGAGTGAACCTAGGGAGGAATGTGTGTGTAGTTGTTGTGGTGTGTAATGTACCTACATGGTTAGTAAAGTGTGTGTTGTCACGAAGTGTTGTTGTTGACATTGTTATTGTTGTTGCCCCTAATTTGACTACTTGTTTCGATATGGCCGGACACTGTAAGGAGAAAGTGATAAAGTAGTCAAATATGTATGTATATAAGTGCATAAACGTAATGTAAAAGATGCATGTATATGTAAAATACGCAAATGGAAAATTTAAATGGAACATGTGCACATGATCCATGTCAAGAAAGAGAGTGTAGAAGGATATCTTGTACATTAAGTTTTTTGGGAGATCTCACGCCACCCTGTCTAAAGAAGTGTAGGGAAGAAATGTCTTATGTCCTCCAATCTCTAATTTCTTCCCTAAATTTATATGAATATATCTTTGTATCGTCCTAGTTTTTGGGTGATTGAAGCCACTTTGGATGAAGTAGTGTAGAGAGGCACACCCACTGTAACCTCCAAGCCTGTAACTATTTCCCAAAATGTTAAGGACACCATGTCCTGTAAAATCCATCGTGTGTGGGGTTCATAGACTGGTATGAACCTAATCATTGTATATAAGTGAACCAAACTAGTGTAGAATCTCGGTGTTAGTATGTATTAAAACCTCAAATGATGCCCCCTCTTTGGGGGCATCACATGCAACATCGATGATAGGAAAATGCGGCCCCAAAAGATGACCAACCACATGTTCTCTATAACTCTTCCCTATAGGGGAAGGGAATGCACTTGGTAGAAACCAAGGTGTGCACAAGCAAGGATGGATAGCCAAAAAGTGTAAGTATGAAAACCAATGCATGTGAAAACACAAGTGTAAAGTACACCGACAATGTAAAAACTACCAAGCATAGTAGTGTAGTAGTGTAAACATGCAATAATACAAACAAGCCACACAAAGCGGGTCACAAACATGGGACATCACTCACGATGTTGCAAGACACATAAGGCCATCACATCCGCATAAAAAAAAGTGTGCACACCAAACATAGGGCAATGCCCACATACAAGAAACAAACAATGACAGACAAGTACAAAAAAGTAAGTAATCATGGAAACATGTAATCCTGCAAAACAAGTGCAGCACATAGAACACCCATTAGAATGTTAGAGAAATAACCAATATGTAAAAGCGTGAATAAATAATTAATGTAAAGTGCTAAGTACAAAATGAAACAATAGCACTTGTGAGATACGAATGTGGATGCCCCCAGTGACCAGTTTAGGAAGGGTAGAAAGCAAGCATCCATGTTGCATGTGAAGGATCTGTATCTATGATCACAACTAGACAAAGGTGTGAATGCACATGTGTGGATGGTATAGATAATGACATATAATAAATCAATCTAACATGTGTAGTAAAGTGATCATGTAAACACTAGTAAATAAGAGTAAATGCCCCCAAGACAATGCAATATGTTATGGATGGATGGAATGGAATGCAAGATGGAATGATAAGAGCCACATTCCCCTTGAGTGGATAGAATTGTATACAATGATGTTCTTTTTTTTTCCCTCATCACCAATAATGAACCATAAATGAGAGTTTTTCATCAAGAAATGGTCAAGTAGGATGTTGAGTCTAACGTATTATGATGAATGTGTAGGTGTAGTGGTGAGATGCGACTTAGAAATGATGTGTGCATGAACCCTATATCCAAAGTGTATATCACGGCTCGATGAAAGAACAAGTGACGATTCAGCCTACGCATATATCACTAGAAGATGAGTGGAAGAGTGATGATTTATCCCTAAGCATATATCACTACGAGATGAAATAAGGGAGTGGTGATGTAACATAAGGTGTATACCACTACAAAATGATAGAATAGGTGATGATTTAGCCTAAAGCATATGTCACTACAAGATGAAAGGAGGGAGTGGTGATGTAACCTAAGGTGTATACCACTATAAAATGATAGAATAGGTGACAATTTAGCCTAAAGCGTATGTCACTAGCCTAGGATTGTCGCATGGTGATGAATGTAAGGTCCATTTGATTAGTAAACCCTCGGCATTCGAGTATGGACCGAGGAACTAAAGTGCATCATAGGGTGGTGAGTGTAGCACATAGAAGACAATGTAATGATGAAAATAAATGACCATTTGATGAGTATAATATGTAAATATGCGTGTGTATAATGCCTTGCAAGGTTTGTAGAAATGTATAAAATGTAATGTATAGTGTGCGATGTAGATAGACTAAGTATGTATTATGTAGGATGAAATGATGTTAAACTCATATGTGATGAAGACTAGTATAGTATGTAGAAAATGTGCGAGGTGAAGATACGCAGTGTATGATGTAAAGCATATGTCACTAGATGCAGTGTAGAGATGTTATGTGTAGAATGAAAGGCAATATGTGTATGTAACCTAATAGTAAGAAGTGTGTGATATGTATAATGGCTAGTATGATGAATAGCATGCAACACTAGTATGTTATATTCCTAATGATGACTAGTATGATGTATGACGTGCGACATGTGATGAAGCACAATGTATAATTCCTATTATGCATTTTGTGGGGTTCAGTGTAGTAATCCCTCAATAGTCAAGTGTAAACCGAAGCACAAGAGTGTGTCATCAGGTAATGACGATGCTAAAATGTGTGATGATTATGCCTATGTAAGAAGATGTAAAGATGATAGACACGAAGTGTGTGAGGTAATGTTATGTAAATATACTAGAATGGGGGGATCGTATTCATTAGTATGCCCCCCAGGATGCACATGGAAGAAATGGTCAAGTAAGATCATCTAAAATATCATCATGGTCATTATTGAAATCATATGAAACAACATGGGAAACCTGATAAGCAATAGTCTCCAGTTGGTCATTCAAATAGCCATGAACATGCAAGTTATACATTGCCATGGCGTATTGTTCATCAGTAAAGGGAGGCAATGGACATCCCTGAGTATACCAAATAGTAAAATTGGGTGAGTAACAAAGAAAGGAGCTATTACAAATACACACAGTACCAAATGGCATAGGAAAAGCTATATCAGTATGACTAGGGTCAAGTGTGCCTCCAATATAATCTAACCAGGATTGGCCGAGAGTAAGCAGAGAAGAAGTATGATAATGCGCAAGGTGAACAAAAAGATGGAAAATGTGAAGTCCATATGTAGTTGTGAGAATAATAGATCCATGATACAAATGTGGATCGTATAAGGGAGAATGGAGGTCCTCAAAGGAAAACCAAGTGAAGGAGACCATCATGTGAACATACAGTGGCTTTGCAAGAAGTTTCAAGCGGTATGTGTTCCCAATAAGAATCATTCATGAAGAGAGTGCAAGTAAATGGTGAGTGTACTAAGGGTGATAGAGTTGGTGAAGGTGTGGATGATAGAGTGACGTCCATGGATTGGACAGGCCCTGATATGGAATTATAGTAGTAGTAGTAACAGGAGGCATAGAAGGAACTGCATCTATCATACAAATGACACCCTCAAGTGGTGATAAGTGAGGTGGTTCATCCACAAGTTGAGGTGATGGAAGGGTAGGTAAAGCAAGGGAGCATTCTAGAGCAGACCCCGTATAAAGTATCATAGCGTTCATGATAGCGGGAGTTGGTGACGAAGTAGGAAGAGCCACATCAACCTTACAAATTGTAGTGTCAGAGTTGTGTGGAGCTTCGGTGAGGTTGGGGTTAAAGAGCATGTTATGGAGAGGTAGGAGAAAATATTGTATCAAGAGAATCATCTATATATAAGGTGGGAGGATTAATGGAGAATGTCATGTGGTTCGGTAATGGTAGGAGGTGTAGCTATGTGACTAGGTTGAGGAGCCTATGCCTCCTCTAGAACTCTTGCTAAAGTATTAGGATCAATAGTACACATATAAGTGACAATAACATCATCTAGAGCGGCATGGTCTATGTCTGAAGATGGAAGATGAATAAGCGAAGGACAAGGTTGATAACCAAAAAAATCAGTTGGAGTGTCAACAAAGGCACGGCCAAAACTATCAAACTATAAAATGATTGGAGGTGGAGAAGAAGTATCTTTAGCCATGATAAGACGTCGGGTTCACTAAAATGATTAACTAAAAATGGACTAACTAAATAGTATATAGATGGTTAATCTAGGCTATGAATAGTTGTAATAAGATAGGTAAATGCGGTAAAAGGTATGCAAACAAGCTAAACAACTATGCAAAAGGAAATGATAACCCTATTATACAAAATAGAGTGAAGAAAGAACTCAGCTGATAATAGATGCCTATCCAAGAGTGTCACAGAGGGTGACTGGAAAATCGGGAGCAGCGAGCAATGCGTAAGTCCCAAAAAGAGTGGATCTGGACTATTTCTCTAGACTGGAGTGCTTGGAGGAGGACTAGAGCACCTATGGGTGCTCAGTCAGCAATCTGGGTGCCCTGGTCTATGTAAAATCTCTTTAAATGGTTTTTACAGGGTTGGAAGGTGGTCTAAAACCCTCGTTGTGTGTCACATCAACTTCATTATTCTGCATTGAATGTCACCAATACTCTGAGATGAATAAAAGACCTGCAAGACCCCAAAATAAGCATCAAACCCTAAAAATGCATATGAAGGGGTCGGAATGGCCTCAAATACCACAATGGTGGACTTACCAACTGCGTGTTACACTACATCTCGAGATCCTATTTAGTTATGTGTGCAAGTGTGTGTGAACATGCCCTAGGTTTCTCTTGTGTCAGTCGCACTTTATGAAGTAGCAAGCAATAACTATGTGTAGAAAATGTAATAGAATGTGTGCATGGAATAGAATAGAATCCCTCCCCCTATGAAGTGTGATGCATATGTCCTATCCTTGATGATGGAGCTATGTGGATGCAAGTGATCTCCAATGTAATAGATGGATGCTTGGATGGATGCAACTCTAGATGGAGTGATAGTAGTAAGTGATGTTAGGTCCCTCATTATGGTCTCATAACTTTATATTTATAGGGTTCTCTTGATCTAATTTCATAATTAACCCGAAAAGGTCGACCACAAGAAAAATAAAGATGTCAAATGGATAGAAAGAGCCCAAAAGTGGTGGGAAAGTGTGAAAAGACCAAGGTGCCCTATTCGAGGATAAAATGATGGGAAATGACCAAAATAGACTAGGCATGTGGCTGAAAAAGGGTCGAGTAATGACAAAATAAAATAAAACAAGATGGCCAAAAAATGAGGGTTAATTAGTACTTTCTTCACTCAAGAACCTTCTAAATAGTAGTATGAAACCGAGATAAATAAATGTCTAAAGTGCATGATTTTATGACTACGAAATTAATAAGTGGAGGGGATGTATCGGAAAATCAAGAGCCCTCAATGCAGGAGGAGGCATTACGTGATATGTATGATTGGTTGAAGAATCATCCCCTTGTTTGTCATGTTTTGGAAGAGGATTGTTAAATATCTTAAGCTTATGATTTTCATTGACAACTCTCAAGATGTAAATGAGGAAGAAAAATTGCATTATTATCAATCAGATCTTGAATAAGATTACGAAGTTTGAAAAAATGATTTGTAGAGTGTCCAAAACATTGGTGATAGTCACATCTAAAAAATTTGTTGTAATTACGACCTTTTAGACAAGAAGGGTCCAAATTGAGAGGAGGAGGAAGTGTAATTATATTGCTCTTGATAATTTGTGGTAATAAAAGATGTGGAGGGACAACAATTGTTTATGTGTACGCTTAGTCGATTGCTTTATTGAATCTCCTTAGTGTTGAATACGGTGTTAACAATGGTTTTGGCTTTAGTAGGTTTTATTGATGGCTTGAAAGTTGTTTTACTTTGAAAGCGCACTGCGAAGATGAAGCTTTCTCTTGGTATTAAAGCTTACCTATAGATAAGATTTTTTTTTCATATAGCTTAAGAGTATGACACAAGTGATCAAATGAAGGATATGTCTTAAAGAGACGGTAATAGACTTTTTAAGAATAGATCTTGGAATTCAAAGTCCGTAAGCACATTAGAAGTCTTAGCTAATTTGTTCTTGTATCATAAGACATACTCCACTAGATGTTCATTAGATCCTTGTCTAAGTTGTGCAAGTTGAGAATATGATATCTTAGAGCTGATATTGGTAGAGAAGTGAGAAAGAAAATCATCGTCAAGATGCATGAAAGATGTAACCGAGTGGACAAGTAGAGCATAGAACCAAAACATCGCATAATCGTGAATATTGTGAGGAAAGATGTTTACTAGCAAATTCGATCATCTGCGCATAGTCTACGCATACTACATGAAATGCTCACGAGATGCTCTTGAGGGTCGTCATGGCCTTTGAAAATAGGAAACTTAGGAGTGATGAAGTTGAGAGGAATCGATAGGTAGATATAGCGGGTGTAAAAGAGTATGAAGGAGCAAAGTGGAATCTAAAGATGAAGATACACAAGATGTGGCCAATTGTAGTTGACGAATTTGAGTTTGTAAATCCTGATATAAAGAGGTTAAAGCATGAGTATTCGAAGAATAACCATGTTGTACATTACAAGAATTGAGTTGAATAAAGGGAGTGGTAATGGTGGCAATGGAAGCATGAATATGAAGGGGTGATGAACCGATAAGAGGTGTTGCGAAGCATCATGATTTTTTTAGAAACTATCAAAGAATGAAGAATATGTGAAATATGGGTAGGATTATCATGAAAATCTTGCCAAAAATTAGTGATCTTGTGTAATTGTTCTTGGACAACATTTGTCTCTTTTTCATATGAATGCTCATTATCAGATGCTTCAATTTTTTCAAGAGGAACTTATTGAGAGTTAGCAAAAGGATGCTCAATGTTAGCCATTGGTTTAGAAACCCTATGTGAAGGAGGGAACTCACAATGCTCAAAAGACCCAAAACGACTACTACGGGTGATGGGCATAAGAAGACAACCCTAAAGAAGGTGGGAATTGAGTGACGGGTTCACCAAATGATTAAGAAAATATATAATAAATAGATGCCTAAATCTAATTGCAATGTAGCAATAAAATGAATAAATAATGAAGTACAAAATGACCCAAGCAAATAAGAAATTAAGATTTAAAACCCTAAGTGAAAATGAAGAGATGGAAAGAATTAGTTGATTTTCCCTCTCAATTAGTTGAAAGCTAGATGTAAGTAATGTAAGTAGATGGGTGCATGAAAGAATGAAATTCCCCTCCTATGAAGTGTATGCGAGAAGAATAATTCCCTTTCCCATGTGTGTGGATGTTATATAGATGCATGAATGTTCTTGATAATGCGTTTGGATGCAACCTTAGGTGGTGATAATTAATGTTTAGTGCTTGGTCCTTTATTATGGCCACATAAATTTATATTTATATGATTCATTTGCTTGAATTTCATAATTAACCCCGAAAAGGCCGACTACCAAAAAGATAAGATGCCCAAATGGCTAGAAAGGACCCAAAATATATGAACAAAGTACAAAGAGGTCAAGAGCGCCCAAAGGGGATGGGGACACCTAGCGTTGGCATCTTGGCTGGGCGCTAGTGTCTAGGATGAGAAATGCCAAAGTATGAAAAGATAGACTGGGTTTAAAATATTATAAGATCAACAATAGAATCAGAAAGCAAGCAAATTTGGCCAAATACATGGATTAATTAGTACTTTTCTTACTTAGGAATCATATGAATAGTAGTGTGCGATAAGGACTAGATAAATATCCAAAGTGCATGATTTAGTGTATACACTCCCGTGTAGGGCATCATTTTCATATCGTGTCCAATCCTCTATTTTGGGCATGCACCTCCTAGTGACGTCGCATACACCCCAAACGAGGGGGGACATGCATTGGGTGAATAAGTCACCCCATTCAAAGCAAAGACACAATCACGCTTTAGACTCTGCACAATACAGGAAAAGAGTAGTATTCGATCACGAAAGGGATTAGAATCGACTTAGGTCCTCAAAGATAGCACGAGACGGTGGCACCCGTCTACAAACATGAGCTCTTGGGCACTCCCCGACCCTTCCTAGGTGCCTATGACCAAGGGCACTTATAGTCACTTTTAAATCGACACAGTTTTTTAGCGATTTTCACAACACAAGCACACTCCTCCAGCAATCAAAATGCATTTTATCTCCATTTTCTTATTTTTTCTACTTAGATCGAACTGGATTGAACTAGAACAAAGTGAAGGCACAAAATCATGCACTTTAGACATTATTTAGTCTCGGACTCATACTACTATTTAGAATGTTTTTGAGTGAAGAAAGTACTTGATTAACCCCATCTTTTGACAATCTTACTTTATTTTCTTTCATCATTCCCGACCTCTTGTACCCACATGCCCAATCAACTTTTTTCATTTCACTTTATTTTAGCTTTGAATGGGGCACTCAAGCTAGTACTAGGGTGCCCATGGGCACCCTGGTCCCACCAGGGGTGCCCCAATATTTTTTTGAACTTTCCCGCCACTTTTTAGGCACTTTATTACCATTTTAGCTTTTTTTTTTCGTTAGTTGGCCATTTCAAGGTTAATTATGAAATTAGATTGAGAGAACCCTATAAATATAAAGTTATGAGACTGTAATGAAGGACCAAGCAAAGAACCACTAATATCATCCACCGAGGGTTACATTCATCTAAGGCATTTGGAGATCATTTGCATTCACTTAGCTCCATCACAAAGGACAAGACTGGTTCATCTGCATCACACAAACATAGGAGGGGAATCTATTCTATTCCATCCACCATTTTACTATATTTTTATGTCTAGTTTATTTATCATTACTTCAAAAAGTGTGACTGAACAAGAACACCTAGGGAACATGTTGCACACACGATTCTGTAGAACTACATTTGGGTCTAAAATGTAGTGCAACACCGAGTTAGTAAGCACACTTTTATGGCATATGATGTCATCTGAAAAATTCATTTACATCATTTTTTATGGTTTTGATACTTCTTGTGGTTTCTTGCATGTCTATATATCTCATCTTGGATTATTAGCGACACCTTATGCAAGTGCAAATAACCTAATGGGACACATAGTGAGGGTTTCGAGACCACCTCCGAAACTATGAAACTTAGTTCCTTACCTCCTACATAGACTAGGGTGCCCATTTTGTAGAAAAAATCACCCACAGAGCCTCGATCCCTCTCCAGGAGCTCCAATCTAGCTAGATAGCTCGAATCCATTCTTTTCGAGGCCTCTCGCACAATCGTTCCTACTCCCAAATTATTTTCTTTATTCTGCGACACGGTCCAACGAGTTCTTCAAATTATCCAAGTCACTTCGATACTTATCTTACATATCAGGGTTTCTTCTTTCATTAGATTAGTTTCTTGGGTCATTTTCCATACTTGTTTATTGCATTCATTTATTGTATTTACATGTAGTTCTAGATTAGATTAACTTCTATTTACTCCACATATTAGTTAATTTTAGTTAATCATTTTTGTGAACCCGATGTTTCAACACTTCATTTTGACCATGTCATCTCCTTATCAAGTTATGGCTCAATCTTCTTATCCTACCTTTGCACCAACTAAGGTCTCAGGCATAGTTACTATTGTTGTTGATTTCATGCACATGCGTACCCAACATCCTCCTCACTTTGTCACACCTAGCATTGATCCATCCATTAATGTAGTTACTACTTTCGTACTCATCCTACTCTACATACGGATCGACTCGTGTCTATCCCTCTACCCATTACTCCAGCAACTCCTTCCACTACTTCTAAGGGATATGACATCATTAAACAACTTAAAAATATGCCCGTTAAGATCTCTCTTTATGACTTGTTGCGTAATGCACTAGATTGTTGTAACACGCTAGAAGTTTCCCTTCATGTCATTCATATTGAAAGTGATAATTCTGCAGTGGCCTTTGCACATCTCATATAGTCTCTTCGTAATTTACCACATGTTATATCTTTCACTGATGAGGATTTGTCACCTTTTTCTAAAAGCAATCCGTGTGCTCCTTTTCTCATTATTGTCGTTATTAGCACTACTTGCATTAAACGAGTCCTCATTGATAATGGATCAGCTATCAATTTATGTGCTCATTCTCTTTTAAAGCAACTAGGTATTAACGATAATTTAATTTCTAATAATTCTACCCTCATTTGAGGTTATGATTCTACCACTCACTCATGCCTAGGGACTATCTCATTACATATTCAGGTTGGGCCTAAGACTATTCTCACTAAGTTCTATGTTATTGACACCTCCTTTCAATTTAATCTCTTATTATGTAGGACTTGGATTCACGAAATGCATGTGGTTCCATCTACTCTTCATCAATGTTTCAAGTTCGTGCATGATGGCTATGAACATATTATCACACCGATCCAGAGCCATTCAAATACTATTGCATAGATCTCATTACTTATATGCACATACCACCTTCGCAACGTATTCCATATAGTATCCTTGACACATATGACATTGGTTAGTCTAGCACTTCACAATCTCCTACTACCACTATAAATGCTCTAGCTATCTCTACTCACACTACATCTATTATTTCACCTATGGTATCAGCTCCTATTAATATCCCTTCTCCACCCATCGCGGAACCCTTTATTACTCCATCTACGGTGCCACCTACCAACATACTTGATAGTGCTATACAACATGATGATTCTCACACCGATGGTTTTGAGGATTCTAATGACGAAGTTGACGCTATCAAACTTATGGATGAAGCATTAGGACAACTTGATTTTACTCCTCTTGGCGTAGACGACTCTTATTTTCAAGAAACCTTTGTGGCCGATGGCTCGGTGAATATAGGTTCAATACACCTCCCTCTACTAATGTTATGGTATTATACCAGGGGTATGTAAATAGTGTAGACGTTATTTCATCTTCTCCTCCATGGGTTGTAGCTCCACTACCTCTTTTACATGCACACTATTTATCAATAGGTCCTTTTGGAAACACATCCCTATCAATTCTACTTTCTTAGACACTATTTGTACATGTGACAGTTTGGTTAGGTTTGGCATGATGCTTAATGACATCTTACCACCTCTCCATTTGCCACATCTTTATCATGGCTATTTTCACATTACGACAGCTTATGGATTGTGTGTCTTTCATTTGATCTTTGTTGTGCATACCCCCGTGCCTCTCCACTCACACTTGGACAATCATGGCTTGACTATATTGGTGGTACAATAGATGCTCATCACTCTTTTCTTACATTTCTTATGCCTTTTGGAAATATCTCTATTCATAATGATTCTTCTCCTATTTACACTCCAAATATCTCTTGTGGCATGCTCACGGTTTTCCATCAATCGCCTTTACTGATGAAGAATATATAATGAATGTGTACACACTCCACCACAATGGGTCCCTATATGACCCTCCTCACTCTATAGCTTATCAGGTTTCCGATGTTGCCCCGGTAGGTTTCGATCATGACAACGATGATCTCCTTGATAGTGGTGCATAATCATCTTCTCTATCATACACTTGGGGGCATAACATTTAACACCCCCAATCTAGCATCCTTACATAGTACTACATCATACTCTTAGCATTTATGCATATTCATTCACACTTTAGTATCGTCATCACCGATGACACATTCTTGTGCTTTGGTTCACACTTGACTATTGAGGGATTACTACACATGAACCCCACACACTACACTATAGACACCACACATTGTGTTTCACACATTCTACATTTAGTCCATATCATTTCAATATTTTCATATCTATACATCATACATCATACTAGTCTTCATCATACTCATCTAGCATTGCATCCTACATACTATACACTCTTAGGCACACTACACATATTACATTCAATATTATACACTACATACACATCACATGGTCATTTATCATCTTCATTACATATACTACATCATCTTCTATGTGCTGCAATCAATACCCTATGACGCACCTTAGTTTCATGGTCCATAATCAACTAGTGAGGGTTTACAAATCAAATGAACCTTATCATACTCACATGTTTATCATTCAAACTTCCATCATGGGACATTATTAGGTTAGTGACATATGCTATAGGATAAATAGTCACCTACTTTATCATCTTGTAGTGGTATACACTTTTAGGCTACATCATCACTCCCTTTATTCATCTTGTAGTGGTATACACTTTAGGCTACATCATCACTCTTACATTCATCTTATCGTGATATATGCTTCGGCTATAAGGTTCATGCAGACATCGTTACTCGGTCTCATTTCACCAATACATACATAATTATCACAACGTGTTATACATAATACCCACACTTCGACCATTTCCTGATGATGCACTTTTGTTTATTGTTTATTCTTGACTACCGAGGTAGTAAATCAAATGAACCTCACTACATACATTTTCATTCACTCAGGGGGCACGTGGATCCTATCACTCCATTTTGCATTCCATTCCATCCATCCACAACATACTGCACATTATGGTTGCTTTTAATTTTTCTTACTTTTGCTTGTTCATGGTCACTTTATTACACATGCTAGTTAGATTACTTGTATGTCATTTATCTATACCATCCACACATGTGTGTTCACATATTTTTCTAGTTGTGATTGTAGATATAGGTCTCTTACATGTAGCACACAATGTTTTCTTTATACCCTTCCTACACTGGTCATTAGGGGCATCCACATTCGTCTCTTCCAGGTGTTATTGTTTCATTTTGTACTTAAGACTTTTCATTACTTGGTTATACACACTTTCTAACATATTGGTTATATTTCTAACATGCTAAGGGATATTTTCTTCCACAATTGTTTTTTATATTCCTTGTCTATTATTTTCTCATGTTTGTAGGCATTCCCTTTGTTTGGTGTGCACACTTGTTTTTTTCTCTACGTCCATTATGGCATTACGTGTCTTGAAACATCACGAGTGATGTCCCATATTTTCAACCCACTTTGGGGTCTACTTTGTATTCTTCTGTTTACATTACTACTTTCCTTGGTAGCTTATACATTATTTGTATAGCTTATAAATTGTTTCTATATGTGTTTTGTTCGTACTAACACTTTTCTTTTCCTATCCTTCTTATTTTTATGAGCCTTGGTTTCTACCAAGCACCCCTACAGGAAGAGTTTCAGAGTACATACCGATGGTCCTTATTTTGGGGTTGCATTACCCTATCAGCACATCACATGTACCCCGAAGAGGGGGACATCATTTGGGGTTTTACATTCTACACAACGCTTCTACAACGGTTCGGTTCAGTTCACTTTATTCCCTTGGCATTGTGTGTTACATATAGCGAGTGGGTCCGGAGACCAGTCTACAAACCCCACACAAAGTGGATTTTATAGGAAATGGTTTTCCTTAACATTCTAACAAACCATTACATGTTAGAGGATACAGTGGAATTCCTCTATACACTTCTTCAACCAAAGGGCATTAGATCACCTAAAAAACCAGGACACACAGATATCTCTTCACACGCATTCAGGGAAGTAGTTTCAGGTTGGAGGATATAGCGGGATTCCTCCCTATACTTCTTCGGCCTATGGCATCGGATTTCCCAAAAAAACTTGGTAGTATAGGATATCCTTCTACACTCTCTTTCTCGACATGGAGCGGGTGCACATGTTCCATTTACATTTTTCATTTTCATATTTTACATTCACATGTTTTTACACTTATATACATGTGTCTTTTACATTTTGTCTTTACATATGCATACATATATATTTGACTACTTGATTGTTTTCTCCTTGCAGTTCGGTTGTGTGAGAAACAAGCAATCAAATGGGGGTAACAACAATATCTTACGATAGCACACACCATACTAACCATGTAGGTACATTACACACATCGGAAACTACACACACGTTTCTGCTTTAGGTTCACTCTCATCACTTTTTTGCACTTTTGCATCTTTAGTTTCCATGCTCCATCATATTTTGTCATTCCACACTTTTTCTAGTCCTTCAATGCGTTTGTTTCACACGGAATGTTTCGCTTTTGGGGATAGAGTTGCTTCTATTCTTTCATTCCTTTTAGAAACAGATAAGGGTTAGGGCTAGGAGGAATACCTGTTGAATGTTGAGATGGTGTGCGCGTACCATAGAGAAAGATCAGATCGACTACGAAGAACTCCTTTTTGTCTTGGAAGGACTACCTACAAGTAAGAATACAAGACCACCAGATTTTTAATTAGACAATAAATGAGGGAGCTGCCTTAGGCCCAGGAAATATAAAACTTCCTTTCGAAGGTGGTCAGTTCCCCTTTTAATACGAATTAACACAAATGATAACAAAGAAAGCTATTGCAAACTCACGATTTAGGTACTTCGTTACAAAGCAATAGAGGTTAAACTATCAATAATAAAGAGTCCCGTTGTTTGTTCGGTTATTGGTCATTGATACATTCAGGTTGAGTTACAGGGATAAACCAAACTGGATCTTTGAGGTTGTTAGGTGACAAATAGGCGAGAGGAAGGTTTTGGGGTATAAGTCACGTGACCGATGCCGGTCATTGGCTAACCGACGACCGCGGTTAGAGAACCGCTGCGTAGGGTTAGCAATCTAGGTGCTTTGGATAGAGGTTGGTTACGGTGGTGAGTGTGGGGTTATTAAGACTAGCGGATGGTGAGGGGAATAGTGAGAGGACAGGGGAAGACTCGAGTGTGATAAAATGGTCTTCTCGGGCAATACAAGGATGTATGGATGAAGGTTAAGTGCGGTGGTACCTTGGTAGGTGGTAGATCTAGGAATGAGTTTATAATTACTATCAATCCACGTGCTCAAGAAATGGTGCTTAGAAACATACAAGACACTTTACTTACTCGTTCCTGATGAAGATGCAGTTCCACGACTGTGATGACGAAGAAAGGGCTCAAGTAGGATGATCGACGACAATCCAAGATATGCTATCTCCTCTTCGATGCTCGGATGAGTGTCACCGGGCTCTGGTTATTCAGTTGCAGTCTTGGGCTTGATGTCCTTCTCTGCAAACTCTTCTTGTTTCTTGACTTGTCTCTACTCGGCCAAGCAAAATCCGGATTCTTTCAATGATTTCTCCTCTTTTCGATCAAAATGAAAATCCGATCCCCTATTTTTGGTTGGAGGTGGTCATTTGAGGAACCGATGGCGATTCGCAACCAGGCAGGCGGTCGAGTAGAACCGATGTCGGTCGTCAAAGCGGGCTTTTTTGGTAAAATAGCCACTTTCCATCCTTTTCTCCCGAGGGATTAGTTGCGAGCTTGGTCAAGTCATTATGAGGTTGGTTTTAGGTGCGGGTGAGGAGTAATTAGTCATGGGTGTGGATGTGGACCAAGTTATAGGTCTTAATTAGGTTAGTTTAGGGTTAAGACTAGGTTATGATGAGGTGGCGAAATGAGGTGGCGAGGTATGGAGATGTGGATTTATTAATTATAAGGTAATTAATAAATAATTGTGTAAGGTTTAGGTGATGAGGTTATGTTGCGAAATGAGATGCGGGGCACGGGGGTCATAAGACACAAATTTGGTGTCTACAGCTTTCTACATCACTCTACATGGATTATCGGTACACATCTCTATCTACTTTATATTATCGAGCTTTCCACTCACCAACATAAAGTGGGGAAAATGTAGATTCAAATCATGCACTTTAGACATTATTTAGTATCATTCTCATACTACTATTTAGAAGGTTTTTGAGTGAAGAAAGTACTAATTAACCCCCATATTTTAGCCATCTTAATTTATTTTCTTTCGTCATTCCCAACCTCTTGCACCCGCATGCCCAATCAAATTTTGTCATTTTGCATTATTTTAGCTTTGACTGGGCACCGAAGCTAGTCTTGGGGTGCCCTGGTCCCACCAAGGAACCCCGATCCTTTTTAACTTTCTCGCCACTTTTTGGGAACTTTCTAGCCATTTCAACTTCTTATCTTTTTGGTGGTCGACCATTTTGGGGTTAATTACAAAATTAGATCAAGAGAACCCTATAAATATAAAGTTATGAGACCATAATGAGGGACCAAGCACTAGTCACTATTATCATCCACCTAGGGTTGCATTCATCTAAGGCATTTGGAGATCATTTACATTCACTTAGCTCCATCACAAAGGACAAGGTTGGTTCATATGTATCACACAAGCATAGGAGGGGATTCTATTCTATTCCATCCACCAATCTACTACGCTTTACATCTAGTTTATTGCTCGCTACTTCATAAAGTTTAAATAGCACAAGAGTTCCTAGGGCACATGATGCGTGCGCATACATGCGCACGCACACAAACACACACACACACACACACACACACACACACACACACACACACACACACACACACACACACACACACACACACACACACACACACACACACACACACACACACACACACACACACACACACACACACCAAAACTACATTTGGGTCCAAAATGTAGTGTAACACTCAATTAGTAAGCCCATTGTTATGGCAATTAAGGTTAGTTTGACCCATTTATTTGCATTCTTATTTTTTTAGGGTTTTGATACTTCTTATGGTTTCTTGTAGGTCTATCTATCATCTTGGATTATTAGTGACACCTGGCGCAGTGCAATGAACCTGATGCAACACACAATGAGGGTTTCAGACCACCTACCAAACCTATGAAACTTAGTTTCGTACCTCCCCTGCACTGGGGGCACCCATTTTGTAGACAACAACTCCCACGGATGCTCCAGTCCCTCTCCGGCACTCCAGACAAGGTAGATAGTTCAGATCCATCCTTTTCGGGGCCTCTACATAGTCGTTCCTACTTCTAGATTATTCTATTTACTCTGCCGCAACACACCCAACAAGTTCTTTAAATTGACTATGTCACTTCCATACTTCTATGCATATTAGGGTTTTTCTTTAATTAGATTAGTTTCTTGGGTCATTTTCCATACTTTTTATTACATTCATTTACTATATTTACATTTCGTTCTAGATTAGATTAACTACTATTTACTCCATATATTAGTTAATTTTAGTTAATCACAAAGAAGGATCACACCATCTCTGCGGTGGTGTATAAATTTTGGGAAGCAATTAGGGTTGGAGAATAACACTATACATTTCTCCCCAACACTTCTTCTATCTTGGTGTGAGATCACCCAAAAAAATCATTTTTGGTGTGAGATCGCCCAAAAAAAGTATTCTTCTACAATGTTTCAGACACTTTTTATCCTTCTTACTCATCATGGATCATGTGCACATGTTCCTTTTTGCATTTTTACATACTTGGATCAAATTTTTCATATACACGACTTTGACTACTCTTTTGTTCTTATTTCTTACAATTCCATCCTCATAAGAAGTAGAACTCTCAAGAAAAATACAAGCACAAAAATAAGAGCAGGTGCAACATGGTACACACATTATGCTTTTCACCCCTAGGGTCACTTCTTCTTTCATATCCTAGCTTCCACGCTTCAATTTTATCACTCCACACTTTTTCTTGTCTTCTTGGCATGCTTTTTCCATCGATCTACATAGTTATCAGGTACACATCTCTTATCTACTTTATGTTATTGAGTATTCACTCAACAACATAAAGTGGGGGCAAATGTAGACACTAAATCACACACTTTGGGTACATTTATAGGTCTTAGTCACATACTACTATACATATGATTCCTAAATGAGAAAAGATGTTAACTTTGACCTTTTGTCTGTGTTTCATGTCTTCTTTCTGGCCTCTTACACCTTACATCTGATTAACTAAAAATTGGGATTTTTAGAAGTTAATCTAAGAAGTACATTAGTAAATAAGAGCTAAACAAACAAGGAGAAATGACCCAAGCAACTAAGAAAGTAGATATGTAAAACCCTAGAGTGCAAAGAGAGTTAGAAATAACTTAGTTGATTCAACGAGCTTGTTGGATTGTGTCGCAGAGATGAATGGAGAAACATGAGGCGGAAACGACTATGCCGGGTCCAGAAAAGTGTAGATCTGGGCAATCTGAGTGGACTAGGGCACCTAGATAGGTACGGGGCACATGTGGGTGCCCGAATATGAGATATGGGTGCCTTGGTCTGATGAAAAATCTATGTAAACCTCCTTTGAGGTGTCACTAAGTGATCATTTGTGTTTACTTCCTGTCACACTAGCTTTGTTGGACTGCACAATATGTCGTTGGAAATCATAAATGAAGATGAGACCTGCAAAACCCCAAGATGAGCATAAAACCCTAAAAATAAATATGCTTATGAATAGGTCGTACTATCCTCAACGCCCACAATGGTGAACTTACTAAATGAGCAATCGGACTACATCTCGGACCGATGTAGTTCTATGTATGTTTGTACAATCATTCCTTAGGTGCTCTTGTGTCACACACTTTGTGAAGGTAATGAGCAATAAATATGTGTAGAAAATGTGATAGAATGGTGGATGGAATAGAATAGATTTCCCTCTTATACAAGTGTGATGCGATGAACCACCTTATGCCTTGTGATGGAGTGGATGGATGCAAATGGAGCCTTTGATGGATGTAACCTTAGGTGATGATAGTAGTGCTTAGTGTTTGGTACCTCATTATGGTCTCATAAATTTATATTTATATGGTTCTCGTGTTCTAATTTCATAATTAACCCCAAAAAGGTCGACCACTAAAAAGATATAAATCTCAAATAGCTAGAAAGTTCCCAAAAAGTGGCGGAAAATGTAAAGAGGCTCAGGGCACCCCAAATGGGACCAGGGCATCCCGATCTTGGGTTGGGTGCCCCAATCGAAGTAAAATGACGCAAAATGACAAAAACAAACTAGGAAAGTATGTGCTTAGAGGTCGGAAGTGACGAAAAAAGTAAAGTAAAATGGCCAAAGGACATGGGTTAATTAGTAATTTCTTCAATCAAAAACCATATGAATAGTAGTATGAGACCATGACTAAATAATGTCTAAATTACATGATTTTGTGTCTACAACATCCCAATCGACACATTAATTCTTTTATCTTTTATGAATATGGACACCACTCTTAGACAGATGTCAACGACGAGGCACCGTCATCCTTCAGGCGCCCTCAACCTTGCTTTACTTTACCGCTCCTTTGGGCATCTTTTATCTTTTGGGCATCTTATTTTCTTATGGGTTAACCTTCCAGTTGTTAATTATAAAATTCAACCAAGGGAATCATATAAATATAAATTTATGTGATCATAATAAAGGACCAAGCTCTAAGCATCTATTACTATCACCTAAGGTTGCATCCAAAGGAATTTCAAGAGCATCAAAGCATCCATCTAGCTTCATTCAAGGGACAAGGGAATGCATTTTCTGCATACACGCATAGGAGGGGAAGTTCATTTTTTCATCCACACATCTATCTACATTGCTACATCTAGTTATTGCTTGTTATTTAAGTGCATCTTGCACAAGAGCCACCTAAGGCACAATTCTTGCACACACACACGAGAACTACATGGAGTCTAAAATGTAGTGCAGCACTTGGTTGTAAGCTCACTCTATTAAGTGACTATCGGGTCAATCTGAATCCCCATTTGCATCTTTTTCTTTTTAGGATTTGATGTGTTTTGGGGTTTTACAAGAGATCATTTGTTTTGCAGGTTACAGAAAACTTTGCATGGGCATGTTTTGACAAAATATCAACAAACAACAAAGGTTAGCGACATTGATGCAACACAATAAAAATCACTTTTTGAGGTATTTCGTAGTCACGGGTGCCCAGAAGCATCCCCCAATACCTAGGTGCACCGCCTAATACAGCGCCCCAGATCCTGGCATATTTGGCAATCACACCATTTTTAGTATGGTTGCAGCAGCTTCCTCCTATTCATAAGTTTTCCAATCTAACACATTTTGGGATTAATAGTGAAATCAACTAAGTACTTTATTCCCTCTCTCTTGCACATAAGGTTTTATTCTTATCGAGCTTATTGCTTAAGTCAAATCTATACTTTATTGTTTATCTTTGCATTGTGACTCTGCAATTAGGGTTTTACAAATTCCAATATTTGTTAAATCACATAGGGGTGATGGCGTAGGGTTTTCTCGGGAGACAATCGGTCATATCGAAAGTTTACACAATGGTCAATGACATCGGGAGATGGGATTGCGGGAACAAAAAGAATTGGTCGTGTAAGAAAGTTTTCATAGTGTCATGAAAGATATTTGTTGAAACGGAAAGGATCACCCCCGGTTGATGGCATCTGTGTAGATAGGATTTTAGGTTTTCTGAAGTTTGGTGATTTGAAATTGTGGCAAGATTGAAGATGTGTGCTTTTAACGAGTTGTGCTTGATCAAGAAGTCTATAGGATTCACATCATTTTCACCAAAAATATATGGCGGAGCCAATAATGTGTCTCAATGGCTTGCACTCCTAAGTCTTCCATTCTACAAGGGTATGAGGCAATGAATAAGAGACACACATGGACTAGAACATAACTGGTTGATTTAAAGGGGCTACAATGAGCACTAAGGTCACATATTCTGAGGGAATTAATCCCTACGCTAGGTCAACCTAGGGTTTCCAAGGCCCATAATCAAGATAGAGGAGACTACCCTTCTAGGATATCGATTGATGGGAGAGAGGTATACATCAATGGGAAGATGGGAGAGAGGTATACATCATGCATAATTTACACAACCACAATATAACTGAAATAAAGGAAAGGAAGGCTAAGGAGTTGATCATGTAAGAGCATTATGCTAACTAGCACTAATTTCTATACAATACTAAGCTAACATAGAGAAATGGGGAAGGTAAATGAACTAATCTATGAAAAATGACAAAGAGGGTTAGAGCACTTACCTGCAGAGTGATCATTGATGTGTCTATCTCTCCAGAGAAGCAGCACACCAAGAGAGAATCACTATGGGTGGAGAAGGGGAACACCTTTCTTGTTCTAGACTCAAATAATATGACCCAGCTTATTATCTGAAGCAATCCAACAATCATAAGAGTGTCCAATCCATGTCAAATGTAAGATGAACCAAGAGTTGAGCGAGCATATGCGAAGATGACACAAAAGAACAGAGAAGATGGCTAGTTCATGTAATGTAATGTAATTACTTGTATAAATTTGATTATTAGCATAAATATAACACCAATGAACACAATATTTCATATAAATGCTCTCAATGTGCAAGAATAATAGCTTAGCCACTTCGAGGGGGCAACCTCCAAACCAGAAAATAAGACTCAAATGTTGAATATGATGATCAACTACTACCTACTAACCCCTATATATACTATTCCTATGTTATGGCCAACACCAAGGCTGACCCACTAATGAAAATATAACATATATGAAAGAGATACATAATGATAAGAAGTTATGATAGCCACAAGTCGGCTATATACATCCAATATAAGATATATGATTAAGGGTGTAGCATGCCCCTCCCCTTCGAAGCAACATTGTCCCCAATGTTGAGAAGATCTGGATGTTGCTGCAGGAAATTTACATCCTCCCAAGTTGCATCTTCATTGTCTAGATTTTTCCACTTGATCAAATACTCAGTGATGACCCTTGTCCTCAATCGCTTAGTGCGTGTCTGAAGGATGCATTCTGGTTCTAGGATGATTCTGCCCTCTTCATCAAGCTCGGGTAACACTGTCTGGGTTGATATTGTCTATCCAATTACCTTCTTTAGGCAAGATACATGGAAGACTGGATGAATTCGAGTAGCCGAGAGGAAGTTCCAGTTTGTATGCTACATTGCCAATCTTTTGTAACACTTGATAAGGACCATAATACTTAGGTGAAAGCTTGTTATCCTTTTTCTATTGTTTTAAGGACATTTGCTTATATGGTTGTAACGCACAAAACCCAATCACCGACTTCAAAATGTCTTTCACTACGATGTTGGTTTGCCTGTTGCTTCATGCGGTTTTGTGACATGGCCAAATTCTCCCTGAGACTAGAAAGCACCTCTTATTGGTGTTGAATATGTTCTTCAACTGCTCGAACCTTTGGCTGGACTCTCAAAGATGAAGTGATAGATGGTGGATGGTACCCATATAATGCCAAGAAAGGAGACATTTTAGATGAAGTATGAAAGGAGGTGTTATACCACCATTCTGCCAGTGGTAACCATTGGACCCATCTTGCTTGCTTATCTGATGTAAAACAACGAAGATATCCCTCCAAGCACTTGTTTACCACCTCTGTTTTCCCATCAGACTGGGGATGATAAGAGGAACTACGAGCTAGTTGTGTGCCCAAGCATGAGAACAAGTTAGTCCAAAAATTACTAGTAAAGATAGGGTCTCGATCACTTACTATAATCTTTGGTGTCCCATGTAGCTTCTGAATTGTATCCCTGAAGGCCGTTGCTACTGTACTCATGCAACAAATGGATGTGATAAAGCACAAAAATGGGCATATTTGGTGAGTCTGTCCACCACCACCATGATTACATTTTTACCTTCTGATTTAGGCAATCTTGTGATGAAGTCCATAGACACCTCTTCCCACCTCTGGCTAGGAATAGATAGAGGTTGTAAAAGACCTAGGGACTTAATTGTTTTGCCCTTATTTTGTTGACAAACCATGCATTCTGCCACAAAATTTTGGACATATCCTTTTAGCCCTTCCTAGAAAAAATCATGCTTGATTTAATGATAAGTCTTTAAGAAGCCAGAATGACCCCCTACTAGAGAAGCATGGAGCTCAGATAGAACCCTATTTTTAAGGGTTAAATTCTTACATAGATATAGTCTATCTTTATACCATAAAACATCTCCTTTCCATACAAATTTTTCTAACATGCTTGGATCTTGTTGGAGATTTTGAATGAGATTTTGTGTACCTGGATCATTTTTCCATTCAGACCTTGCATCCTCTATCCAATCCTCATGTAATACAAATATGGCACACAACAATGCCTCGGGAAAATTCATCCTTCCGAGATAAAGCATCAAAGAACTACATTCTCTTTTCCTTTCTTGTATACTATCTCAAAATCATACCCCAACATTTTTAGACCCATTTATGTTGGGCTTTTGATGATAAATGTTGTTCTAAGAAGTATTTCAAACTATCATGATATGTCTTTACTTTGAAATGTCATCCCATTAGATATGGTCTCCATTGCTTCACTACATGAAGTATTGCTAACATTTCTTTCTCATAAACTGGTTTAGAGATATTCTTACCTTTGAATTGGTGGCTCTCGAAGGCAATGGGTCACCCTTCTTGCATGAGTACTGCCCCCATACCATACCCTGAAGCATCACATTCAATAATGAATGTTTTTGAAAAATCTGGGGTGGCTAGAATTGGAGTGGTGCACATGGCCTCCTTTAACTTCTCAAAGGCCGTAGTAGCTTGCTCGTTCCAATGGAAAGAGTCCTTCAATAAAGTTGTGAGTGGTGCTACGATGCTGCCATAATTCCTTACAAATCTACGATAATAACCTGTAAGCCCCAAAAATCCTTAGATATTTTTTAGGGTTTTGGGAACCTTCCATTCAAGCATGGCTTTTATCTTGTTAGGATCTACTTTAACACCTTCATAAGAGACAATATGACCTAGATATTCAACCTCCTTGACACCAAAATAACACTTAGAAGGATTTGCATAAAGTTAATGTTGTTCAAGAGTTTCCAACACCTTATTTACATGATGCGGGTGTTCCTCCCATGTTTTACTATAGATTAATATATCATCAAAGAACACTAAAACAAACTTTCGAAGAAATGGCTTAAAGATGGAATTCATCAAGCTTTGAAATGTAGAGGGTGCATTTGTTAGTCCAAAAGGCATTACCAAGAATTCATAGTGTCCTTCATGTGTCCTGAAGGTTGTTTTATGAATATCTTCATCCTTGATTCTAATCTGATGATATCCAAAACAAAGATCAAGTTTTTAAAGTAAACAGCACCATGTAATTCATCTAGCAAATCACCAATTACATGAATAGAAAACTTATCTTTAAATGTGTACTTATTTAGTTCCCTGTAATCTAGACACATGAGCCAATTGTCATCTTTTTCCGTACCATCACTACAAGAGAAGAGTAAACACTTTGACTATGACGAATAAGTCCTACTTCTAACATCTCTTGAACCATCTTCTCAATCTCACTCTTTTGCATATAGGGGTACCTATAAGGTCTAATGTTAGGTGGTTGACTCCCTGGTACTAGCTGGATGGCATGGTCATGGTCTCTTTTCAGAGGCAGACCCTTGGGCATTTCTCCAAACACCACTGAATGCTCATCTATAATTGTTTGCATATCTGTGGGTATAAATGTATTGGAATGATGTGCTTCCAATGAAAATAGTTGTGCTATAAACCCTTCTGCACCCTTTCTAAGAAATTTTTACATCTGATGAGAACTTACCATCTGTGGGGACTTTGCTCTTAGTCCTTTTAGTTTAAAAGTCCTCCCTTCTGACTAAAATTGCATGAACAACTCTTGAAAATTCATTTCAATGGTTCCCAAGGTGGTAAGCCATTGAACTCCTAACACAATGTCTGCTCCTCCCATGGCAATGGCATACATATTGCTAGTTAGAAAGTAATCTCCCATGGCGAGATTAATGTTATGGCATTTTCTTGAACAACTAACAATTTTCCCATCAACGATCATGACTTGACATTCTGGAGCTGGATAAACAAAGCAGTTCAAGCGTACCACTAACTTATGATTGATGAAATTGTGAGTACTTCCCAAATCAATCAACACTGTTACCCTCTATTTTTTTAAGAATCCAACTACTTTGAGAGTTTGGGGAGTGATAATACCAGAAATTGCATGGCATGATATTGTTGGTTGGGGATCTCCTAATTCCTCCTCTAGCTCTACCTCTTCATCTTCTTCATTTTCTTCTTCTTCAGTAGGTCCCTCAATGTAGAACAACTTCTTTTCAACACACTTATGTCCTGGTCCAAATTTGTTGTCACAATTAAAACATAACCCTTTGGCTCTCTTTTCTTCAATTTGTTGAGGTGTCAGTCTCACTGGCCGAGGGAATGATGGTGGAAGGGTGCTACGATCTATGATATTACTGACAAATTTGTTTCCTCTTTGGAAAGAAATTTTTCCTCTACCCTACATGTCATGATCATAGAGTCTGAAACCTTATGAGGATTAAACATACGCACCTCAGTCTCAATTTGTTCTTTAAGACCCCCAAGAAATAAGATATTCAAATTATCTTCAGGAATATTTTCCACCCGTAAGGAAAGGTTTTGGAATTGATGGATGTAATCTTTGATTGTTCCTGTTTATCTGAGCTTTGCTAATTAGCTGAAATAATTCTCTGACACACTAGAACTATAGTGCAATTGTAACTCTTCGGTGAATATTTTCCATGTAACATTGAGGCCACTCTTTTTCCTTTGAGCACATAACCATTGATACCAAATGAATTGGTCAGGTTCAAGATACAACGATGCCATGGTAACCTTTTGTCCCGATGGAATCTGATGAAGATCAAAGAAATTCTCCATCTGGTTAATCCAATTGAGTGGATCCTTTCCATCAAACTTATGCATTTCCACTTTTGGAATCATGTTACGGGCTTGCAGAGTGTTTTTATTTGGATTGGTCATGTTTGCAGATCCACCCTGGCTAGTTTGTCTATTACTTTGACCTAAAGATCCACCCTAGTTAATATGAGTATGATTGAGTTGTGGTTGATTAGGAAGGATATGATGACCCATGATATTGTAACTAAATTGATTAATGAAATCCTCCAATCATTGTCCAATCTTTTCTACATCTTCTTTGTTGGCCACTCTACCTTCAAGGTTTCGCAACTCTAACTCAAGATAGTGACCGTATGGTCAATTGAAATAAGCCCTAACCCCGAGGACTCTGTAGATACATGTTATCCCGTAAAATTGACAAGGGCAATTTTACCGATAACCATACCAAAATTTTGTTCCGATCCCTCGTTAGGGATCCCTTGCGTTCGAAACGTTGTAAAATCCCTTCCCGGGAAATCTGGTTTTTTTGAACTTAGTCTTTTGAGCCTTTTTTGGCTGGGCGCATGAAATTGCTATGTAACACCAACTTTTGGTGCGCCCCCTTTAAAACCTTTGGCGCATGATTTTCAGTGTCAACACACCTTTTGGTGCGCCAAAGTATGTTGAGCCTTCCCTACGTGCGCCAAGGTGCATGCGCCTTTGTATTGGCACAACTTTTGTTGCGCCATGTTTTGGTGCACCAAAGGGCGCACATAACTTCATGTCGACATAACCTTACATGCGCCAAAGGCGCGCTTAATTTCCTGCTGGAAAACATTTTCATGCGCCAAAGGGCACACGCTTTTCCCTGTCGACAGCAACTCTCATGCGCCCTTTAAAAAGTGGGTGGCGCATTTATGACCAGCTCACCTATATATATGTGTTTGCGCGCCCAAAATGTCATTTTCACTATTCGCTGAGCACGTGATTTTTCCGAGCACATCACATTTGCCTCATCATTTTCAACACGTTGTGGACCCAATTTCCAGGTTTTCTCTATTTATCCGGGTAAGTGCTCTTATCTCTTCCATGTGATTTGTTTTTTGGTTCTTCGTGCTTGCTGGTTGGTTTTTGAATGCATCTTTTGAGCTAGCCCCCGTGCTTTCTTTCCTTATTTTCATCTTTCCAGATCTGCTGGAGGAGGATGTTATTTTGAGGGCATGGTCTGAAACCCTTTGGATTGAACCATTGTATGTCCCAAAACAACCTTGAACTGAAAAGGAAGAAGGGTTGAACCATGTGAAAAACTCTGTTTTTCCCTTGGGCGCACCAGCGCGTCATGCAACATTATAAACAGTTGCGCCCCCATGGCGCATCTGTCCCCCTACAGCATAACTAAAACCCACGCCAATGGCGCACCCACCTTGCGTGCTGCATCGTAAACACTTGCACCCCTTTGGCGCACAATCCTTCCCCGTTGCATCACTTTCCCATGCGCCAATGGCGCACCCAGCATCTATGCAACACAAGCTTTATCTGCGCCAAGTATAGTCATAAAGCGCAGGCGCATCCCTCCTTACAGTATAACATTCGTGTTGTGCAAACCCTCCGTGTGCCGTGCCATATTTCCTTTGGCGCACGAAAAGTCCCTGTTACACACTTTTCCCATGCGCCAAAGGGCGCACCAAATCCCAATGCAACATGAAAATTCCATGCGCCAAAGGGCGCATCCTGTCACTATGTAACATGCACTTTTCATGCGCCCTTTATAAAATGCAATCTGCAGTTTGCATGTGCCATGCGCCTTTGGCGCCAGTTTTATCCTTGCAACACCCTCTTCCTGTGCGCCCTACCTATTTAGCCCTGTAAGCTGCAATTTTCATGCGCCCTGCGCCCTGAGCCTAAAAATCTCTAACTCTTTCTTCTGCTAACATTCCAATGGAAGATCAAATGGCTAATTCAACCTTTTTGGATTGGGTCTCGCTTCTTCTTCATGCAGATCAGCAACTGAGTTCGAAAGAACATATGTCTACATCCAGCAGGAGACCCACCAAACCGAAAGGAAAGGCTAAGCTTACGGAGGAAGAAATGAAATACAAATATCAGAGGGTCAGAATGCCCGAGTCACAGGCCGAATGCAGCATGGACGTCAGAGATTCAGAATTGGGGCATATCGACATGGAGGAATTCTGGGCCAGAACTCAGAAAGTTACAAGGAGTCCATGGATGGACAAACTAATAGGCAGTGCCCTGCACTTCGCCGGAGGAATCCCCGTCAGCGCCGTCAACAATGAATTTATGATGGTGGTTGCCCAGAGTTATAATAAAGACACAAGGTGTGTCGAAAACAGCAAGGGCGAGGTAGTCATTAACCTCACTGCCCGTCATTTTGAGATCATACTCGGCATCCCTCACCACCGGCACTTTGTGGCCGTTAGCCAAGCAGAGTGCATCAAGGCCTGGGAAGACAATGAAGACCAATGTATGCAGCTAATGAACGAAGTATATCTGAAAAATAAGAAGGTGGTAACCCGGTGGCCCCAAATCATCCACTGCAGTGACTTCTCAGAAGAGCTCAGTGATACCATTACCTTCCCGAAAGCGGGGTCTTCGAAGCTTTCTCGATGCCCATTACTTCCATAAATGGATGTTGCGCTACTTAGAAACAATGAACAAGAATTTTCCCCGATCGGCGCTTTTCTTTGGGAAATTATAAGCGGCACCATCTCCGAGCAAATCTGACAATAATTCAAAGACAACGGGGGAGTATTCCATATGAACTCCTATGTGGTCTACGCTGCAGCGTCGGAGAGGGATTATCCAGGCCTAACGAGGAGTGGAGTTTGGCCTCAGGTCAAGATATACGAGTACTACCCAGAGTTGAAGCTGGAGAATAGCATCTCCCAGTTCACAAAAGTTAACGATGTGTTTTTCTATCACATCATCTACCTGCTGAGGCCGAACATGACTCATGGTCGTACGACCAAAAACATAGTGGCAGCCACAGAGAAATGGGGGGCCCTGTTCACCCAATTTCCCACATTCACCTATCTGAGGGCTGCCAACTTTTTGGGAGAGCCAACCAGGCTACCAAGGTATGCTGGGCCTAAGCTGATTCTGCTGGAACTATCAAGGCAGCTGGTCACATACCACGAAAAATGCCTTAAAAGGAAGAAGGGTGGAACTCCTTTCCCCCTCACAGTGGGCCGATACACATGCTCTACCCACCACAAGGTGAAGGAAATGTTCGCAGAGCTGGAGTTACTCAATTTGAAGCATGACTTCCCAGCCAGGCCTACCTTCGACCCAAGGAGCTGCCTGCCAAGGGCAAAGCTTGATCCAATCCATGTTCCTCAGATTGAGGATATTTATATTGATGTCCTCCATGAGGTAGAGCTCAGAAGAAAGGATCAATCTCACCTAGCATTGGCAGAAATCATCCAATATGGGGTAGCCATTGTCCCCAAAGGCTACCAAACAACAGAAGATGAAGTAGACAAGGTATATACTGACACAGATGGGGACGATTGGCCCTTTCCTACCATTGGCAGAAAACAAAGCTCCTCAGAAAATTGAGGAGAGGGTCAAGGAGACTTTGCGGAGGACAGAACATTGGTGCCGGATGAACGGCCTAATCTACCTCGGGGTTGATTTCACAACATCCCCATTGGGCAATGCGCCTCCACGATCCAAGAAGCAGCTTAAAGGCAAAGGTGTAGAAGGTGAATCCAGCACCATTCGGGAAGAAGCCCCTGAAAGTCCTCCTTCCGCATTACCAGAACAGGTAATAACTCTGGATTCGCCAGAGAAAGAAGTAGCAGAGGATAGTCCCATAGGCCCATCCACTCAGGATGTCGGCATTGCTACCACAACAGAGGTCCCTTCTATCCCTTCTTCTTCTCTTCCTTCCCCTCCTCGAGTGACTCAAGCGACCATCCCTTTGGTCGTGTCCTCTGTTCCTTCTTCTACTCTTTCCCCTACTTCTTCGTCTATCTTCTCCTCCCTCACTGATCTGTCCTCCTCCATTTCTTCCCTCATCTCCGGGCTCCCTTCCCTTCCTATGTCTTCTGCAGCTGCAGTTTCCCTTCCTCCCGTGGACACTTCTTCGGCTATTCTCTCAATGCCGCCGCCGCGTGTCTCCACGTTTTTCCCCTCTTCTACTGTAGCTGCCTCCTCCTCTGTCTCTGGTCCTTCTTCCATAGGACTAGCTCTGGATCTCTCAGCAGCTAAGCCAACAAAAGAGGAAAGTTCCCATCGCTCCGATGGACTTTTCAGTGATCCCAGCCAAAGGGGCGAAGAAGCAGAAGCCTGTTACACGCTTCTCTAAAAGTGCTTGCAGGTGAGAGAATCATGGAAATTGCATACCCCGATCCCCTCAAAGAGAAAAAGGATCTGTCTCCGACAGATTTTACTGTGACCCAAGTCACAATGGGGACATCTTCTGAAAGTCTCCAGGGGGAAGCTCTTTCCGTGGTTGACGCCCTCTGTCAAAAGCTTCAAGAGACAAAAGAAGAGAAAAGGCTACTAAAAGAGCAAAATAAATATCTGCTCCAAGCCTTACAGAAGATGGGTAGTGCGCCTCCCACAACTGCCGCCGAGACTTCTGAGCTTCTCAGCCAGGAGAAAATCAACGAATATGCAAAGATCGGTGAGCAAGGTATGGCCGTTTCCGCTTGGAGGAGCCAAATCCTCAAAGACAGTGAAAAAGTGATCGCCGAGTTCTCTGACTTATACCTGAATATCAGTAAGGTGAATAAAGAACTCCAAGCGTTAGCAAGGCCCATATCAGAAGAGCTGGAACATGCTAGACTGCAGCATGAGGCCTTCCAACAAATGTTCGACTGTTCAGTCGAAGATCTGGTCAAGTTCGGCGTCTTCGGCCATCCAAGGGCCCTCAACAAAATCATGTCCACTCTGGACTATCGGGTGGATCAGCTAGAATTTATTCTAGAAAAGATTGACAAAGTCAAGGAAGAAGCCCTGGATGCGATGCATCAAATGGAGCGAATTGTTCTCAACATGTCTCCAGGGTTGCTCACTCCTTCCTTTACCTTAAGGTCAGCTGATGAAACCATCCGGATCTTCAAGGAGATCGCTTCTCAAGGAACGGGGCCAGAGGTCACATTTGACACTGAATCTATCAACAACCTGCTGGCCTGTAGGGACTTCGTCGGGTTCCTCATTGAGGCGGAAAAGGACTTTTCCAAACTCCCGGAGAAGCTCATAGATGAGCGGGAGACTTGTGAGGCAATAAGCGATAGGCACAAGGATCCTTCTCAGGATCAACTTGGGCCAATAATTAACAAGTTTTTGGAATACCGCGCTCAGTTCCATATCTCGTCACCTGAGCAGCATCAAAAGCAGGCTACCCCCTTTCGGCCGCAGGATGATGACGACGAGTAGCTGCTCCTTCTTCTTCTTCTTCTTCTTCTTCTTCTTCTCTCTCTTCTCCGACTTTCTTGTTGGAATGTCTAAAGTATGTTGGCACAAATGATGACATCATCCATGTTGCGTCATGGGATGATGTCATCCATCAAGTTGTAAAAAGTCAACATGACTTTTAGATATTTTGTAAATATCTTTGTAAATAGGTGGTTGGCTCCTTTTTGCCTTCTTTCCTTCTCCTCTTCTATATATATTGGAATACTTGTTGTATTCAAAGGTGGACATTTTTTAGATGAAAATAGAAGTGAGGAGAGAAAGACTTTGAGCTTTCTTAATGAGAGAAAAACAAGAATACAAATATTGAGGCTTTAGATCTTGAATACTTGTGTTATACATCAGAGCTTTCTTATGTTAGATCTGTATGTGTTTATTCTGTTAGATTCATATCTACCTTTTTGTCATTTGCTCATCAGTATTGCTTTGTTTATTTATGCAAGTAGGTTTGGCTCTGTTTACTACCAATCCCAAAACATAAATCTTCTGACCTTTCTGCTTTGGAGTTCATTTCTTTTCTTCCTTCGGACCTGCTCTTTCCTCATCCCCTCTTCCTTTCCTTTCTTTTCACAGTCGGAAACACCCCACTGGGATGAGATCCCAAACCCCCGAAGGTAGAATCTGTGAGACTTGCATAGATTCCTGCTGGTAGAATAGCAATAAACCGGGCCGCTTTGCTTGACTCAAAGAGGGGCTATGCCCCTGCACACTGTTGCTCGTTTATCCATAGATCTCGCCCAAGCGACATATTTTCGGTCCAACAATACCCCTTCTGACTCTAACTCCTCAACTATTATCTCATCCTTATCAGGGGTTTTACCCGGAGTGATGGGATTCTTTTTGCCTCTTGTCGAAGGCCCGGCCATGATGCCCCAAAATGGTAAGATTTAAGGATCAAGGTCAAAATTTAGGGTTTCGGATTTCAATAGGAATTCAGCCAAATTTTATAAAACTCAAAGAACAAACTCAAACTAATTTTTAATCTTCTTTCTGGAAATGTAAATAACTTTGAAAAATTCCACAAATTGCACCCTAGGTAGCCGAATTATGAAAAACATAAAATCGCTATAACTTTTGTAAAACAAGTCAAAAATTCTTAAAATTTGGAGGAAGCTTACTTGACTCGATTTTTCCACACCTCAAAAAAATTGTTAAAAAATTCGCTGCCAATTTTGAGATATGGATGAACCTTCACAATTAGGGTTTGTGCAAGGCTTGACCGAGTTCAAGCTCGATACCACTTGTAATGTAATTACTTGTATAAATCTGATTATTAGCATAAATATAACACCAATGAACACAATATTTCGTAAATGCTCTCAATGTGCAAGAATAATAGCTTAGCAACTTCGAGGGGGTAACCTCAAAACCAGATAACAAGACTCAAATGTTGAATATGATGATCAACTACTACCTACTAACCCCTATATATACTATTCCTATGGTATGGCCAACACCAAGGCCGGCCCACTAATGAAAATATAACATATATGAAAGAGATACATAATGATAAGAAGTTATGATAGTCACAAGTCGGCTATATACATCCAATATAAGATATATGATTAAGGGCGTAGCATATAATCTTTCTTCCTTATGAAGTTTTGGGTGTGGTGTGTATATATACCCGATGACATCACCTGCAGAAATGACATCACCAAAGGAAACCTAACATTGAAACCATCTCCCACGTACGATGGCATCACCAAGGATACCTAAATGTCAAAAATGGTGCAATGTGTCGTGGATCAAGAAAGAATAAGTGAAAAAGGTGTCAATGATGGAGTCAGATGCAAGCAAGTGTCGAGAGTGCTAGTGTGTGAGACATAAAGGGACAAGGATAACTAATGCAAGAATAACTAAAGCTAGGACCACATAGCGATACTCTCTCTGTGTACTGTCTCTAACCCATAATGACCATGTGAATAGTCATACCCCATTCCCGGCATACCCCTTAAGGCACCCGCTCAAGAAATAGATGCATTAGTGACCCTTATCTGCAAAAAGGAAATTGTTAGTAACATGTATGAAAGATTAAGATGAAAAATTAGGTGTATACAATTTTTTCATGTTATCAAGGTCACTTGCATTTGAAGGGACCGATTGTTAGTAATTATTTTTGGTTGACTCATTTAGTTAGTGAGTTGTAAGATTAGTTGAGTTGGATTGATTAGATTGAATAGGTGCACTAGTGATGACAACTAGCATGGTTGACGAAGAGGGAGGAGTTTGAGGTGTAAAGATGGGGCAAGACATGTTTTGGCTTGCTTTATTGGTTAAGAAAGGATTCTAAGTGGTTTGATTATTCTATTCATTCATATGTTGTTGGATGAATGTGGGATTTTCTCTAGCAAATTTAGGGATGTTTTGGACGAATTCTTACATGGCGGGTGTGTAGTTGGCATAGATATTATGTTTTTTCTCACCCTCTTTCTCAAAGTCTTCCTCTTGGATTGGTTGGTTTAAGTGACATCTAGTAGAACATATATTGTATACATTTAGTGCAACCTTTTTCATATGAGTATTGATCATATTGTGATCCATATAAAAAGGTGTTGCCAAGTAGGTAAAGAGTTTCAATCGATATCTTGGGATCTATTGAAATGATTCATGGTAAAATGTATTGTAGAAAAATAAGAGAGCTAAGATAGCTAGATAAGATACATATTAAGTTGATTTTAAAGTGGATAAAATAGGGAAATAATGTAATATGACTCAATCAACAATAGAGTAAGATTCACATCAAGTTCACCAAAATGTATGTGGGCTAAGAAGGTCTATAAATTATCCTCTTTACCTTCTCAATAATATATTAAGATATAGAAAGAAGGTTGTTCCATGGCCTACACACAAGCCAAGATATAACCAAAGGGGTGTAAGAGTTGTTGATCCAAAAGATGATAATATGCACTATCAAAGACATAGGGTTCCAAATCATAAGTCTAGGATAGGGAATGAACTCAAACTATTATCCCAATTGTAATAAGATCGATAAGATCTAATGTGCATATAATAAGAGATCTAGTAATAGATAAGGTTGTAAGCTAAGGGGCGGATGTAAGGCAAAGGTCAATAAGAATAATGCAATAAACAAGAATATGTTGCTCTAGCCTAATCTATGTACATGAGACATCAATCAATCAAATCAAAATAACAACATAAAGGAGAAGGAAGGTTAGAGATACATATCTTTGTGATATATTTATATAAAGTTCTAATTTAAACCACATGTACACAACATTATGTAATATGTTTAGATATACGTCTATAAGCCATAAGTTATTATTTTGACTGCCCATTCTTAGGAAAATAAACAAGTACAAGACACAAAGTTCTCTATAAATACTCCTTTATTTCTCTTTTCACAAGAATACAAAGGTTCTCATAATTTCTCTCTAAAAATAGTTTTGTTCTTCTTTCTCCAAAAGTCATTTATAAATGATCTATAACTTCAATGTATAACCCAAAAGTTAGTTACAAAGTAGTTAGGGTTGCTTATGACATGATATTAACTTAATTAAGTCACATTAATTACAAACTTATTTTAATAAAGTTGAGTACAAAACTACGTGTAATAAATAATATAAACCTAACATATATTTTAATAGGGAATGGAATACATTTTCATGTATGATTGGCAAAGATATTAAAAGAAATATAATAATAAATTATAGGTAGGTGCCTCATTTAAGGTGGTAATAAGAATGCATTGTCTTCGAGTGGACGTCAAATTTAATGCAGTGAATTGTAACACCAAAGGGATTTGAACTCGTACATTGTTGACTTTACATACCTACATAATGCTACTACTTATAGTTGGACTTTGACATCCTGGCCATTCTTTTTAAGTAGTATATATTTGTAAGTGGGACTCGCTCGTCTCATGTGCTACTTATTGCTGTACTTGTCCTTTTGGTAGGCTTTTCTATACGTAGTTGGCATTTGGTGTAGGTAAGTATGATATTCTAATCCTTTGTTTGTTCCATTATTTAGCATCGCGAATGTTTCTATTTATTAGATGCATAAAGCCCCATCTTATTCCAAACAGAAGGAACATGCAAAATGTGAAAGGGATATGATAGTTAAACCACTCCCCAGTGAGCCTGACATTTCAAGAATAAACAAATTGCAGCTCACTGTTCATTGAAATTGAAATCCATAAAGATAATGGACAGAGCAGCAAATTCTTTAGCCCTCCTCTGAATTGGACATAGGATTCTCCCACCATAATTTGATGGCTATGATTATTGAATTCCAGACATTTGTAGTGTGTCAATAATAGACTCAAATTGTGTATAAATTAATAAGATTTAATTGACAGACTTTGCATTGTATTGATTAAGGAGGCCCGCCATGACTGCCACATTGCTGGTGGTTGCATGCTGCCTTATAATGTCAATTCAATTATAATACTCCAGCCAGAAAAAGATAAAGTAAAATTTAACTTTGAGGAAAACGATCCACATCTAAGTTTAGTGTCGTGTATACTTTTCGCCTAAATGTGGGCCAACAATCCCCACCAAGTCAATCAAGAGAAAGCTATTCTTGGACTTTAAGCATCCTATGCAGGCTACATTATTTAAAATTTCTTGTCACAATTTTAGAATGACTATAGATTTTTATGTCAGCAATAAACAAATAATGATAATGTCACACATCCCAAAGGGACTTTCGAAAATATCAGAGGGAAAGCTTCAAAATAAAGATGATAATGACAAAGAAAGTGTTATCTAGGGCTTTACTACATTGAGAGCCCACATGTTTCATTCATGTCTGGTAAGATGGAATAACCACCAACCAGGATATCCATATCCATGAGAGGTCCCCTACAACAGTTTCCTGACACCTAAGGCTGTCCCAAGCTGCACAAAATGGCTATTATGGTTGCCAATTTTAAATGCAGAAAAAAATCTAATGACATGATAGCTGCTTTGCAACAAAACTCTGATCTAAAGATATGCTGGGCCTTAACTGTATCTATACAACATTCTAGATGATGTGCACCTAATTGTTTATAATTCTTAGTGCAAATAAGGTGTAAAGTGTTTAGGGTGCACTGAGAATTTACCAGGTCGAAAAAATCCCATATGGCAGATCAAGGCTTATGGAAAAAACCTCTCATCAAAATTTAGTACCATCGATGTTTAAATCATCTTCATGGATGAATCCGCAGTATGATCTCAAAGCTCAATGGTTCTAATTTTTTTATTGCATGTATTTTCAGAAGCCTTGATCTATTAATTGTTTTCCATGAAAGCGTTAACACTCTTATAATCCCATATAGATTGCCTTGTGTCTTATGGATTTTCGTCCAATAGAATTGTCATATGCATTTACAAGAGCATTACCTAAGTTCAATTCTCCCCGTCGCATTACCAATAAAAATTACCGAATAGCAGCCTATCATCTAGTTAGTGGTAAGCTAGGGTGCATCTATTGTAATGGTACATTTCATCAATAAAACACCTTCTAGCCAACCAATAGTTTAGTGGTAAGATTGGGTGTACAAATTATAACAGTCCACTCCATGATCTAGTGCTAAGATGGGGTCCATAGATTGTAATGGTACATACCATCAATAAAACACCTGCTAGACAACCTATGGTCTAGTGTTAAGATTGAGCGTACAAATTGTAATAGTCAACTCCATTATCAAAACTTGTCATTTTACCTATCAAAACTAGTGGTGAGATGGGACGCACATATTGTAATAATAGTCCACTTCATAACAAAGGGCCATCTACCAATAAGAAAAACCCTGCTAATATGTCTATGGTCTAGAAGTGAAATGTGTTGCAATGATATACCATAATTGAACGCCATTTATCGACAAGAAAACCTGCTAGTCGGACAATGGTCTAGCATTGAGATGGGGTGCACAGATTGTAATGGTCCACTCCATCACTAAAATAGTCATTTACTGATCAAAAACAACTTGCTAAATGGCCTATGGTATAGTAGTAAGACAAGGTGCCATAACAGTCCACTTTGTCAACACAGGGTCATGTACCAATACATTAACACTTGTTGGTCGTCATTTCACAATTTGTATCAACTCTGCCTACAAAGGGTCATTTTTGCCAATCAAAAGAAACCTGCTAGTTGGCTAATGGTCTAGTGGTGAGAGGGGGTGCACGGACTCTATCATTCCACTCTGTCAACAAAGGGCCATTAACCAATCAAAAAGAAATTCTGCTAGTTGGTCTTATGGTCTAATGGTAAGATGAGGGTGAATAGACTAAACAGCCCACTCTGTCAACAGAGCGCAATTTTACAATTAAAAAGCCTTCTGATCACCCAGAGGTCTAGTTGTATGATGGGGTGCAGGGATTGTAACAGTCCACTCCATCACCAATGTCCTTACCAATTATTAAATAGTTGCTAGTTGGCTGATGGTCTAGTGGTAAGATGGGTGCACATATTGTAACAAGTCGCCCTGTCAACAAAGTGTCATTTACAAATTATGAAAACCATCTGCTAGTCGGCCTATGATCTAGTGGTAATATGCAGTGCATTCCATGATAACCATCAAGTTCGGCGGACTTAGCCCAGTCAACTAATATGACCGATCATTACTCAACTAATGCCTGTAAAGATGCACTTAGTGTGACTGATCATTATAAAAATAGATCAGAGAACCATGACCTTGTATAATACAAGCAAGCCAGCTCCGTGTATGCTTTTTGCCAACACCAATACTTTTGGATGGACAATGCAAATTCATCAACTCGACCATAAATATACAATCCAACATTCTTTTATGCCAATTTAGACATCAAGATGCATATTTTAAAACTTAACATATCCATTAGAACCATTATCTAAACAAGTAGATACACTTTGAGAGGTCCCACAGACCAATTTGGCCTGAAGGACTTTAAAAGTCTTCTCATCTCATCTCATCTCATAGCAGAAGCATAGCCTCTGGCCATTAATATCGTAACGCCTCAAAGTAGATGTTACAGAAATAAACTAGAAATTTCAGAAATAGCCTTGTGCCTTGCTTGCACTGGGCTAGAACAACAAAGACCACCTCAATAAGCAGTCTCTGGTTATCAAACCTTACAATACAAATATATGGATAAAGTAATGACATTACGTGCTTCTACTCACAAGAAAAAGAATGATTCATTTTCACTTATATGGATATAGAATACAAAGGATTAGAGTGAATACAATAGCACTTGGGACTCCCTCATAGCACTAATCTTCTTCAATTCCTTGGCAATTAGTGAAAACTGATATCTATTGCTATATAGAAGCAAGGAACCACCTTTCTTCAGTCAGAACTTTTCACTGACACTCTTGTTGCTGGACCATAGTTTACTGAAGAATCTCTTATGCTTGGAAGGAAGACTGTAAATGGTTTTCAACTTGGAGCTCTTTGAACCTTCTTGACGTATCTCAGGAGCTTCGTTGTCTGCCTCTTCTAATTGCATCTTCAAAGTCATTGTATCTCTTCCTTTGGGGGACTTTGCAGTATGACTCGCCGCATCCCACACATTGTCAAATGTGCTAGACTCTGGAACTTCTTGAGAATCCTCTTCTTGACTAGATAGCAATGCTTTTATATTGTTTGGTAGCTCATGCACTAGGCCACCTGCCATGGCTGCCCTGACCTGCTCAACAAAGAGCACCTGTACTACAAGCCGAAGAGGTAAGAGTTCATTCTGAGCAGCATGCATACAAGCCTCCATTGATAATTTCTTACAATCTAAAAGACGACATATACATTTTCTATCACTTTTGCTCAGGCCAGAGTGTTCCTGCAAACAAGTGTCCACATTCAACATTGTTAATGTTGGGATACCAAAAACATACAAACAATTCCCTATAAGATTTCTAGGAATGCCCTTCAAAGTCCGGACTGTGATAACAAAAGTATCTAAGTTGGTACCTTAAGGTATATGTCAATTGCTGTGTACAAGTCATCATGAACAGGGCGAGCGAAATCTGGTATAGCTTCTGCAAGAGAGATGAATCTAGAAATTGTCAGATTTTCATCTCGAGCAATCTCCGCCAAATATGCATCAATCAGCTTTGCAACTTTGAGCTTTGAGCTATGTGCCGCAGAAGATGATCTCCTGCTCTCTGCGAAATCAAGATTTTCAGCTGACCGTGACCTCCTTTTTCATATTTATGTCTGTTGTGGACTGGGCTTGTGGGAGGGCTCTGAGACTGCATCATAAAGTGTTCAAGTATTATTTGTACCAGATCAATATCATAAAGGGTTTCATTGGCATAAGAAAGGGATGGTATGAGAAGGTCATTCACAGAGGCATCTTCCAACTGCAATCCCACTCGTCTAGCGAGCTCCATCTTTGAAGATGGTGAAACACCTAGAATTGTTGCTGCCTTGAGCAACTTTAACAAAAACCTACATGAAGTGGAACAC